>VZRI01011084.1:399267-488735 GCA_013397515.1 Upupa epops | reverse complement strand
CAGTGGGCTGGGAGGTCCCGCCACGGCTCCCAGCAACAGGGTCTGTAGCGCTGGCTGAGGGTTCATCGGAGGGTTACAAATCGCGGGGCTGCGACAGAGGTTCCGCAGTTGCTCGCACCGGGCTACGGTTCGGACCGGGAGCCAACCCCCAGGAAGCCCAGCGCACCCGCACAAGTATCCAGCCTCTAGATGCCCCGCAGGGCCTGTACAGAAAAACCCCTGCCAGTCCCCAGGAGATTCGGGCCTGCGTCCGGCCGAGTTCCCCCAGTACCCACACAGCACCCCAGGGTCCCGCAGAGCACAGGCTGAGCAGGAACGTCTCGTCCTGGCCTCACTCCAAATCCATATGGGCAAAGTCTAGCCGGGGGTGCGCAGGCTTCTCACCCCGAATCTGTGTCACGACCTTTCTCACAAAACCAGCTTCAAATTTCACAATGCAAGTTGAGCACCGCCCCAGCGTGAGCCCAGAGCTGTGAAGACTATCTGTACCGTTCTGGTACCCGAAACACTTCCCCCGCATTAACACAGGGCTTGTCTTCTGCAGTTAACCATCCGCTACCTCGTGGAAATAATCACAGGGCAGCCACAGCTGTTGAAAATTCGTATTTGCATAGGCAGAATGAATAACTGGACACCTCAGCGCCTCTTTGTGAAATAAATTGCCTGTTCTGATGTGCAAACATACATTTCTATCCAGCTCTGAAAGTTTGCCCAGCAGGACTACCACTGTGGGAGATGTCAGGAAAATCACATTACACCCTCATAAGAACCACACGTTGGTGTCATCAGACAGCATTAACATGCTCACATCACATGTAACCTCATGGCATGCTGCTGTAATTCACAATACATGCCCTGCACAGTATTTGTGCATGGCTTAAGAAAAGATGCTGAGCATGTCTGTGTATACCAGAAACACACTTGTCCCGGTGCTTCCTCAGGACCAATCCTCTAAGACAGCCATGCTGACAAAAGCTCTCTTCTAGCCTGTGACTGACCCAGGAGCCTCTTGAAAACACATCATTTAAAGCTCGTGTTGTAGATCAGGCAGAGGCTGTGACTGCCTTTTACCTTTGTGGATCAGGCACAGTGCCAGCAGAAGATGGAATATTCCCACTGATTGAAATCTGCTAAAAACCAGCCCTACAGAAATAGCAGGCAAGGCCTCACAGTATCAAATAAAGCCAAAGTTTGAGCAGGTGTTTTTCAAAGGATTAGGAGATTACAAAAATTAGTGCATTTTAGGATATTTTTTCTCCATACCTCTCCACACTGTCTGAATAATTCTTTCACCGATGCAGGCTACAAGGCTCTCCTGACACCTACAATTTATAAAATTCCATCACTTTGCAGATATCTGTACAAAATCCATAGTTGTTTGCGTTTACCCTAAATTTCCTGACTCTTTGCAAAACTGGAAGAGAAAAATGGGAAAAACATTGTCACCTAACACTTATACCATAGATATTTTAGTCACTAGACTTAAACTCACTCCACTCAGTTCTCTACATGCATGAAAATGTTAGATGTTTTTGAATAGATGTGATATTTTTTTTTCATAAACCTTGAAGAGAAAGTACTGAGGATGCTGATTGCCTTCTCTGCTGATGCAGGGTCCACATGCACGCACAGAGGGAGAAGAGTGAATCTTTGCATAGTACAGAAACAGAGTTTGGAAGCTTCTTACCTACCACAGTTCTCCCAGAGAAAAGTGATGAAAAGTTTTCAGGATTATACTCTCTCACTGAAAAGAAAAAAGGGTTTTGGTTTCTACACCTGTGGTTGTGGATGAACTCCAACCACGTAGCTGTTGCCCTATCTGCAGACAGTCAGGGACAGATGGTTTAGTAGCTCTTGCCATTCAGAACTCTTTCAAGAATAAGAAAATTCACCCAATACCTGCAAAATTTGCTGTTAACTGCAAGCAGCAGGAAAAGTTCAAGAAAACCTGATTATCTCCCAGGTTCTCAGACTTTGGCAGTGTTCTTTGCAGGCAGTGAGGCCTCAAAAACAAATGCTTGGTGAAGACTGGAGATCTTCCATTAGTATGATATCAAAGTTGATCCACAATCCACTCAGCTCAAGGCTGTCTTGGTGTTATCTTTGCTCACAGGTTGAACTACCAAAACTAAAGATAAGATGAACAGCAAATTAGTATGGTGACTAAATCATGGCATGTGCTGAGCATAGGTCCGCAGGTCAGAAAGCTCGAGATAATACCCATAGCCTCTGAATATCAAGGTAGGGAGGCTACTGATCTTGCCTCTTGGATTATATATATGCTGAAAGTTGTCATGTTATGCCATGTCATACCACACCATATTGGCAGTCATTTAATGCATACCTGGAATCCCAACACATTTCTGACACAAAAGAATTATATACTGGAGAGAAATATCTGTTGTGTTTTGATAGAAGATGAAGAAAGACAACATCAGTATCGTCCACTTGTTGGTCCAGCCACTGCCATCACATGAGGGCAGGCTTCTTTGAAGGCCCTGTGGGTAAGGAAGGTGTACTGGAGCTACATTCATTCAGTCATTCATTCAGCTTTCTCTGACAAACTGCCTGCCCTGCCTTTGTTGATGAACAGCTTCTTCAGGCACCCAGGTGTGCTGAAAAAAAAAGCGAAAAGGGGACATTGAAACAAGCCCAGACATAGGCATTTCCTGGGGACAAATGCTTATGTCTGCTAGAAAGGAGACATAAAAGAGGGGAATAAAAGAAAACATATTAAGAAAGGAAAAGAATGAGATTCAAGAAATGGACAGCTATTAAAATAATGTGGGAAGAGAGAGCAGGGAAAGGGAAGAGACACAGAGGAAATATGGGAAAGTGAGAGAAATATTTGTGACTATAGAAGGAAGGCAGGAAGAAATAAAAAGAAAGTTATAAAAGGGGGATAAAATGGAGAAAAGGAAACAAAGAAAAGGAACTGATGGGGCAGAAATAACAGCTGAAAGGAAGCCATCTGTGAGAGCAAGGGAGACTAGTTTATGAGAGGAAAATGTAGGAATTCCCTGAACAATGAAAGGAAAGGGGTAAGGTAGGGAAACCCAGAACAACCAACCAAATATATGAGTAGAGAATAAATGGCTGTATTACTGTCAAGTCTTGCATTTGTCAGTGGAATGTTATTTTGAGTGCAAGTCCTATTGATACAGGGATGGAGGCAAGAGTGAACACACTTGAGGCTAAGATGGAGGCTGGACTGTGGTTTACATATGGGTACCGCATTTACATTGTCCTTATTAATGAGACCACTGATAGTAGGAGCCATAAGGGGGCCTAACAGACAGATGTAGTTCCCTTCTCCTTTGCCATTAGCTATGCCAATTACAGGTAACATAACTTACCTGTTTCACTTCAGCCTCCCAAACCATAGGATGCTTTTAAGTCTCCAAGAGATAAAGCAGTACCAAAAGATACAGGCTTAACAGAGTTAACTCTCATCCGCCTACAGTGTTATTGGCAGTGCTGGCTTAACTGTTGGATTTGATGATCTTAAAGGTCTCTTCCAATGAAAACAGTTCTTTGATTCTGCTGGCAGATGAAAACAAGATAGACTGCAAATTCTAGATCCAGAAACCATTTTGGACATGAAATGAATGTCAAAGCTCAATGATACTCAGATACAGCATTTGGGTTATAAACACTGAAAGAATTTTAAAACTTGGTGTTTGGATTGTAGTTCAGATTAGGAAAACCACTGATCTCAGGAAATACTTAAAAGCAGAACGTTGATCATGTTAATCTATAGTGAACAAAGAATTAAATACCCAAATCAGTGTGCCAACATACCAACAAGAATACCACAAAGAAGCTGTAATGGAATGAAACAGAGCTCTCCATATTATAAATGTAGTTGTTGATCTTTGTAAAGCAGTAGACAGTGCAAAGAATGAAAACAAATAACAGTTTAATAATGAATTACAGTAATTGAGTCGAGAGGAAGCTAGAGCACGAACCATGGCCTCAGAGCCCAACTGAGTTAAAATGGTACGGAGGGTGGAAATATATAATTTCAGACAATTCTGATTGCTTGTTTCTAATGGTGAGTGGAGCTTTTAAAATTACATGACCAGAGTCCAGGGCTGTGCATTTTTCCCATTGATGACATCACTAACATCAAAATGGCGTGGCTCTTGTGCTGCCTTAGAGCAAACAATATAAACACAAGAGCCTGTTTCTTCTCCTGATAGCAATAATCTCTGCACCACTGACTGAAATAAATTACTGCAAGAAATACTTGGGTGATTGGGTTTTTAAAAGAATATTTTGCTTTACAAATTTTGTTATGTTACTTTTGTTTGCTGCTGGGGGGAAAAAGAAGAAGAAATCTATTTAAATTCCCAAAGAATCTCTTTTCTTTTGATTCATCAAAATTTCAGATTCTGGAGCATTTCTGATCCTGCTTACAAGGCAAATGGCGTATTTTTTTCCCTCCATTCACTGTGGCTGAGATTTCTATTGGTATTTAGATGCTTGAAGGGAAGTGTAGGTATTTTTAATCCTCTTCAGTAACTAAGTGCCTACTTTCTGATTGTTTCAGTGGGATTTAGGTGAGTATCTGTTCTGAGAATTCTTAATACTTATCTAGACACCTGAATAATAACAATAACAGCAATAAAAGTACCAACAGTAACAATAAATGTTTATCTCAAACATCTAAATACCATTAGGAATTTCCTTTGGATCGTGCTCAAAATCTACATCCAAAGAACATTTCAAAGCACTTAAATTATCATCTGCTGTGAAATCTCTTGTGCAAGGTCATCACAAGCTTTCATTTACCTTACCAAAATGACTCCACAGGTGACTTCCTCAGGGAAAGGCAGAGACCAACCTTTCTTCTTTCCAAAATTAATTACTTCTAAGGTGGCCTTTTCAAATCAACAGGAAGGATATATAAACTCCATTCTTGGAGCCAGTTTGTCCCAGCACACCCCTGTGGCAGCCTAGTGGCTCTGCACCATCTGCCCACGCCTCAGAGGCTGCCACATAACCTTTCACATGCAGGCTTTGCCTTGGACATCTGTAACGCTGCTGCTTCCAAAGTAGCCTGTGGCTACCTTGCCACCACCACTAAGACAGTAAGTCCCACAGACCTGACTTGGACATCCGTCCACACTATTTCCACACAGAGTCATGTTGTGAGATGGTAAAATCATTAACCAACCCAATTTCAAAGAGCAGCAGCAAATACAGATGTTGTTACACCATCTCAAGAAATGAAAAATGGTTCATTAGAGAAAGTTGCAGGCAGCTTCACCACAGATAGTGATTCCTGCAATAAGACAAATGCCACTTTCACAATTGACTTCACTGAGCCTGCAAAAGGTTGAAATCAGTGCAGCTTGTGGACCTATCTGATTATAAACCACTTCAGATATAAGCAGGAATTTGAGTGACACAGAGCCACTGGCAAAAATGTGAGCTGTGTTTTCTGCTGAGGCTCCTCAGCCTCAGGTCAGGAGCGCAAAGGCAGCTGGCTCTGTCACACCCAGTGCAACACAGATAGGCTGCTCTCCTGCCTGCTGCTTCACCTGATTCCTGGAAAGCCGCGTGCTAAGGGAGCATTTGCTAGATATTGGGAAAGGTGACCAAAGCCAGTGAGCCACAAGTGACAGTGTCTGAATGAAAACAAACTGTCCCAGACAAGAAGTGTTTAACACTTCTTATCTCTGTAGAGTATGAAGTATCATTGAAAGCTCTGATAAATACAAAACCAAACTTCATCTCAAGTGGAAAGGATAGCCTAGCAAAGCAAGCAGGACAGATTGCTCACTACAGGCCAAACAAGAATGTGCTTACCCTTATTTTACACTGATTTTTTTTTCCATTTCGTTGTTCACAATGCAGGTAGAATCACATGCTAAAATAAAAAAAATAAAATAATTTATGTAAAATAGTTAAAAAATAATATAGGGAGAAATCTGACATGAGAAAGTCTTAGCTTGAGAGAGTTTCTAAGGATGATGTTGCTAAGAAAGGATAATGTCAGAAGACACCCATCCTCTTGTCATGCTCTCGTCTATGTCTCCTGCATTAGGAGACATGCAAAAAGTACCCAAGTTCCTCTTGCCTCATTATTTTCTCAGTATATTTCTGGTATAGCACAGAAACTACTTCCAGACAGATGCGAAGCTCAGGGTTTGTTCAGGACAGAACTGGGGAACTGCAAGTGCACAGCACTATTTCTGAGGTGATTCAAACCCAGCAGGATTCAGTCATTGTGTTTTTGAAGGAGAGACTCAGGAGAGGAAAGGTGAAGGAAGGGGACTCCTTCCAGTTAAATTTGACTGTTTGGATGTTGCAATGAGTATGAATGGAAACCTGAAGAGCGATAGCACAAGTAATCCTTGAAGGTTGGACTTACATGGCTTTTCAGTAGGAAAAATACAGAGAGTAATTCACCATTGGTTGTGTAATGAAAGAAAAAATTACGCAAAGATGCTGGGAAATCTTACTGGTGTATGAGTATGCAGTTGGATGAACTAAGTTCATGGGGATGAGAATGACTGGATCAAGTTTCTGGAATGGCCATTACAAAATTTGTAGTAGGAAACACCACCATGTAAATCCTGACCTTTCCTCATCCTTCTCAGGGGAAACCACAAATGCTTCTCATCTAATCTGCATTCAGGAAGAGAGTTTTGGAAACAGGAAAAAATGAAGTTTAGTGGCTCCTAAAGTTGTAGGAGCCACTGAGGTTACCTGGTGCACCAGTTTATCATAATAGGATCCCTCCCTTTAATTTTAGTGCCAAAGTGTTTCTTCTCACCACTTTCCCTATGTCATGTTCCATTGGTGATAAACAGTAACTGAAACAGTTAATTAAAATTAAATCATTTGCTTAATGCTTTTAAAACTCAGAGTTTTGCAGCTTTGCAAGCTCTGGTGGATGGACCAGCTGCTTTATAGCTCAATCCCAATTGCAAATGCTCTCTTTTTCTCTATGAGCCTTTCTGCTCATATGCTAGAGGTGTTACATCCCATGGAGAGCAAGTCCATGGAAATGAGGGGAAGCTGCAGGAAGTGCAATACCTCCCAATAGTGGGGGGATAGTGGTACACTCTCAATAAGAGGATTTTGGCAGAGGAAGACTTGAACGAGTGCAAGCCATGCTAGTCGCAAAGTGTTCACGGCTCAGGGCTGTGTGGCACACAGCGCACAGGGCAGAGTGCTCTGCCCACAGTGGGTACCACAGGTAAGTGGGACGTGTGAAGAGCTGTGAATCACAGGTTCTGTAAATTGTAGTTGAATAGTTGGGTAGAAGTGTGTGTCATACAATGAGATGACGTAAAGGACAAATGCTTATCTTAAACAGAGAATCCTGACCTCATGTCACATATGATTCCACCTTACATGACCTCACAAGTGCTGCACCTGCACAGCCTTGGATGGTTTATGTGCTTTTTTACCCTCTAGATTCTGAATAAATTTTTTGCAATCAGACCCAGATGGATGATGTCTGTCAGCATTTCCTGATTTACATAACATTTATCATTTTCAAAGCACTTTATAAACTCTGTTGATCCTCACATCACCTCTATGCCCTAAGCATTAGGTACTTCCTTTTTAACAACTGGAAATTGTTACGGGAAGTCAAAGCAATCCTCACAGTAGTTAAGGTAACAGCAGAACTCAGTAACATCCAATTTTTTAACTACTCTTTAAGCCTCTAGCATATCAGTCTTTCCTAATGCAAACACATCTACCACACTGCCCTCCTGTAGTTCTTTTTTTGTTTTTCTTATTTACACATAAAAATCTCCCCAGCTCTGTTAGTTCTTGCAACGTATTGGTTTCTGGTAGAGCTGAAAAGCCAAGCTTCCAACTTGCCCACAAGTCAACTTGCAAAATACTCTAAAGAAAAATGAGTACAACTTTCATGCCTTAAGATTCCAAAGTTTTATCACGCACCATCATTTCTCAAAGGAATCTTTTTAATTTTTTCACTTGAGGTCACAGAATCACTACAATTCCTTGCAGGTACAGGATGGAGGTTCACTGAAAATGTCTACAAATACATCAGGAGTGGGTGTCAGGAGGATGAAGCCAGGCTCTTCTCAAGGTCATCTGGTGATAGGACAAGGGACAATGGGTGCAAGCTGGAACATAGGTGGTTCCATATCAATATCAGAAGGAACTTCTTCCCAGTGAGGGTAATGGGGCATTGGAACAGGCTGCCCAGGGGGGTTGTGGAGTCTCCTTCTCCGGAGGTGTTCAAGACCTGCCTGGATCTGTTTCTGTGTGACTTGGTCTAGGTGGTCCTGCTGTGGCAGGATGATCTTTCAAGGTCCATTCTGATTCCTAATGATTCTATGAAAATCAGGTCCCATCTGGGTACTGGTGAGTTTTTAATGTAAACAATTAAATGGTTTGCAAAACCGGCAGTTCAGAACTAACATCAGTAACTGCTAGAAAGCAGTGAAACTCAGAATAACTGCACTCTGAGCTGCAGAAGAGCATTCAGCAGGTTAAACTCCTTCCAAGCTCGTACAAAGGGAAGTAGGTTGATTTATTAATAATAATCATCTCACATACATAGTTATAGGCAGGTGAAAGCTTTTGAGTCACTTCTAACTGCCAAAGGCAAGTAAAACAAAAACACTGGGTAGTAGTTAGACAAAATTAGAAGCCTGTAACCCCTTCCTTGGGCAATGTTTCTTCATGTCATCTTGTCTGCAGTAGCAAGTAGTGGAACATGGCTGAACTCTACCAGCCCCTCAGCACAGGAAGGCCCTCTGTGCCCTCCACTCATTTAGTCTGTCTTTGCTGAGGGTAAGGGCCCCTGCTCCCGCTTTTCAAATTGGAGCTGTCCTCTGTTTTACAGCAGTGAGAGGAGGAATGTGACAATGCTATTTACTGTCCTTCCCTAGTAGCACAGTATGCTTTGGTCCACTCAATACTGAAGGAAACATGATGTTTAATGTCCTTTTCCATCTGAGACAAATACAGGCCCCCCCAAGCCCCATGAAGAAAGCACTAACAGGAGTTGCAGAATTGTAGGTTATTCTTCAAAGCTGTTTATTGCATTTTACTGTGCATCTTGCAGAAGTAAGCTGGTATTCTGGACCAGCCATTAGTAGGCCTCCAAACTGGGAGGTGAAATGGCCACTAGTATAACTTTTCAAACAGATAAGTGGGCTTCATCAGTTTGGTGGCCTTAGTGTAGCCCAGGCAAAATTTCTTTGTTGGCTGCATCTGCACAGGAACTAGGCTTTGAGGTATCTCTGCATTACAACTGTTCACTGCTGCCTTTCGCAATGCAAGAATTAAAGGCTGAAAATGGGCCAGAGGGAATGGGAAATCTAAAGCTGGCTGGAAGGGCCAAATACTCAGAACTTACCATATCTAGACTTAACATATCTGTAGGCTAGGCATACATGATCCTCCTGACCTTGCATTATAGCAAAACAGCAGGGAATATAAACTTGCATGGAGTCAGGTCGCTGGCTAAAATTACCAGTATTAGCATCCTACAAGTATAAGACATTGCCCCCACCTTTTGGTTGTTAGCTCTAGGTCACTGTTGTCTAACCTGCAGGTGTCTCATTAATTCAGTCCAATTGAAAACAATAAGTAAAAATTGGGGTTTTTGGGACATGAGTTTGTTATGCTGCCCCAGTTTGAACGAGGTGAGAAATTTCCCTACCTTACATTCTAGTAGTGGCTGAAACTCACAAGGCAGTTACAGGTTTAGCAAGGCAATGTGTATCAGCTGAACTACGGCTGTTCAGTTATGTCACAGCTTTTCATGGTATAGAAGAATTCTATATACAAACTATGAATTAGGCATCCAGGAGGCAGCACTGAGAAGGGTCTTTTACTCTTGCCTACATAGCTTTTAAACCCCCAAAGCGTGAAAGGTTTGCAGTATGGCACAGGAATGACAGGGTGGCACCAGCTGTACTTCTGCTCTGGCACCGCTGTTAACAACTGATGGCTTAAGTGGATAGCAAGGAGAAAAGCTAAACTACTAAAATCTTAAGTCTCTGTCTTCACTATGAGACTGAAACCAGTTTTGCAATCTGTTACAGGTTAACTAGCCAGGGTTAGAGGCAGGGTGGGGCCTGCAGCAGATTGCAAAACTGGTTTATTCAACTCACAGAGCAAGAAAACATCCTTAAAAATAGGCATTCTACAAGAAGAGCAGATACCTTGCTGTCAATTATGGCACATCATGCAACAAAACAGATTTTCAGGTCCCTCAGCTTTTGTTGCTGTGCTGAGTGAGACACTGCATGCAAGTCACGTGCAAGCAGGGGCCACCCAGTACTGTGTTGCTGCTGAAGAGCTGCTTTTCGTTCAGCTTGGGGCTATGCTCAGAGGCACACCCTCACCTGCAGCCTCTCTCCTCCATAGCTCTGTGCCAAGTGCAGATGGTTAATAGATCACAGATCAGACCAACCAGATGCTCTTAGCATATGGAGTCAGGGAGGAGGGGAGGCTGCAGGGCTGCTCTGTGAATGTGTGAGATGCAGATCTGGAGCTGCCTGGAGATCAACAGGTGATTTTGAGTAGGGGAAAAAAAAAAAACTAGAAAAGAACTGCTGTTTTCAGTAAAGTGAGAGGGAATGCAATCTGTTGGCTCCTGCAGAATTTTGTTTTTATTTAAAGAGTAGGCAGGAATGCAGGGGATGAGAGCTGCAAGCTCACCTTCTGGGGTATTTTAGATTCATCTAGCCATGGGATGCACCACACAAAGCTCTGACATAGGTGTATCCAAAAGCTCTCCCCCAGTGTTCAACTGAGGAAGATGGAATACATGAAGCATGGGAAAGCTCCTATTAAACTACATCAAAAATCTACTGTACACATGTTAAAATATGTGACAGATGGTTTCAGAGACTTTCACCCTCTCTTGTTACCAGTGCAGCTTCTATTGCTTCTAAACAATGCAAATTTTGGCACTCGAAGAAGAGATTAAATATACGATCTGATTTCTTTATGCAGCCAATATAATCATTGTCCTAGGAACTTTGCTAATCTTTAGGCATAGGAAGATCAGCAGAAACTGACGGCCTTGCTTTCACTTACATTAGATGACCCTTCATGTTGCTCCAGCCCTACAAAAGGGTCCTAAATTTGAAATTCAACCTAATGTGCAACTCACTACAGCAATTCTTTACATTGTCACAACAGCACAAATTGTCCCTACTCTAAACACAACACAGCCAAGTTCTGAATCTGTTTTCTTTAGTTCTAATAGTGAGACACCAGGTCTGACCAACTGGGGAACCACAGTAGCTTCCTTCATGGAAGCTCTTGAGGAAATACAGTGTGTGCAGGCCAGTGTGATCTGAGAGTATCTGATCCTGCAGTGCTTGGCAGTGATTTGCTGAAATCCCTCCCAGTTCTAAAGTTTATCTTTTTTAAAGAGACAGTTTCTTTGTGCCAGTCAGTGGGGTCTGATCTTATCATCAGAATGTTGCTCCGTATTTTTGCTATCAGTTTACCCACTGTAGTAATGAAAATTTTACTACATTGCTGAAATTGGCCCGTTTCCTGCACACCAAAGAAAAGCAACAGAAAAGGTATCACAGAACGTAGTTAAGATTGCTTCTTTTGTACTTGGTACAGTGGAAACACACTCCCTTCTTGCTCCCCAAAACTCTCCAGCTCAGCAAATTTCAGCCTTTTGAAGTATCACGTTTGTGCTAGAGACAGCAATCCCAAAGGAACAGGTCTGGAGCTAGCTGACATTTCCATTCCCTGGAGACAACAAAGCAGCCTTTGGTTAGAGCTGTGGTCTGGGGGACTGAAGTAATGAGGTGCTGCAGTCCATAATTTTGCACTGTGCATTTCCTCTCTGAGGAGTCACACGGCCAGCTTATTGGAATCACACACAAATGGGTGCATTTAGTGCATTTCTCAGTGGTTGATAGTACAAAAAACCTGAGCCTAATTGGGCAATAAGGTGGTTGGACCTGCAGAAATGTGGGGTTTTTTCCTGGCTTTGTAACCAGCTGGAAGTGTGACTTCAAACAAATCTTTTAACCCCTTTGTGTTTCAGTTTCCCTCAGTTGTAGAAGAGGCCTGGTCATCCCTCTATGCTCCTGCTGTGTGCCAGCACAAGCTGAGCACTTTCTGGGAGCAAAGCTGGGCAAGCCTGGCCTACTGCTGACCTCCAGCACCTGTTCCCTGGATAATGGGAGAGTTTCAGCTCCAGTGACAGCTGAAACAAGACCTTTACCAGCACCCTGTTCATAAAAACTCATGGTTTTTTATTGTTGTTATGATTGCAGTTGGTTGACAGAAATCCCATAAAATGATGTTGTAAAAAATAATAAAAACATTTGATGTTACTAAGAAGTTACTTGGATATTAAGGGCCAAGTTGGCACGACTGAGTGTAACGTCACACATGGCAAGGCAATTAATTCTGCTGCTCATTGAGAGGCTTAGACCACCCTGGCTAGGCCCCCTGGGTCCCTACACCTCCTTCACCACACACATTCCAGGAGAAATCCTCAGCAGACCCTTCTTCCATTATCAACTGAATCTACTTCAGTAGCTTTAAAAGTAGCTCCAAGCTCTGCTGCTCAGCTCCACCACAGAAACTGCACTTGATGAGGCAAAGTCCACTTGTTGCCACAACCTCATGCTCTGGACCACAAGAAAATCTGCAGATTGTCCCCACCCTTTGCCCATGTAATGGCTATATCTGATCATTTGGTGCAAACCATTTTTTAAGTTGAGACTGGTCTGCAAGACAGTCATTAGATTTCATGTGCAGTTAATTCTTACGCTGGGGTGATCTTTTATAGTATGTGAAGTATTTAGCATTTTCCCAGGGCAGTAGAATTTGCATTTAAAAAACTTTTGAGTAAATATTTTTTTAAAAATATGAATCAGTTAGGTAAAGTTTAGTTTATTTTAACTTTTATGACTCCTCTGGATGGCAGGACAGCTGTATTGGCTGCATAACATATATGCTTTAGAGTTTGAAATATAGCCGTCTGCTCAGCTCCTAACATGTTTTAATAGGTATCTCAAATTTCAGTTCAAGAAATAACTAACTTAATACATAACATAACATGAGGAAACTTGGGTTAACTAATGGAGACCTAGCTGTAGTAGTACCACATCTGTTGAAGTTAGTCATTACAGGAATATTCAAGTACAAAGTACTTGGTTTAAATGGGACCTTTAACTAAAAGAAGCATTAGAAAGCTGCATTTCCTAGAAGGTGGGCACTGAGACTAAAACCTAGCTGAAAGATTTCCAGCTTTATGTTGACACTTGGATACATTTTATTGAGATCAGAGAACTTTACCAATAATATATGCAGCCAAGCTTCATAAATTTCTCCTGTGGACTTGCTGTACCAGAGATTACCCTTCAGACCTACTGGATTTAAAGTTCAGTCCACTAACTCTACAGAAATAAAACAGTCCATGTAAAATGCCTGCGTTAACAATCCCATTAAATCAATCTCAAATTGTGCAGTCCCTTCAGGACAATACCCTACTTCAGAGGTTTCTGTGAAGTTAATGGTCAACTCAGAATTTAATCTAAAATGTGATTTAGTACCAGATGATAGTATTTGCATGAAGGAAGACATAGTAGGACCTGTAACTGTAGGTCTTTGGTTGCCAAGATGAAGAAAATGTCACTCTCAAGCAGATGGTACTGCTGATGCATAAGGTCACAGACTTAGAAAGTCATGTAAAAAACCCAAAACAAGAGAAAGGGAATAGTAGGGATAGTCTGCTATTATATTTGAATATTGAAAAGAGGTTTGAGAGCAAACTAGAAAGGCCACATTAGTCTTGGTTTACCAACCAAAAATGCATTTGATAAATCCTTAACAAGAACTAGAGGAAATAGGCCACCAAAAGAAATAACAGTCATATCCTTGGACCTCTACAGATAAGGATCTTATTTGTATTTGCAGAACCACAGAGGATGCAGTGTCACCATAATTAAAGGCCCTCATGCCATTTTCCAGTGTAGGGGCACATTCCCACGGACCCCCACGACCAGCCAACTGGATGCTGCAGGGGACTAGGTGCCCTAGTTGATGCTGTTCCTGGTTCAGCCACTACTTTTCAGACTGAGAAGCACAGAACGATTGCCGTTCTCCTCTCCTGTGTCCAGTCATCTTCCAGTTATAGCTCAGTAGACTGGTGTATTCCAGTCCTTTGTAGTTAGCATGGGGAATGGGGTCATACTGCAGAAGATACAAGAGCACAACTTTAGGATTTCATGAAGTACCTTTGCAGGAACTAATTAGGGGGTAATTTATTAATGGGGAAACCACCAAGTTATGAATGAACTGTCAGTTGCTGTGCCAAGTAACTTGCATCAGCAATAACAATTACATAAATGTTCTGGATAAAAGCACACTTAATGGGAGCTTTTCATGGACTGTGCAGTCTCTGTCACAGGAACAATTTAGTGATTCCTTTCTTTTTTTTGTGCCAGCTACAGAAGGGCCTGGAAGATCTGTGATTTCTATTCAACTGCTGTGATATGAATTTACACCCATCTTTGCTATTTATTAACCACTTCCCTCCCTTCACCCAACTTTTAGCTCTTAGGACTGCAAAGAAAATGTTACTCAGACCTACTTCAAAACAGCAAGATCTTCCTGAGTCTGTGGAGAGACTAAGAAGGTGTTTGTGCACTGCCCCATTCATGTTAATCAGTAGCTTCATTGGTCTCACAGCCATGGAACTGGTCATTTGTCAACAATATTTTAAAATTAATTACATTTTTCATATGGGCTTTGTCACAGAAACAGGACATTTCACTTTGTTTCTAGTCTGCTGGATCCTCTCAGCAGCTGTTTCTGTCTCAGCACTCTTCCTACAAGCACAAAATCTGTGGGTTATGGCACATCATCCCACTCTCGCCATCCAGTTAGGCAGCTGTGTCACTCACCTCTGGTTCAGGCCCTGGTAGTGTGGCCACAGTGAAGAAACACCAATAGCATGGAACACACAACAAAATTACACCTCCCGGCACCCCCATATATCTTGATATAGATTGGTACTATCACATGACAAATTGCCAAACCATCTATCTAGAAGAGGCAAGATTAACCAATATATTGTATTTTTATTTGCTCTCCTCATCACCAGGACAACTGGTAAACATCTGAGCAGCTTTAAATGGTTGCACACTTGAACATATAAATCTGACAACCTTTCAAAAAGTAACAGCCCCAAACGCAGCAATACTTCTACACAAACAGCCTTCCACTGCTCAGCAGCACTCACAGAGTTTGAAAACTCTTGCAAACTGGAAAAGGTATAGCACCCGACTGGAAAGAAAAGCTTTCTATTTACAAGGACACAGGGGGAAATTGTTTCAAACTGAAAGATGGTAAATTTGGATTAGACCTTAGGAAGAAACTCGTCAGTGTGAGGGTGCTGAGGCACTGGAACAGGTTGCCTGAGGAGGCTGTGGATGCTCCATCCCTGGAAGTGTACAAGGTCACATTGCATGGGGCTCTGGGCAATCTGATCTGGTGAGAGGTGTCCCTGCCTGTGGCAGGGGGCTTGGGACTAGATGATCTTTAAAGTCCCTTCCAATCTAAACCATTTAATGATCTTAAGTTTAAAATGGAGTAAAAATTGATTTTTATCTTCCATTCCTGACTTTCTCTTCCCAGTTGTATTTTACATCCAGCTCTTGTTAAGAATTACACAACAAAAAGAAACACTCACAAAAAGAAACAAGCCCCCAAGAAGGTAGCTGTGGGTATGGTATTCCTATGTGTTAGTATTCAAGGCCTTCCAGAATACGATTACAATATTATGAGCTGCTTTTGTGAGATCTGAACTTCTGTAAGGAGGTTTCTACAGGCCATTGTAACCTTCCTATCAGCCTCAACTTTGCTTAAGGCTACTGTTTGTGCTTTCAGAAAATACTGGAGATATCTAAGGTCTAAGGCATCAGAAAGAGAAAAGGAGGCAAGCATGTGTCCTGGTACATAGAAAATGAGTCCTTCTGGCAACTCCTTTCCAGCCCTAGATTAATATGGATTTACAATTAACATCACCAGTGAATCAAGCAGCGTTGTAATTGTTTTTGCAGCTATTCCAAAACTTTCTTCTGCACAGACATAACCTAATTCTAACTTAGCGAGACAGAACAGCTTGACACATTTGTTATCTAAAGACCACTTCAGCCAAAGAACATAATGAAAAAGCATGGGAACTTGACTCGGGAGCACAGGCTCTTCTTTAATATTTGTTCCAAAAATAAAAAAAGCCTCTCCCCCCCTACATCTCTCATTATTTCTTATTGTTGAAGCTCTAATTTTGCCCCAAGGACTGCTTAAAAAACACATTCTCTTTGATAGATTGCTTAATACTGCTCAGTCAAGTGGGATTAGAGCCTTCTGAGGGAAAAGAACATACTTCTTATTAATTTTCTTGACTAATTACTAAGAATTACTTTGTGAAGCCTTAGCTGTAGAAGTATCACTCACCTCTTCTTCACAGTGGGGATTAATAACCAGTGAAGTTGGCAGACAGCTTTGCGACACCAGCCCTGAAGCCTCGTGGAGTGAGGTGCTGTGGCTGCAGTCTTCATGCAGCAACTCAGCTCTCATGAACACCGAGAGTAAACGTGTTACTCCCTTTATGGGCTTCGTCACTACAGCATCTAAGGGTGATCGCAAAACGGGACTAACCAAGCTTAATCCAGTTCTGGAGTCATTCCTGCAACTAGGCTTTAGGGAGAATCAGTGAATGTTCTGCTTATGCACCAGTTGGGGTAGTAAATACACCCATGCCCTGACTTCTGGAAGTAAAGTAACAGGAAGATGAGTTGGAGAAAACCAGACGTGATGATGGATTAAGTTTCATGTCTTTCCTTCTCCATGCTTGGGGAGACACAGTCTGTCTTTGCTGAGAATTGATTAGTTCAATATCCCTCCAAAGGCTTTAAAGTCTCTTTCCTTAAACTCAATGACTTCGTAGAGACACACGTAGCAAATAGACAGAAAGTGCCTGGATAGTGCAGACACTGAAAGCTCACCTTTGTTCAGCTATGAAGTTTCAGAAGAAAACAAGGACTGTGTCTGGGTACTGTGTTTTCACTCTGTTACACCATCAATACACGAAGGTATTGACACTTGAAACCATTTCCAGTAGGGCTGAGACAAGACAAATCAACCCAGGGATCTGAGTCTACACTCCTCATTAAATCAAAACCAGGATTGTTCTTGACATGTGTTCAAAATAATGACTTGGATCTTAAAAAAGCCACGACGTTGAGTGACATTTGCAATGTTTGTTACAGAAGTATATGAAGACTGTATTTAAAGTATTTCACATTTGGACAGAATATGGCCTAGTCATTTTATTTCCTACAGTTATTTTTGTAGTTGAATATAGAAAAACTGTCAGGGTGTGAGGCAGAAAAAGAGCTGTAGCTTTAAGTGTTTCTCTGGCTTTCTGTGAATGTCAGAGAGATGCTCAGACTTAAGAAGTGAACAGAGATTCTATAAGAGAGAGAGAAAAGTATTCTAGAACAGTACCCCCATGCTTTGGGGTAGCTCTTCCACTCAGCAGTTTCTGAAGAAAAGATTTCTTACATTGCCTAAGTGTCCAGTCATTAGTAACACACTCATCTGTGGTCTTTTTTGTGTATAAGCCTCTGCCCCAATCTAGGTAATACTAGGGTCGCACAGTGGGAAGTGTCATTTCCTCAACTAGCGTCTTTCACTTGCCATCACAAGTCAATAGGTGAAAAGTAAAACATAATAAAACAGAAACAAAAAGAACCCAATAACATCATTCTTAAAGCACTGCTCGAGCTTCCACTTAGACAAGAGTGGTTGGACCTATTACAGCAGGTAATGAAATCCATTTCTCTGTGACAAAATTGGACCCAATCGTATGATTTTTATTGCTTGCTTCGCTTTCCTGAAATAGTTTTGTCCTCAAAAAAAGAGTTTGACTCTATTAATAATATTTGTTCTTCAGGACTTTTGCAAGGACCCCTTGACTAGAGCTGCACTGTAAAGAAATCCTGGGGTTTTTTTAAACGTAGCAGAATGTGATGTGTTGCCACGTCCACCAACTGTGAACATTACTTTTCATCAGCTACAGGGATTGATTTAATACAGCTGCAACCATGAGGCTTCTGAAAGGCACAATGGGACCTCTGGGACTCTGCAAGCCTCCCTGATGCTTTGAGAGTCACTCTATGTCTAGATTTTTCTCTTAGGACTAAACTCACCATAGCAGGCAAAAAGGATTCTGTGACAGCTTCAGAGCAATTCTGTTCCTGAACAGAAGTGGGAAAGTGGGAGCAGGAACCATAGCAAAGGGGCCGGGAATTACTCCCATTCTTCAACAATGCACAGCAGAGACAACATCTGCAGAGTGAGCACAGGATGGAGTGCTGGGCATATATACTCTACGTATCCCACACCCTCAAAGCAAGAGCCACTTCACCTTCATCCTGTTTCTCCAGTGCTTTGGAACAGCCATGAGGAGAAAAAGAGGGAGCCTATGAGAGAGGTGCTTCTATGGATATTTCTGGGCTGGCCTTCAAAGCTCATTTCTTAGCCATATTTCCATGGGTACCTATGAATACTCATCTTCATCCTTCCAAAAATCAACACAGTTGATCTCCAGGAGAACGGACTTGGTTTGTTTTAGGGCTAATGGTATCTCACAGTTGTTTCATTCTTCATGCCCTGACAGCACACATGTTAGTAAAACATGACACCAAGGGCCTCTCTCCCTCCTCATCTCATGATGAGCCTGAAGAGATCAGGAGTCAGTCAAGTCTGAGGTGGGAGTCAGTATCATTGATTCCAGGAGATGACCTGTCTGCTTCTCTGTAAAGGGCATAAGGAAAAGGAATAAGGGCAGCCCAAAAAGGTAATAGGCAATAACGGAATGACTTTTCTGCTTCTGGTGGGTACAGTAGTTACCCCTTTGTAGCTTATCTGGCCCAGCAGACTAATTCTGAGCATGCTGGGGGTAGCGGAACCATCTGAGATCTACAGGTATGTGTGCAGTACAGCCCACCATATGTGTTAACTCCAAGTCTAAAAGACTCTAATGCAGCATTCTACCTTCCCCAGAAATATTAGAGCTAGATTGATACTCTTTACTAATACACCTGCACAGATCAAAAGAATATCCATCGGAGCAAATACCAACATTTCCATCAGTAGTAATATACCATAGGGCTATCCCTGCAAGAGCCAGCACCAGGGGAAATGGTAGCGTGTTTCACTCTGGCTCCACACTCATCATAAATCATATAATTATATCAAACCACTGGGAAGCAGGTACTGTGAGGTCAGCTAGGCCACTCTGGGCTACTTCATAGCAAAACAGTCAACTCACCTCACAAGAAGATGTCAATCTTCAGGAAAAAGCGGTTCTCTCACAGTGTTTTCTGAATTATTGACAAGCCTCAAATGGTGTCCACGGATGCCAACCCACCAGTAACCTGCTACGGAAGCCCCACCTGTCTGAACATCTACTGCCTTACTTCAGATTCATCAGTATAGTTAAATAAGTATTTTTTTCTCCCGTCACCCTCCTTTTTCAATGTTACTTTTTTTAGCATATAATGCCCCCAAATATAGGGGCACCTTTTGCAAAGGGATCTTATTTTGAATGTTGTTGACTCACTAGAGAAGGAACAGTCCTCTCTCCTCCCCCTGCTTCAGTACTGTGTCCTCTTAATTTTGTAATGCAGAAGCCCTGAACCAAATCCACGCCTAGTTTGACTCTAATGAAGTCAGTTAAATAACTCCAAGAATCGGTTTGAATACCAGAAAAGCGCTTCATCCAGCATAAAAGTAGAAACTTAATAAACACTTGAGTGTATTAGACAGCTTCGTCATCACTATATTTGCTTTTGAATAGGCTTATTATCCGTATCGGAGTTACTTCTAAATCTGGATATTGCATTTGTTATGCAAAGAAAGAAAATTAGTTGTACTCCTTGAGACTGGGACTGCTGAGACAGCTGAGTTTCAGCATATGTCAGGAGCACAACTGTCCTTATTTAAAGAGATACTCAAACCTCTAATAAAATTTTTGTTTATAAAGATTTCCTCCGCTGAAGTCCATGTAACTACCATGTACCATTGCCATCTAGTGGAAAGGTAAGTAAGAACACAGGTTTCCTTCACTCGAACAGCTGTCTGTGATGACCATCGATGATCTTTTAGCTAATTTGGCAAATCTCTAGAAAGCATAGCACAAAGTCCACGCAGCCTTTGGTGCCTGCCCTGCTTTCAGGGAACTAACAGCTCCCTGTTTAATTAGCTGTTTGGCATGATAGAAATAAGTGCTAGAAATCTTGCTGATAAAGAGGTTTTCTTCTGAAACAAAGGAAACGTACCTGTCTTTGATTAGATACAGTACTCTCTAACTTAATTGAAATACAGCATGTCTGTGTATATCCATGTGTTTCAGACACAACTGCTGTGAAAGGGGAGGTGGTGGTACAGCAGAAATGGAAATAATGCTACAGCAATGTAACCTCTCCTTGGCTTGCCTGAAAGGATTAAATTATCACAGCTTTTTGCAGTTAAAAGCATATACAAGTTTCTGGCAGATTAAACACTACGTCAAGGAACCTCTACACAAAAACTCTGGCCAGGCTAAAAGACTTATTTCTTGTAGCCATTTGTTTAATGAGTTTACATCTGCTGTAACATTCAAAGAACTCAGCAGAGCTCAAGTGTTTGACAGCTGCTCTTAAAAAACTCAGGGAGTATGCTCTTTGCTCATCTTCTTCACAGACTTTAGATAAGGATGAGAAATGTTAGAGATCCACTGGAAAGCCTCAAAGGCAAAATGCACGATATCTAGTTTTACTAGATTCTTGATCATTTACAGTTCACCCTAAAACTCCCACACATTTGTTTCTTAATGTCCCTCATGCTCCGTTAAACCTCACTGCAGCAATGTTCCCATAGGAATGTGGCCATTTGCCAGACGCTCTCATGAACATTTCATTAATCTTCTTGGCTCTCATACAAACTACAAAACATTATTTGTTAGCAATTTAACTGTTTTGCTCCCAAATGTGCCAGAAATGTGATCTTTGCTATGCTTTCATTCACGAATACATGGGGATAATTACACAGTAAATGAAAGGAAGTTTTTTTATATTTAGCAAGACACAGTGCCAAGAAAGGTAAACTGATTGTATCTTGTTTCTGGAATTAATTATCATGCTATCCTAAAACCCAAATCATTCTCAAATGTTAAGATCTAACTCATACTTGGCAAAATGTATCTTTAGATACAGTTTTATTTCAGTACATTACACAATGATCTCTGAATTCTTGAGTAACTCAGACCGTACCATACAGTCAATTCACTTCAGAGGAAAACTTTGCAAAATAATATGATTTCTATTTTCTGGAAGTCTGGCCTCACCCATGTCCAATGATTTTAATAAAGGACCATCGCTGGCTTTGCAATAAACAGGAAGAGCTGTTAGCATGCACAGCTTTGAAAGCACACATGACTTGCTACAAAGAAAATGATTTAGAGAAAAGCATCTTCTGAAGAGCGCTTGGGACTTAATTCTAGATACACAAATGTATAACTTTTGTCTCATAAAATCGGAGACTTCAGAGGGGTATCAGTGGATAACACTTCTCACAGGGACATACAACCATAGCATAGAAGTGGGTTTTATCACTCATTGTCATCAGAGCTTTAAAAACCAACAGTAGAGAGGCAACTCAGCTTCACACAAGAAGTGTAACCTCTCCCATTTCTAACTTTGCAGTACATGATTTGCTTACATGGCACTGTATGCAAAGTGGCCTGTGTCTGCAACCAAGGGATGAAACCAAAAGTAAAGAGTCAATAAGACTGCAGCTATTCAAAAGGACAGGCTCTGTCAGACGTTGTGTGCAGCAAGATAAACCATTCAAAGCTTTTGGTGTTACTTGGAGACAAGGAATAGGAATGACACAATGCTTAAGAACAATGGGGAAAAAATGGGGTTTTGGTGAGACAACAGTGTGATCAGCTGCATTATTTTGTTTGGATGCTGGGTTGGTCAGCTACTTTAATCAGGAAGGAGGGAAACCTAGAAAATGAGGTGGGTTGTAAGGTCTGATGAAGATTAAAGTAGGATTTGAGAGCTGGGAATTCTTCAAGATGTAAGTAGGTTGGAAAAAAATTGGCAGAAAGGCTCGTACAAGATCTCAGCAATTAGCGAAGAATGAAATAACCAACGGAGGAGGCAAGGCACCCCAGAAACTATCTGTTGTTCTTAGAAGGCGACGGGAAAGCTGATGTAGCAATTTTAGCACTGGACCAGGAGCAGTAGCAAGGGTTAAAACCAGTCTA
Source organism: Upupa epops (assembly GCA_013397515.1). Lineage (NCBI taxonomy): Eukaryota > Metazoa > Chordata > Aves > Bucerotiformes > Upupidae > Upupa > Upupa epops. The sequence goes on along the minus strand of VZRI01011084.1, from coordinate 466,423 downwards.
GAGACTAGCACATATGTAATCTGCCATTTGGAATGAGCATTCCCAATTTAACTTCCTACTGGTGGCAAAGCTTTTCATAGCATTGAGATGCCAAATATTAACCCAGGCAAAGCAATGCTGCTATATACTCTTGGAAGCCTCACGATCAGCATAAGTCAACAAAGCATAATTGACCTGATTTCTTATTTTTATTTCATAACTAAAAGCAAATCAAGGGAACTCTGAGCACCAAGACTTGCTCAACCCACCCCATAATTGGGCTGGCTGATCGAACTAGTTGGTTGGCTAAAATTGTATTCTGATTAGATTATAAGGCCTTTCTTCCAAATAGCAAAGCTCTCCTGCCTGTAATTCCCGAGACCCCAATCAGAGAATTACAGGGTAAAGAGAAATGCAGTGCATAGTGTCAAGCAGCTTCTGTTGTTCCTCCCAACAAGTTATAAATAAGTGTAGGACACTTAACAGTGCCTTGCACTATAGAAAGCCAAGATCAAGGCCAAGCATTGCAGTCCTCCCTGAAAATAATTGCAGCATGCAATATTATGCTACATGCTCCAGCAATGTGTAGTCTAAATAGAAACAAACAGGATAGCACTGGATTGTGTGTGTGGTGGAATTGTACCAGAGCCTGGGAATTTTATGTTAATTAAGAAATGCTGATTAATAGAGAATGGGAAGTTTTAATAAGCGAGTAATAAAAGAGAAATTGCCTGTTAAATAACAGGCGTGTCTCGATTCCCTGGCACAAATGTTCTGATTTTAAACTGGGGGAATTCACCTAGTGGAAAATTTTGCCTGACTTAAGACAGCAGAAAGTTTCTGTTGGTGTTGCTCACCATGGTTGAAGTCCCTAACACAGAGGGCTGCCTGGGTAGCTGAGCCATTGGGAAAAGAGGTTTCAGAAGCAGCAGTTACAATCTTGATAACAAAATTACTGGGTGAAGTCCCATCATACTAAAGGAGAGAACAGAGGATCACAAGACTTCTGGGGTTAAAGTGTTAAGGTACATGCAAAAGACCTAGCAACATAAGAGAGTTCAGCTTATTTCCTTGAAGTGCTCAGAATGCAAGTTACAGGTCTGCTAGGAGTCTGCTACTCCAGCAAGATCCATCCTCTGTCTCACATCAAAGTGCAATGCTTCTTCCCGACATAGCACATGTAACTTCCTTAAGGGAACACACATGGTTACAGGGACATTGTGACGTTTGATGCAGGTTTCCTTGTACATACACCCCAAAAGGAGGTAAAGCTGGCATCACATTGTGCTCTGCGCCCTGGTGGATAATAAAATATTTTGTATATGATATAAAGGAGCTCTGTTCAACGGAGGGACATTACTGTAACCATGAAACAGGAACCCAGACAAATTTGGTTATCTAACCTCAGACAACGCGAGCATAGAAAACCTACTGTGGCTAATGAAAAATGAAAAGCAAAGTCTAGTTATCCACAGTGGAATTTCAGAAATTAACACTACAGAGGCATACACATGTTCCTGAAAAGCACTGGTAACTCTTCAAAATATCAGTAGGTAAATCTGTGTTCTATTCTGCTTCCAAGCAACTTGGGGAGTTTCCACTGTGATTGGGAAGAGCACATTGGAGAAAATTTATTGCCAGGCTTTCTTGTATGGGAGGGCAATGTCCCTCCAAGACAGAAAAATCTCAGAATCTGGACATGGAGCTCTGGCTAAATGAAGCAGAGTCTGCTACGTGCCTCTAATTTCTTTGCTTTGATGAAAGTCTTAATGTCACCACTTAGGCAATGAGAGGCAAGTTAGGGCTTTATCAGCACTAACCGGTGGCAGGCAGAGTTGAAGGCAGATCTTGATTAAGTGCTCTAAGCAACTGGAATTAAACTGTGGGACTGCAGAGTCTTGGAAGTAGTGGTCCACATGGAAGTTTTCATTTCAGAGCCCCTAAATCTAAGCCCCTTTTAAAACCTGACCTTTTTTCTTCAAGCTCTCCTCTTCAGGCTGCAAGTAAACTCATGGAACCTGCCGAAGTAGAAAGCTAACTTATTAGTCACAGGACAGTTGGTGGCACACAGAGCATACTCCTGATTAATTTATCAGTCTAGGTTGTTTTACAGCCAGCTGGCCCACCCTCCTTGTGTCACATGAGCATGTTGCAAGCTAGAAAATGTTCACACAAAGATACATTTCTGTCTTCCCCTCACCCTCTGCTTTTATTCTGTTCTTCTTTCACAGCTCGTTGGTGTTGTGTAAGGCCCCACCAAGTATCTGTATGCCTGCTTCTCATTTGCATTGAGTCCCTAAGGTGCTGTGAAGAAAGATGAGTGTTAAGTAAGATTCAGGCCTTGATTTCTGGGAAGGTCAGAGCTGGGTGGTTTTGCTTCCTTTTGTTTTAATTCTTCTAAAATTGTGTAAATACAATTAGTATTGCTTCTGTTTTGACAGGCTGCATTCAGCTCAGATGACTCCTCTGCAATTTACATTTGAGCAGTTAATTTGATTTTGGTATTGCCTTATTAAAAGGCGGCACAGTGATCCTATTAGAAATACTGACCAACTCAATCTTTACATTTTGTGTTAGGCATTTGATCAAAGGAAGAGGAGAAGATAGAAAATTAAAGTTCCCAGATAGCAAAATAATGAAAATCACAAAGGGAAGTAGCATCCAAGTCTTAAAATGTAACCACCAACAACTTTTTTCCACTCATCTGAATCAAGACTGGGACTAATTTCTCTATGTGTTAGCATTGTGCATTTCTTATTCTGTTCTCTTCTCACACTATGTGAGGCAAACAAACAGGATTAATTGCAATACTTTTAAGGGTCTGACAAACAAGGCAGTGGTGTTGCTTACTTTTTAAGCTAGTGCATTCACAGCAATCTTTTTTTGGTAGCATGATCTCATAAAAATACACATGTAAGTTTAGCACAAACTAGAAAAATGTATTGTAGACTCCAACCAATCTGGGATCTTTCATTTGTAAGGAGGATTTGAGTGAAGGCCAAGTTAATTAAAACCAGAATAGAAATGTCTCTTATTTGTGAGTCATGTATCTGACTCACAATAGTGTGTGTGCAGCTAATGGGTTAATTTGTCCTGATAACATGGAAAAAATGAAGCTAGAGGTTATGACATTGTTTGAACTGAGTGCACTGTAGAAATACAAGGTTTTTATATACTTAAGAATACAGAGCTGCTCTAATGATGTCCTCTCTGTCTATTGAAGTGCTGTTACAACCAGTTCAAAAAGATCTGGAGGTACAGAAGGGTTAGAAATCCAGGACTGACACCTTCAATACTTTATTATTGTAACAACATGCGCATGAAGAGTTAACGCTACTGTCATTTAGAGGCACGTCAAAATCACATAATACATCCAGCCTTCAGTGATGGCAATTTCTTTCTAGTTATGGCCCTGCAGCATTTCAATGAGAAAAATTCCTCCCCAAGCAACCAAACCCACACACTTACCTGCCTCAGCAGCCTGATGGTGACCACAGGAAACCCAGTAATCTTTTATGATTTGTAATTCCCCTGTTCCCTTCTCTCCTGGAGACTGGCACGGCATACAAGCTTCCTCAGTAACTTTCTTGCTCTTTTTTTTTTTACAGTACAACTTAAAGGCACAGACAGGGCGCAGAAAGGGGAATTGGTTCCTAATCCATACCATAATGATCTTCTGTGCAAATTTGTAGAAGTTCACTTACAGCTTTCCTCCTCCCACATTCCTGAAGGACTGTAAACCTTTTGAGATATGGACAGTATCATACTTAGCACACATACACAGAACTGCTAGCATAACAAACTCTGTAGGCATGGATATAAACCAAGCAGCAGACAATAATAAGCACACCTGAGCTGTATCTGCCTCAAATTTAGTGCCAAGGCTGAAAGCAGACATCTACTGCTACTCTGCAGTTGATTTAGTTATCTGATCAACAAGGGCCTCGCAAGAGAACACATAAATTATCCTGGTTTTTCAACCCTCATGCAGGTGAAACTCCTAATGAATACAAGAGCGGACAAGAAGCATATCTTTTACAGCTAATTTACAGAATGGCTATAAGGCATCCCTTGAGGAAAGCAGACCTTAAAAGTAATGGTTTTGTGGGTGTAATTACATGGGACTGTTCGAGGATGTGAAGACAAAACAATACAGGCCTCAGTGTAAACGTGAATGAGGCTTCCCATGGTGATAAAAACATTTATCCATTTCTAGATAAAAACAGACTCAAAGAAACCACAAGGACTTTTCTCACATATTTAAAGTTAATTCAGCATTTTGATAAATTGAGGCTATAGTCCTCAGCACCTTCCAAGTTGCAGATTACACACAGGAGTGTAAGTACTGCCCCTGCCTTATGTATCCAATAACAACAACTGAAACAGGAAAAATATATTAAAAAGATTAAAATAAAGTTCTGTCACAGATATTTCCTATCTCCTGTAAGTAATTTAAGAGCACTCAAGTGTTAATCTAATATAACAGTTATATATTTGGCAAGTGATCCAATGTATGGATCATTCAGAGACATGACTATAGTCAGCGTGGTCCATTCCTCCCGTGACTACAGTCAGCATGGTCCATTCCTCCCAGCATCAAAAGCCCTCAGCAGTGGATGGTGCCGATTAGTCACAGCTCAAGACTTCAGAGCCTCAACATGCTAGTTCAGTATTAATTTTCACCTAACTGGAACAGTACAAACATCCAGGAGAGGGAAGAATGTCTTCAGGCTCTTTCCCAATAAAATTAATCTGAACAAAGTATGAAACAGCCTGCAGAGCCTGCCATAGCATGGAGACCTTTGAACAGATGCAGAAGATGTTCTTCATGTTTTCCCTCCCTAGCCCATGTAAGAACCATGGCCACAGAAAGAGCTTATGCTCTTCACACAGAATATGAACACCAAGGCTGCAAACCTGGAAAATCTAGTTCAGCACCACCTCCTCCTGAAGTCATCTCTATTTCTCTGTTGTTTTAAATTGAAAAATCCCTACAATTTTATATCTTCACATGGTCTCAATGGGACTGAGCAGCTCAATCTGGCTGGGATCCAAAAATGATAGGTAGCACTCAGTTCATACTTGGTGCTTGCAGAAGGCCTGGGAAATCTCCATTTGCTTTACAGACAAAATTCAGTTGTCTGCCATGTTCCCAAAATCACGTTTGCTCAGCTTCCCATATGAGCTCACCTAATGGCTAGATAACAGATAGGAGACAGGAAATCTGTTATTTGCTTTACCTAAGCAAACATAAACCTAGCTCAGGCTGCAGGGGGTAGGAATACCTTCACCTGGGTCTGTTTTGACAGCAGAGTCCTGCAAGAGTGAGAGTGACCAAAGTTCGACAACTTTGCATTGGAAGAGATGTGATATTTCTTCTAGTTCCTCTTCAAAATGTATTTTGGTATTTTTGCATCCTTTGGTTGATTAAAATACAGAAGCAGGCCTTACAAGAGTCCTGAGTAGACAGTGCCCCTCCAACAATACTACAAAAAGCATATCACCTTGAATTCATATTGCAGGCTACAACACTATTTTAAGGTGCAGAAGAGCATTAAATCCAGATCTTTTACCTTCTGGGTGAAGAGTCATGAAGACATGGAGGTAGTCAGACCTTCTTGCTGTACTGGAACATTTACAGAAGAGCAAGACCACTTGTGCTTCAGGACAAAAGCTGTAAGTGCATATGGTAGGTCTTAAGATCCTAAGGAGAAAGATACTTCTTTCCCACCCTGAGTAATAGGCTGGGACAGAAGAATTGCATTAAAACTCACCCTGTCTTTAGTGTTCCCTGTTGATTACACAGTTCTGTTTGGTGGTTTCAGCTTTACAAGCAAATCTAAAGATCAAACACCTGCTTCTGGACTCATTCCAGTAATTCAGGGACGAAAAATGTTGATGCCTTGTATTTTTGATCGGTTCCAGTCTCTGCACTGAGGTTCACAACAAAACCAAGTTTATAAAAAAAAATCTCAAAATCTTCCCAAATGCCATTATTTTCTGAAATAATTTTGATCATTTCAACATTTCACTGACATTTTGTTACATTTTAAATTAGCACAACTGCTCTGCAGAAAATTGCATTATGCCCAGCTGCAATATCGCTACTAAAGTGTTCAGTGCAGTAATACCAAAGGTTTTCTATTTTGAGTCACACATGGCATTTTCCTGACCTGCTGTTGTTAATCACTCCAAGCATATGTTTACATGGCTGTTTTTGCCAACCCACTTACAGCTGTCACCAGCCCCCACAGAAAATAATAATAGACACCTAGTACACCCACAAAGAGGTAACTGAAAGTGAGTAGGATGTAAAGAGATGTCTGGAAGCTCCAAGAACATAAAACATACAGTCTTCCTCATTTTTTTGTCATACATCTCATACTTTGACCAAACAACAACATGCCCTGTTGATTTTCAGGTGCAAATTTTATTGTGGATCATAACAAAGGCTCCAGAAAAAGCACAAGAAAAAAAGCAGCAAGAGTGTCTCTTATTACAGAGTGCATGAAATACATTCTGTTAAAGCCACTAACTCTGCAGTTGAAGACAAGGCAGCTAATTTAAACTAACCATTAATTTCAGATACACATTAAGATGCAAGTTTTGTAAATACTTTTTTGTCTCACTGAGTTTGATATTTAAATTGAGAACCAAATATTTCAATGTCACGAATGTTGTAGAGTGCATAGTATTAACCTGTTAGAAAAGAAAATCTCATTACTGCAAAAAGAAACAAACAGAAATTATTATGAAAATGCATAAAATTATCCCTAGTAAATGTTAAAGGATCCTAAACCTCTTTGGAAAAACCTGTGGATGCTGAGTTATACATAATTTTGACATTCTGTTGCTGCTATCTCCATTTTTCATGTGATACATCAAAATAAAATATTTTTACTTTAATTATAACTTGCTACAAAGGATTTCTTCAAGCATTTATTGTACTTTATCTGTGAAGAGAAAACCCACACTATTTCTTACACTAAATTGACAAAAGTCTACTAGGTAACAGTGTAGAAAATCTTGCATGGCACTTTTCTCCATTTGGGTGCTTGGCACTTACACTGGCCATTTGCAAAGGCTGTTGTGGTAGGAAGAGAAGAGTAACACAAACTAGACCTAAAGGTAGTGTCCAGTATATTAAATACCGTATATATCTTTCTCTAATGAAATAAACCCCATTACTTTTAAAAGCCATTCTGCTTTACAACACTGTGACTTGCAGTAAGGTATTTGCCATATTAATCTGATATATACATTTAAAAACATACTTTAAGAAAGTAAGAAAGAACAAAAACCAACCAAGTAGCATTTACCACAATCAATACAGTCTGCCCGAATGTCAACCATTCCTAAGCACTGTAACTCTCTGTAAAACAGGACCAAGTGCTCTGTTCATTTGAAGTCACTGGTTTACATGGAGATATGCTAATTAGCAAGCTGGTCCACAGTCAATCAATGTAGATTGTGACCTTATCTAGCACTTGAATTCCTGAATTATGGAGCTGGAAGGGCTGCTGTCCTCCTACAACAGGAAGTTACCTCCTGCCCAAGAATTGCAAAGAATTAGGTATTCTGCAGTCAGCTCATTTAGTAAGACATCTGGTGTGTCTGTACTCCACTGGAAGTACAGAGCAATCCAGTTCTGGACTTTGCGTGTGTTTCAGGTAAAATTACACAAAATACCTTTTTTTTCCTAGGGCCTGTTCTTTATGGCAACTAAATGTCAGTCAGCTGTGTAAGAAACCCAGAAGGAACTGACTGAGTACTGGATAACATACTGCTGGATGTAATGGATGAATTAGAAATTAGAGAAGGACAGAAAACTGTCTTCTTTTGGCAGTTTCATATAGTCCCAGCAGCAGAAATGTTTAGTGTTTGTTACTCAAGGCAGGCAAATACTTTGCCAGTTTTTGGTGGACTCAGCTACCTCTGGTCCTTCACATGAAAGACCCCAACACAAAAGCATGCTGGTCTGGTAGATGAGATCCAAATACTATGAGATCTTAAGGCAGTGGCTTGGATTCATACTACCTGACTTCAGAAATCTAGCGGAAGCACTGATAGTGTTGAAATCAGAGGCTTTCTCCTGGCCTAGCAAAGAAACTGGCCTCTCCAGGTATCTGTTCATCTCTTACATGGGCCAAAACCAAAGTAATTATAAACAAAACCAGGTCTGACTTAAACAACTTCTATCTTAAAATAATCAGTGAGGAAAATTCTTCTTTCAGCTGTACATCAGTACACACTGCTATGTGTCAAGAACAAAAGCATGACCAGAATTTGGTCATTTAAAAAGAATTTGGCCCAGCTAAGCTAACTTTTCACCTTCCTGAAGGAAAGTTGTGGCCCACGCTGACTGCTGAAGAGCAAACTGTCTACAATAGTATTCTCTATTTCTGTAATATCATGTATCAAAGCAATAAATATTACATATAATCTGTATATTAGATTTAATATTTATCTGATAACTATTTAAATCTATATGGTAAACAATCTAAGCAGTGAGCCACTCCTATATGGCAGCACATACTATTTGTATAAATGTGTTAAAACTGGGTCTGTATTATGCATGTAGTACATGTACTACATGTATAAATGTGTTAAAAAGGGTCTGTATTTACATAGGACGCTCTTGTTTATATAGCAGGTTCTAATTTATATAAATTCTTAGCATAAGATAGATAACTGTGTAAAGGTTGGATATTGATTACTTCTCTGGTTCTGCATAATTGCATTTCAGCATGAGGATTTCATCATTCTGCTTCAGGTTTTCTTAAGGATGGAAAATGAAGTCTCATATACTTCAAAATCTCCAATAATGTTATAACAATACAGCAAGTCCAGGCAAAACCTAGTTTCACTGTACATAGCCTTTTTTTTACATATACAAATCTTGTCTTCAAAGAAAGCGCACTCCTGAAAACAAGGACAATCCAAATGTTCTGGCATTGTGGAGATGTAAAAAAGTGTTTCAGCTTAGCATAATCTGCAGAAATACCATTGCATCTTTTTAAATTAACTACTACAATTACTACAGTCTAGGTTTGCAAATGAAAAACTTAACACATTAAACACTAAAATAAGCTGAAATTGCTGCTGGTATATACAAGATAAGTTCTATCTCAGTTTGCTCACAAAATGCTTGGATAATTCCTATCATTTACCTCCTCAGATATTAAAGATATAAAGAAAATGTACATTTTCACCGAGGTCAAAATGTCCAGTTATTTCCCTCCGTATAAGGTAAATAATTTTTTTTTCCGTACCTCTAATTTCGAAGGCCAATTGGCGTTCAAGGACCATGCAGGCATTTGAATTGGAATTAAATATTGACTGTTCTTTGCAAAAGCTGGTATTTATTTCTCAGAAGAATAATTTCTGTAGCTTCCCAGCTGAAGTCAGCATCATCTTGTTCTTAAACATGTTAGTGTTCCTCAAAATCAGAATATAATGACTTGTCTTCCCTTTATGCTGATGCTGCACTGGAAAGCTCTACATTACAAAAAAAGCAGCCCTAGTAAGTTTAAAAGTATGTAATGCTTTATATAATTACTAACATGTAGTTGTTACTGACACCTATTGTCAACACCGCATGTCTTCAGATGAAGTGACTCAAGAACCAACAAACTGCTTTCCCTCTTACTAAGCTTTACAAAGATTTCTGAACAGTCAGTAGTAACTTCTGCATAAGGAATTTTTTCCTTACTGTGTAACTCAGGATCCCAAGAATCTGTGGCTGCACTGGAACACTTCATTTAGAAAGGTACCCAATCCTAACATTAAAAATTCTAGTAAATTATTAATTTGTGCTTCAATTTACTCCAGTACATTTTTGATGACTCAATCAGCCTGTCAACTTCTTCATGGAAATGTAACTGGAGACTACTATCAGTCTAAGGGAAGAATCAACTCTAATTTGTGTCTGTTAAAGCTAAAACCAAACAGACAGCAGCTTATGGTTGGTGATGATCAGATAAAAGTATTCTTTACAGCCATGTAAAGTGTGCAAAGAATCTTACACTGTAAAGGAGTCTTTGCAGATGGGAGCAGTTTGACCCAAAAGCATTGCTTTCATATCCGAAATGCTATAGCAATGCTTCTAGAAAATCAATCTTATTTTTTTATGATGGACATTATGCAGCAAATTACATTCATCATAAAATAAACCTTAAAGACAAACTCAAAATTCTACTCAGCAGTCAATCTAAATTTGCAACTTGGTAAATCTGTGTTTTAAACTACTAAAATATCCAAACCACAGTTTTACTTTCTAGTACTACAAATAATATAGGGAAACTGTATTAAACAGGTGGGTTTCCCCGGAATGCGTACTTCGCCAAAAAAGGTCTCTTCTTTGAACAACGCCAAAGTGACAAGCTGCAGAGTATGTGCACGTGGAACGTTGAATAACACATATTTAAAGCAGGGTATTGCATTATAGTAAGTCTGAAGGAATGAGTAGCTATTTCAGTTTGTACCCATAAAATTCAAGCCTAATAGTACTGGAAATATAAATTAATCACGTTAAGTGCTTGGCAGTCTTCTCTTTTTAGCTGTCATACGAACAAGAGTATTTAACTGTTTCTCCCCATGCATGTTTTTCATAAATAGAATGTAGCCATCTTACATGGGTAGAAAATACTCTCCCCCTCCCCAGATTAGAAAATACATATGCAAAAAACCTAGAATTCCTAGAATAAAGTTTTCCTATGATTAGCTGCAAAGGCTGATTTCAATTAAAGGTTCTAAATCTGTTTTTTTCCTTGCTGCTCCACAATGTGAAGACAGTTATTACTGAAACGTTCTACCTGAATATACCCAAATATCTTCCTCCAAACCTTTTTTCTTTATAAGTTATGTTAGGTTGAAATCTACTATGAAAATAGCAGTACCAGAATAATCCATTAAAAATTCTTCAGATGAATGGTTTAGCTCCTTTTAGGATAAAGCTACAGAGAAAACCTGATGAAAAATACACTTGTGATGCTTTATCAATGCTCCTTTACAGCCCAAAGACATTCTTCATTCCACATTCCTGTATCTGGTAAACAAATTGTACAGTACTCTCAGTGTAGACTTCAAGTCACAATTTACAATATCTAGAAAAAAGACAAAGGAAAACCAATTAATAACTTTATTACTTCAAAAGACGTTTCAGAAAAAGTGTCTATTCTCTACTCTTTCCATTCTCAGATTTATATCGATGAACATTAGTCACCAGGATAGTGTGAAAAAGTAGAAATATAAATAAAGTACAGCTTTTCAACTGACAATTCAAAACCCAATATTTTAATGGCTAATGGTGACACAGAAATGCCACCATGGTTTAGATGTCCATATGACACATTGTGTCTAGGATTGTATGTACTTATATGACTGTATCTTCCATGAGTTGTGGCTGCAAAGTAATGATTTTGAAAAGGCAGGAATTAAAGCTAGGGATAGCAGCGCCCCTCAAAGACACTGCTGAAAATACTTCGGGTTAGTTGATGCACATGGCTGAATGGTTCCTCAGAAATTCAATGTCTAAAGTAAAGGATTTACATGAAACAAAAAGTTAATGAATACCTTCTGTTTAAAAGAGAAGTTCTTGAGAAAGTCAATATTATTTCACAAGAAATCTGTAAAGCAATCTGAAAAGTACTACGGCAACAGCATACACTAGTGCTTGAATCTGAAAGTGGGACTTAGAACTGACCTCAGAAAATAAAGAGCAGAACAGAATTGAAAGTGTCCCATCTCTTTCTGTTGACTGCATAGGAATTTAATCTCCTAAATTGGGTTCTTGATATTGACCATTAGGGTACAAAGCAGATGCTGTGTACACTCCCATTACCTACCAAATCTCATGCCTGGTAAACCGTGTATAAAATTATCAAGTAGTTTTGCTATTATATTAGCCTATGCTGATGTTTCTCATAGATTGTATACAAACTTGGAAGGGCTATTACCTATGTGGCAAACTGACACCCATGGACGAAGGCTGGAAACACTCAAACCTAGATTTTGTGCTGAGCTTATGCATGGTCATGAAGCCATGGACACACAGTTTTAAGGTTCTTAATAAATCAGACCAGAAATGCTTGGTATAAAACGAAATGCTACAGGAAGGGCACATTCCTCTCACAACAGAGAATCACAGAATCATTTAGGTTGGAAAAGACCTAAAAGATTGTAAAGTCCAACCACTAACCCAACTGTATCAAGTTCACTGTTAAACCATGTCCCTAAGCTCATGTTATACTCTGCAATACTGTCTTCATGTAACTCAGAAAGTCTCCTCTTTCAGGCCAGCATCAAGCTGCATAACACCGCTCAACAGATAACTCCACTCCCATAACAGAATTTCACAGTTCCAAACTAAGAAGCAGCATGCTCCTAGAGGAAGAGGAGGTATTTTCATTGCTATATGCACTTGACCAAAATGTCTAACATTTACTGGTTTGTCTTTGATGTGCATATTTCAAGAAGTAATCTGAAAAAGCTCAAACTGCAAATTAGTTAGTTATAGACTGAATAGATTAATGTTCTGGCCATTTTTAAAGCAAAAGGTCATGGAAAGCTTTTTAATACTTTTTCAATTATACTGCAAATAACCCAAATAAACTGTTGACCCTATAAAAATCATTGGTTTTCATACTCACTCATATAACTGCATTCTTTTTTCCACTAAATATGTTTTTCATATTCTAAAGCACTTTTCAGCATATTTTTTCCTCAAGAACCTCAAAAAAATCAGTGTAGGAATTTAAAGAGTATTTAGTATTTGCATTTAGGGTAAGATCCTTCTCAATACTCTTTTGCTCACTGGAAATTTTAAGTACGGGCATTGTGCCCAATCTAACAACACATAAACCAGATGTGTTTTTCCATTCACATTGGGCAGGAAGTTTCATATTAAGCATTTCAATAATTGCACAAGAAATGTCTTATATATGCTGAAATATCCTTATGGCTTGATTTATACTGGAAAAATTAGCTGTCCCCTAGAGCAATAAATACCTGAAAAATTAAATGCCATAAGAATTTTAAACCTCCATGGGGAGTAAGGGATCACAGATACTCTCTGTTTTACTTGGATCCCTACATTTCACTATTTCCCCCTTCTCTCTTTGACTATTTCAAACGTAAAAGTTTGAGATACATTCACCACTGGTTTAGTTAGGTTGTGGATAAGAGGTCAAGCAACCAAAATTAGTGAAAAAAATAGGCTGAGTGGGTCCAGATTAAATGCACAAGCAACATAGGCTCAACCCTGAGACATACTTTTGTGTGTGTGTGCATGTCTGTTGCTGTTATGATCTGACGTAGGGAGGGATGGAAAATAAGCAGAACAGAGCAGAACTTGATTCACTGATGTGTGCCTGAACCTCCAGAGACACACTGCTACTAGAAGTAGAACTCTCGAGCATTAGCTTATATCAAGTCCTCAGGGAATGACAATACAACATTATAGAAGGAAAAAATTGTGTACAGCACAGAATATGAATCTGCAATGGCTCTTGAAAACACACATCTACTACAGTGAGTAATAGACCAGTAGAAGTTTGGCTACCAACCTGTTGGGAAGAGTAGAGTAGAGGCTGCAAGTCCAACTCCTACATGGTAAGAAGTGGCAACTTCTTATGGGAGAAACTGCAGGCCTTTCACTTTTGAATTAACAATTAAACCTTCATTTAGCTGTATTCATAACCCTAAGAAATTGTGATCTAACACAATTTTAGGAGATATATAAAATCAGAATAGGTACCTTCCGGTCTTGGCTTAGGTTTTTCCAATCCACCATCTTGCATTAGCTCAAATGCAAAGGACACATTAAGGACCTAGTAACATAATCAAGACAGTCATTATTGTGAGCTATATGTAGTATAAATGATCAAAACAAGATGTATTCAAAACCCCAGACCCAGACGCTCAGAAGGAAAAAATAGTCAGGGCTCTTTATATCAATGGAAGATTTGGTCTATGGAATCCAGACAATCCATTGTTTTGGTTTTTTCTGTGTAGTGACGGCGGTTTCAGAAACATAAAAGTAATTGAAAAATAACATGTGAACTAATATCACCCACAGAGAAAACACACATAAGTAAGAATAGCCCACCTCCTGCAAATTTAAAAATTGGAACATGATGGTCCATGAAATGTTGAACAGACAGTTGAATTGGCTGGATAGCAGGAGACACTGAGGTAACGGTAAATGATACAGCATGCATCTATACCTTCATGCTTCCAAAAACAAAAAAAAAAACTTTTCAAATGTTATATTTCTGGATTTTGGACCAAAAAAAAAAATTCAGTTGTGTCATGAATTCATGGGTGCAAGTCTTTATACACTTCACGAACACTTAATCTGGTTCGGTGACAGCATGACACAATGGCTGCCAAAGTCAGCTAATACTTGTTGATCACCTCCTCAGCAGGTGTATTCTAAGTAAGCATTAATACTGAGATATTACAAAAAGCTTGGAAATAGTTTCAAAGATAGGCCTCTCTTGAGTTCAGCTCTTTACTTCAAACTTACATGGGAAATTTTCTGCCATTCTTGTACTACTATATGTTTATAAGTTTATTTGTTTTCTACAGAAAAGTAAAATCTAATTACCTTTTGTTCAAAACTATCAGGAGTCAAGAAAAAGCTATGCAGAGGAACAAAATAGCCTTCTAGGAGACCCATCAGCAGGACTAAGTATACACCATCTGCAAACTGTGAAAAAGACATTTCTCATTACATTTTCTGAAGAATAACTCATTGATTTCCTTAATGAGCAGGACACATACTGACTAATGCAGAACTGTCAATGAACTACTAATTATTTTAACCTGCAATTTAAAGACCTTATCTCACTGTTTTGATACAGTATAACATACTGACTAAATAAAAGGTATCTTCTTCAAAACCAATCTAATGCTAAAACAAACTTGCTCAATAAGTTCCTGGGAAAAGAGGTGCTCAGTAGCTTTGATCTATGCTCTTGCTTTCTATTCTAATAGTTGTGGAGAATCAGAACAGGGGACTTTCAGGCTCTCAAATGACATGCATTCCCTGAGCAGAGAAAAGCAGAATGAAGGTGCAATCTCATGACTGCAATGAAATTCAGTCTATTGCAGGAAATCAAAGAACAAAAAATCATCTTCGTCCATGTTCTGCAAGTCTGTGTCAATCTAATTGTAAGTGCATGTAATTGCAGATGGATGGAAGATATCTAATTGTAACATTATGCATTTCTTTCCAAAAAAACATAGCAACACGTGTAAGAATTTGTTAAAGGTCTCTGACTTTTACCATCATGTCAGCAGGTCTAGTAGTGCACTGCGAGACCAGCACAACCAAATGAGGCTATCTGAAGCAACCCATTTCCTTATTGAGGTGGGTAATTTTCTTTCAAATTAAAGAAATACCACATCATATTAGGAAATACTGTTTCAGATAAAAGCTTAAAAAACCTCTACCAGCTTAACAGCTATTTAAATGAACCAGAGTTTCTTAATAATATGTAAAATAAAGCTTGTTCTGGACACACCTGGCATTTTTGGACAGTGTAGATACCATCTAGTTTGCATGACCTTGTAATTTTCTATGACAACTGCTTCAATGCTTCACATGCGGAGGTACTAATTCAGCAGGATTAAGCTTTTCTTTTACCTTATTTTTCAACCAATTTAGCAGCTGAGAACAAGAAAGAAGACCACATACCACCTTATTTCTGTGGTGCAATCAAGCCTGCAGCCCAACTGTACAGTTGCTTATACACTTGAGCAGCTTTACTCTCAAGAACATGTCTCTCTGAATAGAGTCATTGTAATCCCATGTGATTGCATGCTTGTGTAAAGGTAGGCAGGAAACAGCTGTTCAGTTTGATGTTGGATCAAACCATATGGACACAGTTCTTTCCTGACCAAAACAAGCACAGGTTCTGCTTACAGTACTTAGCAGCACTCAAGAGGCAACATCTGTTAATTAATTTTTATGTTAGCTAAACTGTTTTAGCTGCCCTCAAGACTGCTTTGCTTTGTTGGTGAGGGTCTTCATACAAACACATTTAGAATTGAAGCATCTCCTGGTGAAACAACATGTTGGAGCTTAATCAGTTAAGAATTCAATGAAATCTGTGGATAAAATTGGAGGCACAGTGCATAATACAGTGCAACTATCCCTCTCCTTTAAGAAAGCCTGTAAAACCCTACCTGGGTCTCCAGTTCAGTGACCTCCAAATTCAATTTATTCAGATGCTTGTTCACAAAGGTAATGAGAGTCTGAAATACAATAACAATGTGGTGAATGCCTATTCAGTAGAGCAGCAATTTATTGCATACAGTATGAGCTCTACTCTGAAGAGAATCTGCGCGAGTAAAGCAACTGCAATGTAATTTTAAGTTTCTAAAACTGAAATGTGACATTAAAAAAAAATTGCATTTTTTCTCATGAATGCAAAACAGAAAAACAATGAACAGGATATACACACATAAACATACACTGTTAAAATGTATTAATTCTAAAACAAAAAAACTTGTACCAGACTACAGGGAAGTGGTAGTTGGACTCCACCCAAATTTGGCAGCAGCCAAAATGTTCTAGGTTATACCCCTGGCAGCTGCAAACTGGAAACCTCTTTGGCACCAGTACACTCAATCTACCAGTACTACTGTGGGTTCTACTCAACATACACTCTGTGAGAACTTAGTTTTGATGGAACTTTTGATAACTACATGAGGATCTCTGTTCCAAAGGTAAGGTCATGCTTCTAAACATTAAAAGGAATGAACACTACTGAAACTGTATATTTAAGCATAAAGCTCAATTGCATTTAACGTACGCAAACTAAGCCAATAATAAACTACATATGTACATACACTCTACAAATGTACAGACACAAGCACACACATGCACACATCGTGTATTTTAAATACAAAAATCTCCTAACCTTTTTCACTACATTGAGCTTGTCTGGAGCGTGGTCAAATAAAGTGTCAAATGCATCTCTTTCTGAAAAACATTCAGAGATATTAATAAACTGAGCAGCAGTTGTCTAAATGCAGAATAAATACTCTTCGAGGCACCCATCCATTTGAGATAACATAGCAAACACTTCTAAACAGTGTCTGTGTTTCAAGTACCATTTACTTTGTATACTGCTCTGTTAGATAGAGTCATAGAGTCATTAAGGTTGGAAGAGACCTCCAAGTTCAAGTTCAACAGCCAATCCAATGCCACAATGCTCAGTGAACCATGTTTCCAACTGCCAGATCTACATGGTTTTTGAACGCCTAAAAGGACAGCAACTCCACCAACTCCTTGGACAGACTGTTCCAATCCCTGACCACTCCCTCAGCGAAGAAGTATTTTCTAACGTGTAATCTAAACCTCCTCTGGCACAGCTTGAGGTAATTCCGTCTTGTTCTATTACTAGTGACATGGGAGAAGAGCCTGAACCACACTTCTCTACAATCTCCTTTCATGTAGTTGTAAAGAGCAATAAGGGTCTGCCTCCTTCCTTTTGTCCAGGCTAAACAACCCATTCCACCTGATTCTCCTCATGCAACCTGTTGTCCAAACTATAAACCTTCAGCAGCCTTATAGCTCTTGCTATAAGCTACAGTAATTTATTCAGTTATTTAAAAAAAAGCATCATTTCAGGTAGGATTTGGATTACTTTATAACCTGTTTCTCAAAAATGAACAAAGAACTGTATTTATGCACATAACCTCAGGCAGCTGTATACAGGGAGCAAAGTAACCAAATCACTGTGCAGAAGAACATGCATTTACACCTCCAGTCACTACAGCTACAGAGGAAGATTTTCCTCATGGCCACTGACTGCACTGTGGTACATTATTAACCATCTCAGGAAAACTTATTATACACTGGCAATCTGGTCCTTTGTACTGATGGTTTTGGGGCACTCTGATACATGATTCAGGATATTACCAGCAGGACACATAGCCTAGAATAGCATGATGGAGTGCTACTGCAGTCACCTTCTGGAGAAAACCAAACAAGAAATACAACACAGCACCCGAACCTTTTCTGAGCAATTTCCATTCAAACATTCACCTGAATGATGGCAAAAGAGTCTTCAAAAAGCTAATTTCTATTTCTTAAATAAAAAATGCTAGAGTAGATCTAAAGGTATTTGCAGAAGACAGACTTTATAGGCAGTGAGATCCTCAGGGATATCATCGGGAAGAGGTCCCACATATACAGCCCTAAAGCAGCCACTGAAATAATGCAAGAAAGAGATACTAAATTCTTGGTGGAACTCTATCTAAGCTCCTCAGATGAGTGTTTTCTGTCAGGCATTTGGCCAGTCAGATTACACCAGACACAGGAACTTGCATGGTGTTAAGGCCTGTTGAATAATGACTCGAAGTTGATTAAAGTGTGAGTAAATACAGTACATAAGAATGCCAAGAAGTTCACCAACTTGTTTATGGTAAGACATTATTTCATGTTATCTTGGGAACTTATGACTATTAGTACTATTATAGCAAATGAACACGTGCTGAAAAGCAATGAAATGTGTTGTAAAGATGATCAGACTGATTTTAATGCTTTTTTCCTTATGTCAACTACCACAATAGCCTGTGGCGTGTGCATTCATAGATGTGCCAAGGCAGCCTGTAATCCTCTGCTTCCTTACAGTTTGATCACAGTGACCACCCATTGCAGAACTAATGTATACCCTAGCTGCCTCAAGGAAAAGACAATGATGAACTTACCATGCCTTCCTGATAATGCCCTATGGAAAAAAAAGGAACAGAACAGTTAATCCATTTGCAGACACTGTGCTGCAAAAGAAAACAGCATACCTGGCCAGATCTTTAGCTTGGTAAATACTGGAGTATATCCATGAAACTAAGAAAACTTTCATCAAGTTACTTTAACTGAGAATCTGGATTAATATGTAGTCCATAATACCTCTTAGCTTCACTAAGTCTCACAGGAGCCCAGATCTCAAATTTCCTACCACTGAACCACATCAACACACCTAGCTTGAATGAAGAAGGCTTAGTCATACTGTTTGTGTGAAAACTTCTCCCTTTTCTTTAAAGATGTGTTTACCAAAGCAACTACAATACAGTTCCAGCCAAAAAAATGCTTGGACTGGGTTTTAAGAACTGTGGCATTTTGCTCCAGTTCATCTCTCATATACATATTACATGTAACAAAATCCATAAAGATTAGTAAGTCAATCTTCTACCCATTCTGTTAGAAAATAGGATATTTGGTTGATTTTGAACATATTTTCTGTTATGAATGACATGGGCAGGGCTTATTTACTACTGTCATGTCACATCTCCGAAGTCCAAACACCTGAAAAAACTCATTTCATATTCCTTTTTGAAAGAATCTAGTTCTCTACAAAATAAGTATCAGCATAAAAGAATGAAGCATATCTATCTCCTTTGAAGGACTTTAAATTAAGTAATAAGAAACATAATAAATACAGAAATAAATTAATAGTAGCTAAATACAGACTTTTTTATATCTTCACACTGTCTTTTATCCCTGTGTCCTGCTTTTAGTTCCCTAGCTCGGCATTTCCTCACTCTTCTGTATTTTTAGATGCATGTTTGTAGCTTGTGAAAAGGCTAAAATACAGTCACTGGCTGATGCATCATCTACCCTGGAACCCCAATACTGAAATCTAAATATCAACAAATGTTTGAATTTCTGAGACACATCTGTGTTCAATTACTGAGCTGCTGGCAAAAGTGGTGTTGACATACTCAGTGTTACCAGTTATTTCCTCTTGGATTTGTCGAGACTGGAGGATTCCTTCTCGTTTCTGGAAAAATAAAAAATTGACATTTTTCTCACTGAAATTTAGTGCTTAGGTTACAGTAAAAATTTATTTTTAATTCACAAACATAGAACAGAATCATAGAATCATTAGAGATTGGAAAGAACCTCAAAAGATCATCCAGTCCAATCCCCTGGCCACGGCAGGATCACCTAGACAAAGTCACACAGGAACATATCCAGGTGGGTCTTGAAGGTCTCCAGAGAAGGAGACTGTAAAATAAGAACTTTTTTTTTTAAAACAAACTTACAGTCATATATTATTTCACCTTGCAAGTATTTCAGAAAACTCTTTTGTACATTAACAATAAACTTGAAACTCCACCTGTAGAAGGAAGTATTTCTTTTCACTTCTCCATTGTTCTTAATTCACTTTTCTTTTAAAGGCCCCAATTCAGCAAGATATTTGAAACACCTAAACCCATATGTAAGTAGTTTAGTAGCTGTAAGTCTAGGTGAGTTGAATTAAACCTTGTATTTCAACAAACAGCTTGGCAGATGGTACCCATGTTTCACTTTTGCAAAACTCTTGCTCCGAGGTTGTTCTTTCTGTCCTGTTCATATGCTTTCCTTTTGGATTAAGTGTATTCCTTTTCTGAATTCACTCCACAAAAAAAGCACTATTTGTTTGTGATACAAATCCTAAATGGAGTATAATCCATTAACAGTGTGTTCCAGAACCTGGTCATCTTGGTGTTAATATATGTCTTGACTGATGCAAGAAGCCATTGCTACATGGTAGTGAGAGGGCTGTGTCAAGAAGAAATACACAAAATGGCAGAAGCCAACTCAAATGGTGGCTATCCAACTAAGCTGGAAAATGAAGAAGTTTAAAAATCTGACACTGTTTCCAGTGTGCTGATCACAGTCATCTGGTGGTTGTGGTGATGTAAATACCACACATATGTTTTGTCTCTCTTTGTATTTTCTCTGCTAATTCTATTCACTGGAATTAGTAAAACTTAGCAATACAGAAAGAAAAGCCAAGCAAATGCTGACAATTGCATGTAAGGTCTAGACATTAGGCAATTATTCATGATTCTTCACTCCTGGACATACAAAAAAATAAGAACAATAAGTTTATGCTGGTACTAGATAGGCCTTCCACATGGAAAAGAGAAAAGGAGAATAACCTTTTGGAAAGCTCCTTCATGGCATGTGATCTGAGGCTGCTGCTCTTCCCTGCCTTGGAGAAGACAGCACTTCCCCACCGAAGGCAGCAGTCAGTGTATAATGTGTCCAGACTGGAGTCTATTAATTCTATACTGCATTACTTCCATCTGAAAGCTGTTTCCCATACATCTTTTGAACTTTCAAAACTCTCCAACTCAAAATTCACCCTAACATTTGTTTCAGTAGAAATAATCAAACAAAGCACGGGCTTTGTTCAAATGCTCTTCATATTCAGTATGGAAGAAAAAGAGAGTAATATAACAAAACAGCTACAAAAGGTCCAACTATCAAATTTTTTCCCAAATCAGCTTATAAAGCACATTTCCTATTACCCTCATTGCTAACAGCCAAAGGAAACAAGCTTTCATAAGAGCTGTGCTGATTACCTATTGGATATAAGTGCATTTATTGTTTCTATTTTAATAAACTATACCCAGCCAGCATAGCAACCCCCACATTTTATGTGTTTCTAAACTATCAAAGTCATGAAATGCTAAGGTAGTCCTCCATAAAGACTTCACAAAAGTACATAATTCTTTTATTTCTCTTTTTGTACTACCCCCTTTATCAAACTGTGTAGAGCAGAATTTAAAACCAGCTACCACATGGACTGTTAAGCTTCCCTAGGCATGACCTTACTTTACAGAATGTATGAAGGTTTAGAACATGATTTGTGCAAGTTTGAACACTGCATTAGGCTTTAGGATCTGCTGATTGTTGATTAAAACTTTCATTGAGTTCAAAGGGTATGTGATGAATTACACAGAACCAATCCCACAGGCCATGAAATACAGATTTAAAAAATAAAAACAAAAACCCATTCACCATAAAATAAAAATGAAAAACGTCTCAAACACAATTACAGTAAGAATACTGGCCCACACCCTCTGCTAATAAGAATCAGCATCGGCTTGGAGTTCTACCGATTTGCTTTCAACAACGACTGGGTCTGCAGGAAGAAATCTGCAACATTATTTGGATTTTATGCTGCTGGAATGGCTTCCTCTGCAATTCACTGGCGCCTGAGCTACAGATGTGTAGCTAACAGACATAGGAGTGAGCCAGATTCTCCCACTACTTACTGGTTTTAAATTGGCTTATCTGTACTAACTTCAGTAGATTTGCTGTTGAACTACATTAGCCTATTAAACATGAGACAATTACATCCAGTGATTTTAATGGGAATTTTGCCTGGACATAAGGAGTGACAGCAGAAAGAAATATCTAGTGCTTGATTTTAGGATTGTGGTCTTTTCCTGGTTTAGTTTCTCATCCCAAGGAAACCTGAATGCTGCATTACTATTCTCTTAAGCTGGTTTTGGTAAACTTTATTAATAATAAACTGCATTAATAAACTTGGGTAAACTATATTAATAATAGTCAAAGGAAAGATCTTGAAAATTATGTTCCTCTGAAACCTCAGACACATAATTACAAGTTTGCTGGGGTTCTCTTTCATCATCTGTAAAGAAACCTATGAAACAGAATCTGAGAGTCACCGAGTCATAATCAGGTGTCAGATACGCACCCACCAGAGACTCTCTTTCAAGTCCTATCCAAATCACAAAACCTGTCTGATTTGAATGCTGGAAAAAGGAATGGTTAATTTCTCAGCTCTGTCACACAGGTTTTTAGACATACAAAATTTGAGCAATAGTTCTTTGCACCAGATATTTCAGCGTAACATTGGTTGAAACACATAAACACAGTTACAGTGTGAAAAATAAAGGCAAAATTAATCAGAGAAAAAAAAAGCAAATTAAATGGAAAGAGGCCAAATAACAGAATGAGTACAAGTCCAACTGAAAGAAAAATGATGAACAGAACAATATGAAGACTTGGGATGGATGAGGCTCTAATAAGGAGACTGACTGACACAAAAGATTCAGTTGATGGGTTTTTTTCCATGCTTATGAGAAAGCCAACACTGCCATCAGACTGAATTAGCATGCACAAGGCTGGAAAGGAATATTTAGTCACCTAACATGAATCTGACTGTAATAAACAGTGACAATTCATCATTTGGTGCCAAGAATGATTTGAATCTCTACACAAGTGAGAAGACCATCAAAATTGGGCAAAAGAATAATTCTAGAGATCATACTGGGTGATAAACACATTCCAACAGTAATAATGTTTCATATATTTTTCGTGTCAGAGTCTGGCCACTTCACAATCAAAATATGGTGTTCTGAGCCACAGCTCAATCTGTGAGAACACTTTTGCCTTTTTCTTGTTGAAGCATTGTTAGCAGGGAAGATGCACTGTGTTTCTTATCAGCCAGAGACACACATATGCCCACCCAAACAGAAACTCTAGATACAGCTTCAATTTCCTAACACTGACAAGAGCTGTTGAACATCTCTCTTACCTGCACCACAACAACCTGAATGGACACGTGATCGGGGAGTCTGATTGGTGCTCGAAAATACTGCGATAACGCAACCAGAAGATGAAGTATTGCGACAAGACTTTTAGCATGAACAGCTGAAAGAGACATTGAAAACGTTACAAACTGCAGAGTAACTAGGGCGCTTATTTTTAGGGTTATGGGATTCTTTTCTTGCCACCTGGAGTTAGGGGGCACTTTTACGGCACCTTGTCTGTACTGGTCTGCTCAACAGGCCACGTGAACCATAACCAGCACCCAACCATAACTTTTTGCAACATGTCTGGATGCCATAAGCTCGTGTAGATGGAAATCTAGAGCTAATCCAAAAGCCAGATTTCATGTTCAGCAGTTTAAGTGCCATCTCTGCATTCTCCTTGCATTCCCTTTATTCCCTTTATTTCAAAAAGGATTTATGGACTATCAGAAAGATATTTTTGTACTCATAACATGCACTTACTCATTTTTAAGTGTCACAATGTCTGCAGGATGATAAACGAGCCTATTTTGGCAGAAGCCCTAAGCAATAACTTACTAAACTCAATGACTCAAACATTCCTCATGAAGTTGTTATAGTTGTTGTTATTGAAGCTTTTTCACAGCAGGTTTCATATGAATAGTTAACACTAACATGACTTACAAGATATCAAAAACTGTACTGAAGGAAATCCTTAATTAAGTACCACACCATTGAGTATTAAACTGAAAGATTCCTAAGATTCCTAATTCTTATTATTGCCTTTTTTTTCTTTTATTCTGTTTTAGAATTTACAGTCCTCCCCAGAATGCTATTCCTAAAGGATCTTCAAAACCTAAGCACAGTGCACTTATGTTTTCTTGTACTTGAATTAACCAGTAACTACTATGTTACCTCACTGGTGAAACTGGATCAGCTTCACAAAACTACTGCTCTTTATGATCTTCCAGTGCAAGTCTTAACTAGGCTGTAGAGATACCCCTTCACAAAAACGGCTTTCCTGTCAAATTTTGCTGGGTGCCAGTGGTCACAGATGAGATGTTTTAGCAGAATACCAAAAAGATGTCTGTCTGGCTACAGCTGTCTCCAGCTGTCTCTCTACCTTAGCTCTAAAACACATGCAAAACATTAAATTAAAACTTGAAGTTAAATTGTCAGGCCACTCCAAAAACCCTGCCTCCAGCTGAATTACAGAAAATGGAAAAAATCTGGGAAAAGGTTGAAGAGAGATGGGGACAGAAAACTCAGTGGGACCACAGAAAGGGGAAAGTGAAAGATGCCCAATGTTCAGAGAGCTATTGCTCTACCTTTCACTAACTTCTTGTGAATGGAACAGGATACAGCACAAGAGCTCAGCTCAAGACAGGTACAGCAGACAAGGAAACTCGTCACAGAATTCAGCAGCATGAAATAATTTTGGATACCAACAAAGAGGTCAAATTTTCTAAAACTCATGATAACCTGCTGTGTTCAACACATGCACTAAAGTGTCTTGTGGTGGCCCACTGAGGGCATTCCTATTACTATTTTTTAATACAATAAAACTGGAATGGTGCAGTTGTAATCGTGATGAGGGTTCTGTAATCCAAATCAGTGGTTTAGAAATAGCTTTAAATTATCAGAAATGCTATTCATATATACTTTGCAAATTTTACACAGAAAGTCCTAAGACCTAACTTTCATTCTGCATATCTGCTACATTTATGCAGGTACTTTCAACAAACCGGTTCAGTAACAGAAACCTTAAGCTGGACTGCATATGGACTGAAAAGCACAAATAGCACACTGACAGACTCTGAAAAGAGTTTATTTAAATTGGAGGTTGAGCACCATGAAAAAGGGTAGGAACACCACATCTGGAAGTGCCCTGCAGAGCAGCTCCTACCATAAATACCGGGGTTTCAGACTTTTTCTTATCACTGAATATTGCAGAATTCCAGATAGCAGCTATAAACTCTCGGCAGTCAACAAACAGGAACAGCACAGAAAACACACAACTTACAGTCAACATTCCATTTAATGCTCCTTGGGGGGAGTTTAAGTGTTTCATTGATCTTTTCAAGCACTGTCTGCAGCTTCTGTTTCTGAGCAATTTCAGACTGAGTAACTTCAGCAACATTCAGCTTCTCACTTTCAAGTTTCTCTGAAGTGTTAATCGAAGAAAGAACAGAAAGAAAACCATTGTCAGGTCCATGAAGAACACAAAGCATTCCATACACTCACATGTAAATTGAAACAACAGGAGGCTTCCTAATTTTAAAATTACCTGGTTTTCTTTACTGATCCACTTCCTCCCACACTTCAGAGCTCCTAGATACAGTTCACATTTTCCCTTTATTTACCCATTGCCAAAGGGAAGACCAAGTATTACTGAAAGCCATAACTACTGGCTAACAAATATTTGCTGTAACTCCCTTTATGGACCACCAAACTCAGAGGTAAGGCCCACTACTTCTACTGCTATTGGATAAACAGTGTTCCATATACAAGTACCTTATACAGTAGACCAGCAAACCTAGGAAACAGATACCAACTTGACAAAGTTTTGTTTTATCAGTCACGGCCTCATGGCTTCTCCCTCAGACCTGGAGATTTTTTTTTTTTGTAAGAGCTGATCTTGCTCTCATTAGAGTTAGCCCAAACTACAAGCCAATGAAAACTACCTAAGAGACTGTTACTGACATGGGTTTCTTGTGCCTCCACTAAAATCAGTCTGTGCATATTCTCACAAAGCCAGAGTCTTTAGCTAGCATAGACCTGATCCACAAAAAATTAGGATGGGAAAGATCAGTAAGTGCTGGACCAGTATTTGCATATTTAGAGTCATTCTGTATCTGATACACATTTTTGGGGGTTTGGGTAAAGCCACTGTAGGTCTGCACACAAGAATTAAACTGCTCAGTGTGGAGCATATCCAGTCCATCACAATATATTAAATAGCTTAACCATTCATAGAAGAGTAGTGTAGTTTTTATTAGAAGTGCTCACATGCTGTTTGAAGATTCATTTAAGATACTGCAAATAAATTTACTGGAGACTTTATAAGCTGTAATAACCAGGAAAATGGCATCCAAGCCAACAGTTAAAAAAGAATATGCCGGCTCTGCATTAGCAGTCTCTTTCCTCTATCTGTTTCTCGGCTGAAGCCCAGTTTGCAGTCCACTGGGTACCATTACCTTAGTAATGTTAAAAGCCAGACATTAAATCAGAAAGAAATTCCAATTTTTTATGAGGAACTTCACAATGTGAATAAACTGTAGCATGGAACCAGCAGAGAGTAAAACCATCCACCATTGTACTGAGAACACCTTGCCTTCAAACTTACTTTCCACTTCTAACACAGTGAAGTTTGTACAGCACATATGCAGATAATAAATTTAATTGGAGTGCATACTGTTGCCAAGACAAGAACTCTCTTCTCTATCACCCCAGGTAGGCTTTATGCTGTTCTCATCAACTACAGAACACTATACATGTAGCTATAAGAATTGTATGTGCAGCCTATTGCTCAAGGGTCTCATGATACAATGCTATTTTTATATCACTTGGTGGCATAAATGTAAAATGATACCAGGGCTCCTAAGTAGGAACAAGTGATCCACTTACTGACAAAGTGCCCCAACAGCATGCACATGTATTTTTTCTTACCAAACAATTTCTGCAATACTTGTCCATCGTACAGGTCTTCAGCCAAGTCTTTCACAATAATCCTCTCTCCTACCAACACATCATTAATCCAGTCAATTAATACCTATATGGGAAACACAAATTTGGCAATATTACACGCTATTCATTTGCAATTTAAACCACATGCCAGTTTGTGCTAGGATGAACATAGTGAGCAGAAAGAATACCAAAGCTGCAGTGGCTCAAAATGCAGTCAGTGTGAAACACCATCAGAGTAAACCAGAAAGGACTTAGGAAGGCCTCTCCTTAGGTGCCTGTGTCAATGCACCACAAGGCCTAAGCCTATCACACTGGATTGGTGCAGTAGCTTCTGCAGTGAAATCTGTCCTTTCCATTCAGTATTTTTTTTTTTAGTTGTGAAGCAAGGTGTTGAAGGTGATTCTAATGAAATTTCAAGCTGAAGTTCTAAACCCAAGAATCACAAAGACTATGACGGATGTTAGCGCAGTCTGAGACTGAGGGTGGGATGGGACTAAGAATCTGGATTCAGGATTCTAATCTAAACTCTTAAGTCTCTGTGTGCCATACCTAGAGAAAGGTACTGCAGCAAATGACCATTTGTTGTCCAGTCCATTTCACTAGGATGTACAAAACGCGTGGCTCTACTTAGCTAATATCTGAACAGTGCTTTGAAGTGTTCAAATGAAAGAGGCAGAGAGCACATTAAAAAGTAGTTTCACTTTCCTGAATGTTTACATGCTTTTCATTACCTTCATTAGTTCTTGTAATTTTGGGTCATTTCTTGAATTTGGATCAACCATTGTTCGGACTTCATTTTCCTCTGGAAGATTTAAAAGAAAGATATTAGAAGTTATTACAGGCATGACGCTCTACTTTACATCAAGCTTTTATGTTGAAATTTAAAATTGTTGTGAATTACCTAGCATAGTGTCCTCAGGGTCTAGTTCGAATGGAATTGGACTGAGAGGTAAGTTAATGGCATTTATTCCTTCTTCCTGTAATTCAGATACTAGGAAATAAAAAAGAAGAGAGTGGTCAAATTTCAATTCAATTTTACTTACTATTTCACTCTGGCTAAAAGTAGCATTAATTGTCTTAATTTCTTTATAAGAACATGGCTCTATTAGATAAGCCACTAGGTGTAATTACAGCAATAAAATAGAGCTAGCAAAAATGGGAGGCCCAGCCAACAAACCCTTACTTGTATGAGTAGATTTTTCATGGATAATGATAGTGGAATCAATGCAATTTCCTCAAATCTTTTTCAGGATAAGGCTCATTGTCCTCAAATTTTAAAAAGCTTGCTTGCATTTTAATGGCCTTGACATTTTAAAACTAATAAATCATTTGAGCTAAGGGAACTTATTATTGCGCTCAGCTAGGTTAGCCTTAATCTAGAGGTGCCTCAAGTTTAGCTACTGGAGAAGAGCGGAGTCTGGCTGAATACCACACAGGAGCTGCCAGATTTATAAACCATTTAGTAGTGAAGGTACAATTGCAGCATGCGGCTGCCTCCATTGTTCAGGTCAGAAACCAGCTAGAGCAGGCTGTGGGATGCTATTGGCCTGTGTTCTTGGCCTTTCTTTAGCAGAAACCACAGAACCAGGACAGCAATCTAAGATAAATCCTCAGAAAGTACTGCCTTAGTGTGGAGTCCAGACACAGGCTGTGAAAGATCTTGGACATAGGAATGGGAAATTAATCCAAAATCCCATAATTTGGAGTTTCCCATAGTTGCCAGGAAACACGGATGAGTTCTTACTCAGACAGTTCCCTGATGTGGCAAAAATCAACTTTCTTGGAATACATGCTCTGAGAACATCAGCACAAAGAGATCCAGAGAAGTATAAAAGCAGCCTTGCTGCTAATTCTGTACTATGCAGGTTCTGTAGCTGGTACAGTTCATTCATTTGTCTGGGTGACCTAAAACGTAATAGGCTGCAAAGACAAAACCCTTCCTTCACTGCCCAAGCATACCTCTTTAACAGAAGAGAAGAAATACAAACTGCCAATGCACTAATCCTGCTGCTCTGGAAGAACACACAACTCTATGCAGAGATGGTGCCCAGCTGATGATCAGACAAGTCTGTATCTTACTTTGTAACCAAGAAATCAGATTGAATCTGATTTACCAAACTAGGAAAGAGAATCACTGTTTAGTGCACAGACCTTTAATGGAACTGGTTATTAGCGTTACCATTCCAGTGCGAATTTAAATTTAAAGTAACTTAGTTCACGTGTTGTAGAGCACACCTTCTGACGTGAATTAGAACATGTGATTTTTGTACAGGTGCAGATTCACCAGCTAACATTCCAGATTTACTACCTCAAGCTTTCTTCAGTTTATTTTGAAACTTGCAGGAACAATTTTATTTCAGAGGAAAGAAAAGTAGAAAGCAACAGCAGAGATCTTGTGCTCAGCTCCTGACCCTGGGAACTGCCTCCCAAGTTACCTTTTAGAAAGCACTTCTACCTCTCCACCTTAACTCTCTGTCTGCAACAAGTATCACTAAGTTTCACATGAGCACTCTGATAATGTCAGTCAGTGTGATAACAGTACTTAAAACTTCCCAAATATTTTCTCTACTTTGTGAAATATTTTGTGCTCTGTCAGATAAAATGCCTGTACACGTTTCAAGAGTCTGTGCAGCTGTATTTAGGCTTCTCTGTAAGACCATTGCAACAATGGCTGTTAGAATGCTTTTAACTCGTAACTGTACAAAAGTATCTTTGAAAAACCTGCTACCTTCAGTACTGAAACTCTAACTTCTTTCCATGCACTCGCTCTTGTTGAGTATACATAAAATACCAATACAGAGACACTCTAAAAGAGTCATAAAATAACACTGACAATAACAGTTCCCTTGATTGTTATATATCCTCTAAAAACGATGGCCGAGAGCAATGGACCAAATTAATCCCTCATGTAATTCCATTGAATGCTGAAGAGTTCTGGAAGGATGGATTTGGTCTAGTATGTACAATCTCAGGAACTGTTTACACTTAATGGCAATTTTTTTTGAACTGCTAGAACTCCTTAGAGAAAATCAGGGTTGGTTTTACTAAGCTCTTACTCTTTTTATTTTTAATTGGGTTTTTTTTTCTTTTTTGGTACAAAGTGGTTACAGGCATACAGACATCAGTAGACAGAAAACTTCCTTGTAGAAGCCTTTCTATTTTGAAATGTTTAGGTCATAATGGACTTACACACAAAAGTTCCTAAATCACTGCTGTGTAAGTCATTCCATAGAGGCCCTCTGGCCTCCCTGTGTTTGTCCTCAAGGGCCACAACTGTTTCATTTTACTTTTAACAACATGGCCTTCATTATATTATCAGAGACCCTTAAAATAAGAGAAAGAAAACAAAAACTTGTAATGCTTGCACAGAAAGGGAAGAAAAAAATAAATAAATAATAATAAATACACATGAGAAACTAATAACATATTGATCACCTGTAGAATGCAATGTAAGTGTTCTGTTTATTGGACAGCAGGCGTCAAGTCCTACTTTGCCATATGCAGGTGACACACATGTAGTGGTCCTGTTCCTCTAAATCACACACATTTCTCACACCTGTCCAAGCCATGTGCAAAACCTACCCAACATACCTCCAGATGATCTAAAGATTCCAGTTTACCAGAGAGATCAGTTCCTCCTCAGACACTGAGTACACAACCCATGCCCAAAGCTGGTATTAGCCCCATAAAAAAGCGTCCTCCTGCCCTTCTCTCCACTACAAGCAGAAAACATGACAAAGAAACCCTTACCTTGACAACTACCTTTTTCATTTCTTTTCCAATACTGAAAAGATTTCACTAGGGACTAACAATGCCACTAAAAGGAGCAGGTAGGAACACGTGTGTTATATTGTACGTAAAGGGAAAGAAAAAGTATTCTGTAGTTTAGTCTCACTTTCTAAGAATTTCCACCAAAGTTGTTCCATGACAAATCACTATTATACACTCAGGTGTTTATGGAGGAACCACAAAAATGTGACTGTGGTTGAGTTTGCAAACCACAGTTTCATCAGAGGAATCAATTTTTCAGCTGCTTTTCATTAATTTGTTTTAATTAATTTTCATGAAAATCACTTCAGCAATTTTGCATTTAAATAAAAACTAAGTACACATTTGGGACAATTTCTACACCAGCAGGGATTAGAATAAGTAACCTAATTTCTTGAAATACTTCACAGAATGACTTAAAGCATCAGGAAGACCTCCAGAGGGACCTGTAGCAGTTGACCATAAGGACAGATATCCATACAGCTGTCTGTCTCTTTGACACAGGGCATGATTAGCCAGCTCTTAAAAGAGTTAGGAGCACTTTTCTGTTCTCATCATTTGTTGAGGACACACACATACTGCATTGGCTGTCATGAGGTTTGTTCTTGTGCTTACACTGGCATATTTGGGGATTTTATAATTTTTGATATCAAGAGGCAAAATCTGTTCCTTCATGGGATTTTTACACTATGCTGAAGTGGATCTGGGGGTGGAATGTACTTGTAAAACAAGACCTTTAAAGCAACAGAGTTACCTTTGACAGGAAAATTTCTGTGGACTGATAATAAGAAAGTCTCAGTTTTAACTTTGGATAAGCAATAGACACCTCTGCTTAGACTTGTGATTGAGCTCCACATGTCAAATTCGTTACGATGTAATCAAGTGCAACCCCACTGTTATCAGCTGTCAGCAAACTTTCTCCTATCACACCAGCACCAAATTAGCCCCAGGAGCTGAAGAGCCCACAAGCTGGTAATACCAGCACTGACAGAAGCTATTTCAAGCTGGAGAGAACTCTTACTGTTACATAGAGCTCTAGGATTACAAGGTCATAAACCTGGGCTATCAAATCCATGCGAGTCCTCTAAGCCAGGCTTTGCCCTTTGATGCGTGCACATCCAACTGCCATTGAAACTGCTGGACGCCGTTCACATATGAAAGTGGAGGACTGCCCATACGGTTTAAATTGCCTTAATTCCTCTAGTACATGCAGGCTGTTGCTCCACATTGTATTTATTAGACAGTTTCATTTGGGTTTTCTGCTTGTTTATTTTGTGTGCTGAAGGCTTTTTGCTGCCCTGTTTAGAATTCTGGGCTCAATGTTATTCTGATTTGAATAAAATACGTCTTATTATTCAACTGAACTTAAAAATGCCACATCGCCCAATGCACTCACTGTGGTTTAGACATATTTTAGCAAATCTATCCAAAAGAATCATAACACAAACACAGCAAGATGTAGTGTCAGATGGTCTCTCCTCTGAGTGCTACAGCCATAGCCATGTCTTTCCATATAATTGATTCCATACTTACTAAACTAAAATTACTCAAGTGCTACAACGCTAGTGGATCAATACTGAAAGTCTGTGATTAACTAGAACTGAAGCCTAGTGTTGGAGTAGCCCAATGCTCCTAAGCTAAATCTTTCAAAACCAGAGGATTTAAATATAACTATATATACCTACATGAACACATACACACACACTCCCGTAGTTCTGCAAAAGGTTTTCTTTCTTGAACATATGACATTCTAATTCAAGGTCTTCTCTGCCATTTTGAAGGTTGCAAATATTTTTTTGTGTTTGTTTGGTGGAAGCTGAGATTTTTTCACATCCTCAGGACTCTAGTAGTTCATACTTTGTACAGAAAGTCACCAGAAAAACTACCCAATAGTGTAAACTATTACAGCATACAGGATCTTTACATATTGTTTATCTTAAGCTACTCTTTCCTGGAAGATGCACAGTTTGGAAGGCAAGCTGCAGACAGCTTATCACTAAGGCATCACTGAGTATGTAACGCACACCTGCATGCAAACATGCTCATGCTACATATGTTTGCACATGCAGCCAGCAATTACCACCCATTTAGAAAAATTATGGCTTTCAGTAAGAAATTTCTCTGCTGCTGTTGTATAAAGACAAAGATATTAACTCAATTGTTGAGCCAAATTTAGATGATTTTTTTTGGTTTCATATTCATATTCTCTTTACTGGGTGAAAATTTCTGATAAATGCTCATAACCCTGATGGCTTGTTTTTGAAATCGCTTGTGTACAAGCACGGGTTTAATTCTACTGACTTGATAGTCTGTGATGCAGTCCCTAGCGTATATGACTGCATCCACTGTGATTTCAGTGGATTCACGCTGAGTTAGACCAGCTTACTGGCTTAGTGGGATTCCTATTCCCCCTCGCATACTCCAGTTCTATACCCATATAATGTGAAAAAGAGATCCAAATTACCTAAGCTGGCAAGTGAATAAGAGGAGAAACCAGAAAATGCATTTTCAGAAAGTCCTAGTTTAAGCTTTTACAGACCGATACTATTTAGTGAAACAAACTGACACAATTGCTTTCTGGGCCATCCATCCAAAATGTTATTTTCTAATGCATGTGTGTGTGTGCATCTTATAAGGCCACAAAAGGAAAAGAAATTACTAATCTAAAATGGTACTGCCTAATTTTCTTGAATATATAATTCATCCAATATGGATTCTGGCAGCTCAGCTTTAACTCTGAAACAAAAGAAATACACACAAAAGACAATAAATCTGCATTACACATGGTACTAAAATGATCCAATGGATTTATAGATGTTTACAAGTTTGCAGAGTGTGACACAGCATCCACCAGAAATTTGATATTCACAGCACAAAACATCATAAACATATGTCTGCAACTACAAAGGGGCCTTTTTATGTGGGGATCATTGTTAAAATTGTCTTCAGAACATAAACCTTAAGTTGTAAATGCTACTCCACATTTATTCTCCAAGACATAACAAATGAGGAAACAAAAGCAGAGATATGTTTGTAATTGAAAATGGTTCTCAGGAAATGATCTGTACAGGAACATCATTCTCATTCCATTAACTGCTGACTCCAAGCCAACCATTTATAAAAGTAAATAAATATGCAAACTGGCTGACAACAATGTGCCCTGCCTTTAATGTTACTGCATTAGGACTCGGTCTCCAAAAAAGAATCTATTTTCTTTTCTCATTTCTCCATTAAGGCAAACATGGCAAACACACAGAAAGAATGGGAGAAATGGTGCTCACGAAAAAGAATGGGAGAAATGCTGTAATTTAATTTTCACATATGGAATACAAGTTAAATGCTTATTGCCTTCAACTTTCTTTAAAGTCCAAAGCTACTCTGAAATACCTCAGTGCCTAGGCTTGCTGTTCTGTTCTTTTCAGCAATTAGCAGTGGAAAAAAATGCTCCATAGATTGACTGATCTTTGGTCTGAGTAGTTAAAAAACAACAAAACACAGAGCAGACTCAATCCCTTTCAAGAGTACATGTGATTTTCTTCACCATGTCACCAGTAGCTTCGTTAAGTCTTACATGCTTTCACATTTCATCTGGAATGAAGGTTCTTTCTCAGAATTTTCCTATAATTCCTAAGAGGTAACAAGTGGTGCAGCATCAAGCTAACACAGATGCCAGTCATTCCATTCATTCCTTCAGCACATCCTCTCAACACATCTTTTAAAATACATAAGCAGTTTCTGCAGATGTTTTTAAAAGCCTGTCACCCCGTAAAAGTGTTTAAAGTATTACTGAAAAATCCTAAAAGATAGCACTATGAACAAATACAGACAGGACACTAACTTTTCTCCTCACAGAGAAAATCTGTGCACATGGGAAATGATGGGAAAATGCTGTGACCATTCCAAGTCCTTATCAAAATGTGATCTGTGTGCCAAAAGCCCTCAAATGGCTTAAGATACATTGTGCAAAAGTTACCCCCATGTTGTTGGCTGACCTGCACATGATCTACACCTACATGCAACTATTTAATTGAAATTAATGCTTCAGCAGCTAAGCTTTCTGATTTATTGATATATTTACTGAGAGATCTCAGAACTGATTTCTTGACATTGCTCAGAACTACATGGAGTGTTTGAGGCTATAGGAGATAGAAGGGAAAAGCATTTGTACCCTTCTCACTGATATTTCAGTATTACTAGACTTGTAACAAATAGCAGGTAGATTTGATTCCAGAAGAGTCAGACATCTTGCTGTAGTCCTAACCCAAAGCAAGAGGAGTCAACTGTTCATTCTTTATGCTCACCAGCTTGCTGCAAAAGTTTTTCCAAAACACTGCAGAATGAAGAAGCTGATTTTATAGGGCTGACTTGCCTTGTTCTCTGAATCACCAACCAATAGCAACTATTCCAACTTCAACAGGAGCTGCTCATACAAAAAAGACAAAACCAAACATCAGTTCCAAGAAGCCGTTCCCAGCTCAACAAATTCTAGCTATTCCTAAGAGAAAACCCCAAAATAGTTCTTAGGAATGTGAGGGCACAATAGTAGCAAACTGAGGATTTCCTGAATTTCTTACTTTTTCCTCTTGTGTATATAAGCCTTATTTTTGAAGGGGGAAAAAACCTGTTAGATCCCCTGCATCTTTATAATCTAGATGAGTCCTTCTTGGAAAAATTACAATAAGTAACTACATTTACTGGAACGGTAAAGTTCTTTTTCAGGGACTGTAAATTGCTTTATGTATCACACATGGACACTATTCTCAAACTGCAGTTCTTAGAGTTCCTTGTATTTTAGTAGAAGCTGGTTATCTTCAATGAGTAACTTTGTGACATAGGATCAAAAGATTTGTAGTAAGCTGGGAAGCATTTCTATATCCCAGAAGGAAAAAGCAAAACCAAAATCACTCAGCATCTTTGGAGAACTTCTCATGTTTCAAGATCTTTGTTTGTTATCAAGGTCAATCAAGACAAAGATTCAGGGTGACACCAAAGCTGGACAAGTAGCAAACACATGGAGAATGGGATAAGAGTAACTCCAAGAAATTATAATACTAATAGGTAGCAATATGCCATTGTATTACTTATTTGCACAACTGGCAGTTTGCAGTTCACAAACTGCTACCTTCTGCATCAACCCTGAGCATTGAGAACTATGGTTCTCAATTTCAGGACTTCCGATTCTTTAGTTCCACTCCATCTTAAAGATCTTCAGTTTCTTTCTGTGTTTATTATTTCTGCCTAACACACAAGATGGTTTCTAAAGTCTCCGCAGCATGTCCCAGGGAAATAAAGCTTCTTATCAAGGCCAAATTCAGGATATAATTTGGGAATTGGGGTCTAAAACCAGGCCTTTAACATGGAAAACCTGGGTTGCGGCTTTGGCTGGATGAAAAACCACCCAGGTACATTCTTCAAAAAAACAGGCTGGATTTGGTGAAGGACAGATAAAACAAATTTTAAAATGTCAGAAGCAAATCACCTAGCATACTGAAGAGCTAACTACTTTCTGAGTTCTCTTAACCAATGTGCAGGTTATTGTGCATTTGACAGCAGACTTCAACTGTTACAGAAAAGTTAAACTTGTTTCCTTATCCTCACTTCATACCAGTGCTGATCTTACTCAGCCATACAGCATGAAGGGTCATTTCAGGGAAAGAGAGGAATGTATTAGGCCTGCGGCAATCACTGACCAGAGGAAGGACTTTGGTCATCTGGCACATATCACAGAGTGGTGTGATCAATACTATGGCTGTGTTATTCTCCTAAAACATATCTACACTGAAGTGTAGGATGATGATGCAAGACAGGACTTTGGTAGTACAAACTGGAAATTGTGTTTGGCTTAGGAAAGCCAGGTTAGTTCTCAATTTTCACAGGAAATAAATCAAAACTTCCAACCTAGGTTCTCAAATCCCTTAATCAGAACTAATTCATTTAACATGCCATCGACAGAAGAAAATGTCATTACCCCATTCTGCAGCACAGAAAGTGTTGCAATTCTGGATTAAGGGATGTATTTAACATGTTTCCTTTCTGCAAATGCACATTGCACTTGTAAGATGGAAATGAGGCACTTGGAAATACAGCCTTTAAAACCTGTCTGTAATGTTAACACTTGGCCTGAAGTGGACCAGACAGGAACACCTGTACCTTTTATCCATCAAACTCACAACACAGCAAAGACAACACCATTCTTTTCTCATAACCAGAAGCCACAACTTTCATCTGGCTCCAAGACCTGGCCCCTCACAGGCACTGCCCACTGCCCTCCTGTGCCTTCCTGATTCTGCCTATTTCCTTATAAAAATCAAACAGCTGCTCCAACTTCCAAATACCCCAACTCAAAAAGATAGCCTCACTGAACTGTTCACCTGCTCATGGTCCTTACATGTCTCTCACCAGGAAACAAATGACAAGCAAAGTAGACACCAGCACTGTAAGGGTAAACCCACAGCTCTGAGCTGCAACTGCATCACAACAGTCTTTTCCAAGAGATCTCAAACAGGCTGTAAGTTTGGAGCTGCACTTGTTACCTGGCAAACACTGTCAGACAAGGGAAACACCTCTGTGTAAACTCCTACCTGTTACATGCATTTCATGGGTTGTTGTCATTACCTGTGTATCCATTTCAGCATGCAAAGAATTCATACCAATATTAGCCATGGCTGCATTTCCTACTTCAGAGATAAACACACCAAATACTGCATCTCAATCATCCAAGTAAATAACCTTAAATGGGTTTGACTTCATAGCACTAACACATCCACAGTTCCTCAGAAATAATCTGCAGCTGAAGGCTGCAGAGGAGTTTATGCTAATATTCCTATTAGAAAGCAATTAGCACTACAAAATCCTCATTTTAATAAGCATGAATATTAAAACTTACCTACTGCATGATAATAGCTCATTTGAAAATTACTCTTACAACAATGCTTTTGACTACAAATGATTGTTTTTTCCAAGTGAAAATTCAACTGATAAAGACTGTTTTCAAACTGGATCCAGTATTACTAAAGGGCTGAATTTTTACCAAAATGAAATTAATAGAAACATATACTTTTATGAAAGATCAGTAAGCTGAAACAGCTCATTCTATCTCACTCATAACGTAGAAAAATTTTCATGGAATAGCATTCAACAATTAGCAAACTATTGTATTTTCTTACTCTTTTACCCAGGAAAAATGAAGTCTGACAAGGGTGAGAAAAAAAACAACCCTCCTGTTCTTATCTTCAAAATGTTACAAAACAGAAATATCTAGCTATTTCAAAACATAAGGTCACAAACCAACACTCTTTAAAGTATCCCAGGAACAAAGAGAACAAATAACAGACAAGAGACAGTCTCCTACCTTTAGGGCAAAATGCTCCACAGCCCATCATAGGGTCGCTGGGCCACCGTCATAGCGCATCACAGGGACAACAGCAGACTTTGAAGTGCTGGAAGCCCCTTGCTCTGCAGGCCCTTTTCTGCTGCTCTTCACAGAAGCTGTATTAGCTTTAGAGCCTGTTTTCCAACAGAATGGTCCAAGCACATCACAACTCTCAGCTCAGAGCATCGCTTCAGAACAAGTGACTGACTGCCTATATAATTTAATATGATGCCACATGAGACTCATAGACCATCTGCAAAAGAAACAAAATCTGCTTTTTGCAGCTTGCTGGGTTGCATTCTGAATGCTGGGACACAGTTTTGACTGTTTGCTTTTGTTATCAGCCATATAACCAAATAAAATGCTCAAACAACAAGCATAAAGCACGTTTTTACCAGTTACAGGCACTTCTGCTATAGATAACTTGTACCTTTTGGAAGTGAAATTTCCTTTTTTTTTTTTTAACTTTTTCTGGTGTGTGTGCTTTCAAACAGAGGCTACTGAATCCTTGAATCTTGTTTCTAGAAATAAGATGCACATGTGCTATTACCAAATTCAGGTCTAGATAGAGGAAAAGTACTCATTTTCCTCTATAAATATTTCCCTACTGAGATAATTAGCAAAACTCACATGGAAGAAGGTTTAAGCTCTAAAACAGGCAAAATCATACAGAAAGCTAAAAAGCAGAGGAAAGCAGCAATATGAGCCACCAAAACAATAACTACCAGTAAGAAACCCTAAGTTTTATGGGCTACACATCCTTCCAACGAGGGGCAATAATGAAAATAAAATCTGAAGCCATTACTTATTCAGGCTAAAAATCAAATCACTGCTAAGTTTTCTACAGACTAAAACATTTCAGAAGCTGTAAAATGTTTAAGTGTCTGTTTCAACTTGGAGCAGGATGAGGGAAGTGACACAACCCTGGCTCACTTGTAAGTCATGGAAAGTGGTTACCTTTCTAGTTTCCAACCGAACTTCATTTAAAATACCAGTGCCAGAATGGAATTATTGAGGACTGAGAGGTATTTAATTGTTTAGGGTTATTCAGCTGTGCAACACAACACTCCTCCCCCAGGTTTCATATCAGATATGATTCCTTGCAGAAAAAAACACAGAGCTCTCATCTCTGTTCCGCAACCATATTCTTTGCCAGTTTCGAGGAGTCTCTGATACACATCAGTCTGCAGCTACTGGGTCAGTCCTAAAAGCAGCATTCCCCCGCCAACAGTCCTATTTCATGCTGTACTCACAAGTCTAATGGGGCTCCCCATTCTGACTCCTGGAGTCCCATTGCTTTCTGGCACTGGGAAACTGGAATGCTGAATAACAGCATTCAATTACAAGACAATACTGAGCTGGCAGCTCTTTACCAAGCTTTCCTTTTCTTGATGTCTGAATAGAACCATAAGTGTCCCAGATACTTTATTATAGCAATCCCATTTGGGAGATAAGTACAGCTAAAGGAAAACCACGTTCCACTTGAAACCTCAAGGAAGATGCTGAGGATGATTGTACGTTACAAAAATTCCCAAAGTCTGAAGCCACAAAATCTTGCATCACCAATTCAATCTATATTATAATCTAGTATTCGTATGTATTCATACAGTGTCACTTTCTTGTTTGCACAAAAACAGCTATTTTACAAAAAAAGTATAAGAAAGTTGTTTTCAATAATAAGTTTTTACCCCTACAACGGTAGCCAAAAGCTCGTGCTCAGGCAAACTGTTGTTCTACTAGCTGTAGATACAGTAGAGTAAGAAATCTGCAAATTAGTTAAGGCAGAGCTGCCTTCTTGGGGAGAATAACACGGTAAGATGTTGACAGTGATAGGTTTTAAGTGCACAGCTTGGAGAATGAGTAATTTCCAATCCTAGTCTCATTAGTTCATTTTCACCTCCCACAAACATAAACTCAAGTGAGACTTAATTTCGAATTCCTGTAATCTAACACCACCACTACCACTGAAAAAGCCTGTGCAATTCCCCATGCCCTTAGCAGAGATCACTGCAAGGAAACACAAGCACCTTGATAGGATGCTTTGGGCCTAGAGTTTCCTGCACTGCTCCTAAGAGATTCTTCCAACCCCACAATTTTTGGCTTTGTAGAAACAGAAGTATAACCAGGGAGGACCAAAGTCTTTTTCAAGTGGTTTTGGCCATCAATACAGGAAACAATTCAAAGGCAACATGACACTGATAGCTTAATTTGTGAAAATGGATAAATACCGTATCTGCCACATAGCACATTAACCCATGTAACAAATAAATACAGAAAT
This sequence comes from Upupa epops, assembly GCA_013397515.1. Lineage (NCBI taxonomy): Eukaryota > Metazoa > Chordata > Aves > Bucerotiformes > Upupidae > Upupa > Upupa epops. Next base: position 426,014 of record VZRI01011084.1, on the reverse strand, counting down.
AGCACTGCAATACTTGGTTAAAAGGTTTTGGTTCACAGAGGAGGAAATTTAATTAAAGCATGTAATGTCAATTACTGTCATTTGTAATTTTATTTTGCTTCCCTAGAAACAATACAGATACAGGATTCTAAAGTTACCTGCATGTTTGATGCAAATGGGATAAAATTATCTAGGTTCTGAGAAAACCCAGATAGGGAAAAAAATGCATTTTTGCTTGAACTCATTCATGGATCTTCTTCAAAGTGTTGACTACATGAGAACTGACATGTCTACAATTTAAACCTAGAAGCAAACAACCCAGACTTGAAACAAGACTTCTATGTTTAAAAAGTGTGTTAAGTAACCAGAAAGGTTGCAAGGGGAGCAACAGTCTAATTCTCAGCTACTGTAAATGGACACAGCCTTACTAAAGCTAAAAACAGAGCATTGATTGATACCAGAAGAGAATTCGGCTTACTGTTTATGCCAATTGAATTCAACTGGAAAATTACAGGGCCAGGTCCTTAATGCTTCAGTCTCCTTTGCTCTGCTCGATGCAAAGGTGACAGAGACCTAGAGGTTGTGTAGAAGATGTTAAGTATCTCATCATCACGGTAATAAACATTGTCAAATCTCATCAGTCCTTCTCCTTTGCCATACACAATGCACTACAGTACCACCATCCATTTCCCTTTTCAGCAGTGCATGGGAGCATTATGCACACACCAGGTTCTGCTGCAGTCAGGACATAAGATAAATGGATGAATTAAACTTACTGTTGAGGAAATACGCATCAGATATATTTCTACCTTACAAACTACGATCCTAGTTACCACTAGAAACAGCAAGAAAAAATCTGCTGTAAAGATCTCTGAGCCATCTGCCTTTAAGTATCACCAGCTCTAAACACAGCAAGAATCCTGCCTTTGAGAAATCATACTTTCCTCAACGGTGTAATGCTACAGTAAAATGGTGATTAGAATTATAAGAAAGATCTAACAAAAGAAAGATGAAACCAATCAGATGCTTTCTTACGTCTCTAAATTATAGACATAAATCGTGTCTATCAGGTTCCCTCAGGCTGTTTTAGGACTATGCAGAACACAAAATGATGCAGATTCATTACAAAAAGTCTAAACCTAATATACTTGAATTTAAAATGCCAGGAATCATGTAAATGGATGAGAAAGAGAAGTCATATGTTACACATAAGCAGAAACAAGAGTCATATAAACTGGAAGTCACATAAAATGTACATTTACCAAGAAATTAGAGGTCAGATCTCTGGCAGTGCCAAAGCCTGCTGGTGTATAACGGTACTGAGGGAAGCAGTGTTTCCAAACTGCCTTCATGCCTTGCCCAGTCCTTAAAAGAATGACATAAGGCTGGCACCTGGGATTTCAGGGGTGGCTTTCATGATGTGAGTGACACTTAACCTCTCTTTCCCATTCAACAAGGCTAATATCCAGAAGATAAAAATTCCAGAACACAGTCTGAAATGCAAAGGGCAGAGGTTGTATTTTTTAGACAATCTGTGTCCTTCCCAAATAACACAGGTGAGTGCTGACAAATTTCATTCAAAAAGGGCAATTCCAACTAGACCTATGTGGCAAATGCAAAGAATTAGACTATTGAAAAAAACCCTCTGACATGACACACTTCACTTTCAATGTAACTGAAAATTGGCTAAAAATACACTGAGAAGATCCTGAGGGATTACAGCTCCCCAGTACGTTACTATGATTCGTAGAGCACCTCTGCAAGGTCTACTAAAGGCAGACAAGCCCTTTACCTTTTTCCCTAAACACGTAGGTGAAAGAGAATGCTGTTCTAGCTGTAAATATACCTTACACCATAAACAAAAATCTTTAATACAACAGAACTCAACATGCTTACACATACAATCCAGTAATATAGTAGACTCAATCATACAGCCTCTCATACAGCCTTCTAATAAGCAGGTCTCACTTCCTGCCATTAAGAAAGACACATTCAGGTCTAAAAATTTCACCTGGAGCCCAGCTTGTTGGCTTGTTATGTACTGATATTTTAAACTGACAGCAGAAATTACTCTCATTTTCTAAGTAAATTATGTTGGATCAAAATCTAAACATCAGCAATGCTACTGAAAATACAGAAACAACCTCAAAGTCAGAAGAATCTCAGCAGCACAGCACTAGTATGTAGATCAGACCTAAATCATAACTCCTGCAAGAGTTCACTCGTGGCACATAAATATTACTCAGCAAAAGTAAAGGCAGCACAACTGGTTACCAAGTAGCTTTCTCAGTGTTATACTGTTTCTCAAATAAAAACTACAGAGTACTAACTTAAGAGGACATCCAAAATTGGCTCAAAGTTTGTGCTGGAGTAAGTGGAAAAAATCCCTTGACTTACAGGCCCATGCTTTAACAAGCCTCTATTTCTTGTTACTTATTCTCTCGCTGCCCTCCATTTAGTCTTCACATTACTTGAGCTGATTTCCTTTAGGCCTGGGTCCTATTCACTGAATTGCATTAATATACCGGTTCCATCTTGAGATCTCCTTTTCTAGAAAACTGCCAAGCTGGCAATATGGTTCCTGTGAGACGCCTTCCCTTGACATGCAATAAGTATTTATTGACACACCGGTGTTCCTATGCAGTTTTGCACCTAAAGCAGTGAACAGGATAGCAGTTCCATATGCCTGAGCTGTTACACCTCTCTGGAAAATTGTATTACTGTGGGTAAATAAAAAGCTAAGAGCAGCAGGAAAAATATCATAAAAATGCAGCCGAATCTGTTTCATCCTGCCTCCATCAGCAAATCTGGTCTATGACCTCTGCACATGAGTCATGCAAGTGCTTTAAAGCTTGCAATGATTTATATTTTCATGATAGGAAGTTCAAGGCTTGTATTTCTACTCCCTAACCATACATTATTTTTTCTCCATACACAATTTCTTGATAATTATCTATGAAGTAAAATATACTGGCATCCTTTTTTCTACTCTGTGGTGCATATTAACCAAAATCATTCATCTCAATAACCAGTCTCTGTGCTCTCGGCAGAGAATAGCTGATGTGTAGGTTATTCCTGGAACCACTCTAGGTTGATGCTAGTCATCATAGTCATTTAAGTCATGGAAACAGGCTTCTACCAAGACAGGCATTGTTTGCAAAAAAGGAAATTCCTAGCATACCTGTCAGAAACAAGAAGTAGTAAGGTACACTGCTTAAAAGCTATCTAATATTTACACAGTGCTGTTCGTCAGAAGAACTTCTACATATCAAGTACTGCTTGTCAGAGCTCAGTGCTCATGTCCTGCAGAGCATGGCTTCACCCTTCGGGTCAACCATTTACAAACAGATGAAGGGCAACATGTCAGAACAGCACCCAGGCACCAGAAAAACAGAGATCTTGTCCATCACATGCATACAGACTACTTCTGATTCCACATGCAGCAACCTAACACTCAATTAGTTTTTCTGATAAAATCATGAGTGTCCACGCTACTGTTTTGCTGCCATCCCACTGGTCAGAACCAGTGACTAATTCCCACTGAGGCAACTTCCAAACCAAACAGAATTATTTCTGGGCTTATGTAGGCTGCTACAGAATTGCTTGAAAGCTTCAGTAAACTGGACAATCTATTTCCAAGAGTTTACAGCACTTGTTATGTGGGCACACTTTGGAATGGTGAGATAAAATGCTAGTCTGTGAAAACCTGGTACTTGTTCTACATCTTTGAGATCTGCATTTTCATCTCAGAAACAGCAGTGGTAGGGTTCAAAGCACATAGAAGAGAGACAGGAGAAGAGACTACTTTTCAGTTTCTCTAAATAGTATTAGTTTAGATTTTGGGTCCACAAACGTGTGTTTTTTATGTTCTATTTGACCTGTATTGCAACAATTGAAAGATTATGAAGGTCTCATTACTCTTTGTGATGCGGGCCTGTAAGAACCACAGAGCAGATCTAGATATAAATATGCTGACTTTACCCTCTGGGGACCAAGTCAGGAATTACTGTATTGGTTAGCTGCAACTGATTAAGTCTCTTCCTGTAAAACTTAGCAAATAAGCCCTTCATTGAGTAAAAGTGTAAGATTCTATCTCCACAGCTAAATGCTACAGGGCTTTGCATCTTTGGCATGTGCCTCTGGAGGATCCTTGATGACAGCAAACACAAAGTGTCTTGTATAACAGTGTTGCACTGTTTTTCTTCTCGAGTGCTCTCCCCAACTCATCCTGCTCATATAATGAAAATCTCCATTGTATTTCTCTAGAGTATTAACAGTGATCAATAGTTCAGTGTTATCTAATGGCCAGTCTCTGGGGTCTTGTGACTCACGTACTGGCATCTTAATCTGTGTTCATCCTTGGAAAGACTTGACTGAAAATTATTATCTGAAACATTCAGACTTAATTGATCTTAGTATCCATTTCTAGTCTGAAGGACTTAAAACACTGGGGGGCTCCTATCTCCTGAATGGTCAGCTCAAACACAAAACCTCATCTATCTGACTGATCTGGAGTAGCTGCAGAATTTGGCTGCAAAGTGTTACATCTGTGGACAAGTTAATCCTGGCTGTTCTGTTAGGTCTCCTGATATAACCAAGGATCTGAAAGCTTCTGTTTTTCTTCAGATGTTGCTGTTTTCATTAGTACTACAGGGTACATCAGGCAAATCCTTCTTTTTGTTACATGTGCAGCCCCTATTAAGTTAACCAGTCTGTTGTAGTAGTCAGGATAGGGTCCAATCCCTTCTCCATAACTGTGGTTGTTCTTCAGCGTTAACAGGAAGAAGGAAACAAAACCTTAATTTGCCATTGAGGTCACATCTATGGATAGCTGGAACAAACAAAAGTCAACACATCTCTGCTGGTAAAGAACTACAGTGGCCATTTAAGCCTCACAATACCACTTAGATGCAGATAACGGTCATTATCACTATTTCATGGATAACAAAACAGACATAAAAAAAGAATTTGCACCCAACATCAGAACACATATTGGCACTCAAGGGCTGCTGGCTCCCAGACACAGGCCGAGTCTACTACAGCAGGATTCCCCCATCCTGTCTAAGCTTCACCAACTCACCACAGAATCACAATCCTCTCACTCATTTTATCCTGATTCAAGCTGGCTACCTCCTGAACATTTCAGTCACCTTGCTTCATGTCCCCTCCAAGGCTGCGTTTGCTGTCACCTTTCCACTCTCCCACTCTGGTGATACTTCTGCCACCTCCTCCCCACCTGCACATCCATGGCTTCCCCATTCTCTATCCCACAACTGCACAGCCAGGGCCAGAGCAGTGTGTCCAAGAGGTCTTCTTTTCCAGATCCTGAGGGGAGCAGAAGCATGAGTTAAAGCATGAAAAATAGTGTCTCACATGCCAACCCAATTTATTTTACTTTCAGTGCAAGTATTAGTATTATGAAAATAACTACTGACTCTTGCATATCCCACTTAGTGGCACCTTAAATTCACTGTTTCAACTTCACCTTAAAAGGCTGATTACCATATTGACCACTGATTTTACATCCTCGACTGCACAGTTTGCAGCATCTCAAACTTCCTCCTATAAAAAAAAATTGCCAGGAAAAAGTGTTTTAGGTCTTTAAAAAAATCAGATGGTTGGAAACATATGATCTGAGAATCTGATAGTCTAGGCTTCTAGAAAGCAATGCTGTCAGAATTAAGTTTAAAAGCACTGCAGGGGCAAAAGAAAATACTTCCTGAATCAACCAGGGCTCTGAGTAACACAGGGAAGATGTTGCCTTTAATAGTCAAAAGAATCTATCGCATTGTTAAAGAGTGCCAGCCAGCCAGCCCACGAAGATGAACAAACAGGAGATTTTCAGTTTCTGGGCCCTTACACAGTAAACCTGTTGGTTTATAATTACAGCTCTCTTTGCTTTGCGAAGGCAGGGGACAAGGGCAGACAAGAAGCTGTACTCCAGCACAGTAGCACCTGCATGCAAATGCAGCAGTATCAGCTTAGGGGCTCCGAAGGGAACCAATTGCCATAAGTAAATGCAGTTTGACAGCAGCTCCTAATAAGAGGAAGGAAATGAGAGAGAGAAAGAAAAGTGATAGAAGACAAAAGGATTTTATAGAACAGAGCTTTATTGCTTTCATTTGTAGCATTTTCTCTTTGTTCTGTTCAAGCATGGAGCCTTCCCATTCAGGATAGTGCACAAAAGAGATACCTGTCTAAAAAAGTTTATTTCAATCTGGAACCATCTTCCAAGATGCTCCACAAACTCAACAGTCCATTATTAGGAGTAACAATGAGCAACCTTTAATTAATTTGGCACAGCCTTTGCTTCTGATACCAATCAAATCAATATTAATGGGGAGTTTGGGCTCTCTCATTACAGCACAAAATGGGTACCAATTCTTCTTCTCAGGAAGATTTTTGGACCATAAACCGTGTTTGAGGTCGGTGTAGTTGGTTTCTTCCCACCCCCATCCCCCTTTTTTTCAACCAGAATGGAAAAAATATATAATGATGTGCTATTTAGTACCTGGATAAAAACCTACATTCAAGCTGCCTACACTGAGAGACTGAAACCAGTTCAAGACGAAGAAATCTCAGGCTAAGAAAATAAAGATTTTAGTAGCTCACCGAGCTCAAATTAAACACTTAAATAGGTAACACTAGATATTTCTCATGCTGCCTCACATTTCTCTATTTATTTTTATCTGCAGGATCAGGCGTGTTAGAGAGGGAGGCCTGGTAAGAATTGCCTCAGCCATCATTCTTGGTTACTTACATCTGTGGTCAATTTTCCACACTTTCTTCCATAAAAGGTAAACGAGGCACTGTACTTGCAACAGGATAATCTAAACAATATGAACAATGTTACTGTTAAAGACCATCTGGCTCATCAAGCAGAGCTCCAGACTTTTAACTCCTTGAATAAAGTGTGTAACCCTGCAGTATATTTTTTTTCCACCCAAAATTCACTTTTAAAGACAGTAAAAGTAGAGCTCCTGGAGTACCACGAGAGACTCAAGAGTGCAAGGAAATGAATTTTTTTGTTTTATCCCTTTTGTATCTTACACATGCCACAACCTAGGCTAGAGACAAACACTCAGATGTCACATTTTTCTACCAAAAAAAAAAAAAAAAACCTGCTAAAATTTTCTGCAAGAAACCTCTGTGCGAAACTGGTTTGTGTGTGGTTGAAGTTTTGGAGGGGAGGCAACAGGGTTAAGTATTTCATAATTCATTTCCACTTAACGGCCTGGTCCTGCCGCTTCTTAAACGGAAAAAAAAAGTCAAAGAAGGGTCACAAGGAATGAAAAGAAAACAAAGGGGAGGGGTAAGAGTGAATGCAGCCAAAGAAGGCTTTTCTTAATCGCACACACCATTTCTTATCTGTTAGATAAATGAACAAGTGGCTGGTCTCTGGGAGGAATACTAAAGCAATGTATGAACAAAACAGCCAGACAGCAGTCAGGAAACAGTGATACAGATAGTACAAAGAGCAGAGGAAACTTGGGAGCTGGTTCTACTCTGTGCCCCAGTTTCCCAAACAACTCACCCTGAGGGGGATCACAGCCCCCTCCATGGTAGTGGAGAGCACTACCATGATTCTCTGAGCAATATGAACTGCTCTGACACACAAAGTAGCAGCATGCCCCGTGTTCTGAGGCAAACAGACAGAGGAGTTAAATATTCTTACACATTTAAAAGGCTGTGGACTTCAGAACACACTAGGTTCTGAACTGAACAACCAAATTAAATCCTGCAATCGGCCTTTGCTGAATTTTCTCTCAGTTTTAACTCGGTGATTACTATGCCAGAGAGGGTTAAACAGCTCGGCAGCCCTGTAAGTGCTGGCTCTAACAGAGGGCAGGGAGGTATTTTTCCTCCAAAGAAGTTTTAATGGCATTATAAAAATAAACAAAACAAAAAACAACCAACTGGTTTGTTGAAGTAGTTTAATGCTTTTTATTTATTTGATTTCTAAAAATATTTTTGATAGGCAAAGCAAAGAAAATTAATTAGAGCATAGCTGTAGTTTTGTTGTGGAAACACAAAAATCAATTTTCTTATTTACTGGTTCCTTTCTTTAGATTCTGCATCTTGCTTTAACTAGGAATATCACCCTACCTGGTTTCTAGGTAGAGGGCACACATGACTGAACCTTCCCCTAAAATAAGTTATTCCAGCCCCTCCCAGAAACGTGTGCCCCCAGCCCATTTCCAAAGTTTGCTCTAATACGGGTCTAATTTGCATTGAAGCTGTTGTATCATAAGCCCACTGCAATATGTACTGGCATACGTACGCTAAATTCTTAGCTTACAAAATCTTTTTTAAGCTGCAAGCAGGGATTTGTCTAACTTTTAAATAAATGGGATTAAATATATGCTTATGACTCATCAATTAAAAAAAAGCAGTGTTACAGTAGGAAAGACAGGTCTGGCAGTTCTATGATTAATGGGGTCAAAAAGTTAGAATTCATATTTAAAATTTCAATTGCTCACACTGAAGCAGTTAACCCTGTCTACTGAGAACTAACTACACACCAGCCAAAGAAGAGAGTAAAATTTCAGAAAGGAGCAATATTATGTCACAAAACATGAGAGGTTTTTGTGTGTGTTCCTCCTTTTTAAAAGAAAAGAAATGTCACTGGTTTATCAGGACATTTTCTGGGTATAACTTTTCTAAAACAAATCTGGCTTTTAAGTGTGAGATGTTAGAGTACAATGTTTAAACTAGACATGCTCTAGGGGCTGTTTTGCTGCAAAAGTGTGCCTTTCCTCATACTGAAGCTAATATTCAGATTTGGGAAACAGAAATATAATTACTTACTTATTTGTTGATAAAATAATCATCTTGCAAAAAACTCCTGTATGTTAATGATCTCACCAGTTACAGAAGCATCTGCCAATTACACTGCAACTCCAAGAAAAACAATTCTTATTTTAAATTTCTTCTGCTAACCTGACTGAGCACTCATGACAGTGAGCATCAAATGCTCTCTAAGCAAGTACTGGATTTTAATTAAGAACATTCCACAGGAATAATACTAACACAAGCTGAGTGATCAGTGGATATGCTCTAACACTATTCTGTAAGACCTTACATTAATGCTTCAGTGCGTTAGATTTAAATCCTAAAAAATATTGGCACCATTTGCTGGGAATTACAACCTTCAATTAAATCTAGAACTAAACTACTGAATTTTAAGTCATTTCTTTACACCACCCCTGTTTTCTAACTCTCACCACATTCACAAATGGTCTTTCAAACTGGATCCTCATCACTGCTTCATTTCACCTATCTAGAAAGTGAAGCTCACAATATTTAAATACCTAACACAAGAGCCTGTGCCATGACCACTGCTTTTAAAAGAGACAATTGCACCTTGTTCCCAAACTTGTTGCTCCCACATGATAATCTCTTGCATGGGCATTCACACAGCCTTACAACAAATTGCAGCAGGTAATTAAAACTAACAGCAGATTAAAACTAACCAACCAGTCAACAAAAAAAAGGTTGGTTTGACCTATGTCTGCTCCTGACCCCGTTCATCCTACAAACACTTGAACTGGCTCAAGGGAGGTGACACTCCATGGATTATGAGCAGAATAAGACTCCACCTTTCAGTCCATGTGTAAGACTTGTAAAACCAGACCATTAATGTTTGAGTTTTGTAAATTCCTACTGTGCACATGACATTGCACGCATGCAGGGCCATGTGATCATTCAGCAGAGAAGGTGAAGAGGGTGTGCATACTCAAAAAACAACATTCTGGAAAAAACATTAAGGAATGGATCTTTGGAGAGTTCATGGCAAAACTGAGAAACTCTTTATGTAGCACACTGAAGGTACCAAAAGCTTCATGTGGCCAAAGGGGCAAATTCACTCCAGAAAATATTTGGAGAGAGCTTTGGTAAACTTATATAAAAAGAGTCAAATATGCTGCGGCAACTGGACCAGATGATCTCTTGAGGTCCCTTCCAACCTCAGTTATTCTGTAATTCTCTGACTTCAGACACACAATGATCTTTGTAGCCTTGCAGTTGCATCCATGAGCAACTATGAATGGGTGGAGACACATCTACTTCCCATCACATTGCCTGTATGAACCCAAAGTCACAAGAATGTACAACATACAGTGATTCTCTAACTCAGAAATACTCACAAGGTTCAACTATTGATACAAACTGTAGAACAGCACTCCCACTCCAGGAGCAAAGAATTGAGCAGACCACACATGCCCTCAACCACTCTACACACACAGACATCATGACAATAACATTAAGGAAATTTAAGCCATGTGCATATACAGGAACACATAATTATTTTCTAGAATTCCTACAAAGAATTAGATTCATTTCATACTCTTGTAAGAAGCAGTATTGCACAAGTATGTTCTGGGCATTGGATATGTTACAAATCAAAACTACGAAGAATTATTTTGTCTTTCATCTGATGTTTAATGCATTTCTATAAGTTTATCAAAATCCTTGTACACAACAAGAAGTAAATGACCTGTGTGCTTTAAGAAGGAAGCATGAAGCTAACATGGATCACTTCTGGATAAAGATTCAATTTTCTCCTTTTGTGGTGACTGACATCACAAAAGTGGGTGGCTGTTTTCTGCAGATTAAATGCCCAAAAACACACATTCTAGCCTATACTCTGTAGTATCCGCTTGGAAGCAAAAATAAAAGTGCTCGGGTTGTTGCTTCTTCTGCAAAGGTTTCAAAGACAGTAACAACAATGTATGCTAACAATTCTAAAGCCTGATTAACAAGGACAACTCAGCTAAACACAGAATCCTCTACAATGCCTGGATGAGACAACAGAAGAAAACTGCTGCAGCTGATTTTACTGTCTCTAGGTCTTGGCATTCATTATTTAAGCTCAGTGGAAACTGTTCAGCCTTGAAGTAGACTGACTCATGCACTTTAACTTCCAATTTCCTGCAAACGATCCATTAGTTTTTGGCAAGTTTCTAACTGCACAGTACTTCCATGAAAAGGGCAGTTCCTAAACTCTCCCGATTTTAAGACTGTTTTTTGTAACAGAGTTTAATGAAAGTAGAATTTGTACTCATGCCCTTATAAAACTGAATGTGGCTCCTGCCTGACGATATCCAACACACTTATCAAAGGTAAATTAACAACTTTGTTCCTAAATGTTCTTTTCAAATACACATCTAGAGACAAATTATACTAGGCATATACTCTCCATAGGAGACAGTGGAACAGAAGCTGGGTTTAGACATGAAGTGTCAAGTTTTATCTGATAAGGAGAGTAAATTTAAATTTTCATACCCCTTATACTTCTCCATAAATTGTACCACCTACTCCTACACATCTCTGGGTTACAACGGCTGAAGTGAGCCACTTGATAAGTGAAAACCATTTCTGCATTTGCAAATGTCTTTACATTCACCATTCCCTTCAAAATATTTTGTCACTAAGTTGTACCTAAAATATGCCAGTAACTCAAAATGGAAAATAATTGTTGTAACTCCACAATGGTTATCATTTGGTAACCATAGACAAATGTGGTCTAATAAATGTCAACTAGCACAATTCTTCCTTCATCCCCAGGACATAATTAATTAATTAGAAGAGAAAAAACCATCAACATTCATACATGTGAATATAGCTTTCAAAGTTCCTTGGTAAGATTAAAAAAACAAATGCACTCCAGTTTAGCTGAATCAGTAGAAATGCTTTCTCTCCTTAAAATTAGGATTTTTTAACTTGTGCACCTTGCAGCCTGTGGACCTGGAGTCTTGTGTTTATCCATGTGCTAAGAATGTTACAGTAGACAGCAGCACAGACTCCCTCACCTCAACATATTGAACCTCCATCTACATAAGGCAATCATAAACAGGTTGCTGAGTTTTCATGCTCATTCACTTCCCTGCCCCTCTGTCCTGGGACTGTTATCAAACATGAATCATAAACTGAGCTTTGCAGGACACACTACTCTGTAAAAACTGCCCTCATCTTGCCCAAATAATTTTACTTAAATGACAACAACTGTCAAATGATCCTGGATTTTTGGCTACTGTGGGGAAGGTTAGATGCAACCACCTAGGTAAGAACAAAAGTAGCAAAAATTTTTTACAAAATAGAAACCAAGCTGGAAAAGATTTTCAAAGGCTTATTTCTCTTTAAAAATGAATCATGTCAGATTAACAGAGGTTGAAATATTGTGTAAACTTAAATAGCTGTTTCAACGTCCAGATGCAGTATGCACTTGGGTGTCAAACAGTCACCTTGGTAGGTAAATGTAGGCTCTACTGATGCCTGCGTCTCATCTGGTAATGTCCACCAGATATCTAATTCCCCACTGCTTGACACGAACACAGACATTGACCTGATTCAAGTTTCCGACTCCTTTCCCAAGCCAGATTTTGCATAAATATTACCACTGCAAATAAGATAGGTAAATATGGCTAATGAAATTTATAAGAATTACTACCTGCTGCAGAAGGCTACCTTACTTTCTGCATAAGCACTGTGGCATCAATTTTTTATGGCAACACTGTCTGACTTATTTTTCTGGTATGAAAGTTACTATTCTCCAGTTAAATGCTCAAACAATTAGCATAGACACACCTCTTCCTTTCCTCCCTCCCACTTTCATTTTTAAATGGACACATTTTAAAAAGTGGGGAAGTTAATTTCTTGCAGATATGTTTAAGGTTCAATCTAACAGATCCATTTCACTCTTTCTATGTCACACCTTGACACAGCATGTGCCTGATTTGGTCCTTAGCTCTGGACACTTTGACTTGATCCATGCCTTGGAGCACATGAATGGTTTCTTGACTTGTCTACTGGACTTGTCTGCATACACGTTTATTATTAAGCATGGAATTAAATGGTTTGTCAGACTGGGCTTAGCATGAATTGTTACTCAGTTGAGTAAGAAAACCTTTCCCAGAGCTTCATCTCTGTCCATTCTAGCTGCCTACAAATGACTGTACGTCCCTGACAAAAGAATAAAATTTACAGACATTCTTATCTCTCTGAGATTTATTACTGAACCCAGAGACCAATGGCTTGAACTGGGGAACCAAATGAAGCAAAGCTAGTATACAAGTCAGGTAGGGGTTAAGCTAATTTGTTAGTGTCTTGCTGTTTCTTGCAGCCAGTCACCATGCATCTACCCTTTAAATTCTGAAAAGAAAACTGACCTTTAATCTGTAGTGTTAGTTCCTTTGACAAAATGGAAGATTATGTCTTTTTCCCACAAGCCTCCATGCAAAGCTTAACCAGCTTCCATCTGGTCTGGCTAATTAAATGTAAGTTAACATTAAGTTAAGAGCCAGCTCCAGCCCACAGACCTTCTATTCTGCAACTGCAGATTTATTAATTGGCCAAACTATTTGAGTATTTAATTCCAATTTTTTATTACTTCTATTTTCTTCACTCTCTCAAGAAAACAGGGAAATGTTTTTGAAGACATATTTGCATAATTTCAGCTCGGAAACACAAAACATTAAGAAATGCTAATAAGATTCTGAATAGCCACAAAATTGTCAGGTTTTTTTCTTCTGCACTTGACAAGTTAATAAACTACCATCCTAACAGTGTGAAGGATCTGCCTATTATGCACAAGGTCTGGAATCCCTGGAGCTGTATGTACACTTCTGGGCTGGCTGTGACCCACAATGAAGCCCTATAAGTACTAAAACTACAGCCAGTTGTTGTATTCCTTATTCAGTCAAAACTTTCTTTGGCTTTAGGGGTTGTTCTGTCTGAATGAAGAACAAAGCGATGAGATATGTTATGGAGAGATACTAATTGCAATCATCCCCACAGTTAAGTTTGAACTGAATTGTAAAACTGAAAATCTACTAAGTCAAGATGATGCTTTTTTTAATATTAAGTCTGTACAGGTCTTGCACCTGAGCTGTTTTTCTGCAGTTGAAACCCACAAGCTCCAAGACTTTGAGAACAGATATTGTATCAAAGTTAGATTTATTAATCTATATTAAAACCTGATGTTACTTTGAAAAAGACTTATTAAGTAAAATAGCTTAAACCTCTGGGGCAAATATTCCTTCTTTTGGACAGAGGCAAAGATCATATTAAGAAATACTATTTCTTCACTTATTTGTCTAATATAATGCCTGCTGCGACAGTATGTAAAAGAAAATTTAAAAAATGCAAAACCCCAAACTTCTGCTTAGTACACACAGACACAAAAATTAAAGACCAAAGAAGTGTTTGTTAAAAAAAACAACCAACCACACAAAATCCTCTCAAACCAAAATAACCCCCCCTGATAAAACAGTAAAGCATTCAGTTTCCTATAAAAACCTAAACCACATTTGACACAAAATGGCAAGAGTTAAAAAACCCAACAAAATCTGTGAATGGCACAAAGTGCTGTCTAATGGAGCAAGAATAAGCACTGAAATTAGGAGACCACTGCTCGTTTCCATTTCTTACCCTGCAGAAGATCACATGAATAAATCAAGTCTAATCACCTTTTCTGCCTCGGTTACACCAAGCATATGGTTAAGATAGAACAAACATTTGTTCTGTCCTCACTCAAAAATGCTCAGATGAAGATGTGCTGTGGAGGGCAGACTATCAGCAGCTGGTATCATATTGGAAATAGAAACAGACAAGGAACTTGGTTCTAAAAAACTCTGAAAACAAAAATGCTGTTGTTACAGTGTACAAGACCAACAACAGCCATAAAGCATTTTTTAATTAAGTTTGGTTATAATATGGGATTTTCTTATCAGCTTACTGTGTTCTCTGCTCTACCCATTAATTTTTTAAGACCTGATTGATAAAAAAACTTTATCATGAAGCTCTGAATCTGTTTTATTCTCTAGCTAGCTTAATTTACACTTCTGCTCTTACTGTACACACTAATTCTCTTTTCTCTGTAGTCTACCCTGGGAATGCTCTTCTGCACACAGTTATTACTTTTTACTTGGACTAATGCAACTTAGCTCAGAACATCTGATAAAATCTACTGGGGTAAATCCTTCAAAAATTAAATACAAGACACAAAATGCAATTTTAATTTACCAGTCCTACTTTAAAACTAGGCATGACCTTCTTCCAAAGAGCCATTAAGATTCACTTCATATTCAAATACAAGACCTGGCACACAGTGAAATGCTGAGCTCCATTCTGACACACTTCTAGCTGATGCCTCTGAGCCGATTCCTGGCACTTCCTCTGCTCACACCAGCTTTCCTCATCAACTGGAGCCACCTTGTGCCCTACAGAGCACCTGCACCCTGCTGTCCATAGGGGAAAATTTTTATGCACAAATTGTACTGCCATTCTGTGCCTGAGAACAATTCCTAACAAACATTTATTCAAGTTCTGTAGAAATTGTTTCATTTGTGAGTCACTGTTTCAAATCAGTTAAACAAGAACAAAATTATAAAGATGCAAATGAACTGGACGCTGACTATTTTTTTCCAATTGAACCCACCACAGCAGTGAGTTTTTAGTAAGTATGTAAGAGACTAAATCGCTTGAAACACTTGTATAATGAGGAATACCATTGCTATTTTTCAATTTATCATCTGTTCTTACTGGTAACTGAGAGCTATAACAAAGCAGGCATAAGTATCTGAGACCATGAGCTGCTCTCCTGCATGTTCTATTCTGCAGTGAAACAGTGAAGTCTCTTGTTCTATAGTGCACAGGACACAGCTTTAAAATGTTTGTAAGTGCTGCAGTTCACATGTAGCCTGTAGCCTTGAAATTCAAATCCAGATCTGAAACACCCCCAAAATTCACAAGTTGATTTTTTGTGTCTTGTTATAGA
The DNA here is from genome assembly GCA_013397515.1 of Upupa epops. NCBI lineage: Eukaryota > Metazoa > Chordata > Aves > Bucerotiformes > Upupidae > Upupa > Upupa epops. Next base: position 410,260 of record VZRI01011084.1, on the reverse strand, counting down.
ATAAGAATCACATGAATCAAATAGATCTGGATGTATTTCTAGAGGCTACTGGAGCAAATTTGTGACTCAGGGACAAATCTACCATACTCATGCTCTATTACCGTAACAAGATCAATATCAAACGTGATCAGGGTATAAGAGTACTGGGTCAGTACATATTTCCTTTCCTTCTCAAAGCAAAGGTGGTTTTCTTTATTCCAAGTAGGGAGGACAGATGTGATTGTACTTTCTAGTAAAATGAATGCACATCATTTAAATACATGAGGCCTGACATTTCTTCTTAAGTCTGAAAACACAAAAAAGAAAAAAGCAACCAAACACAAAGCCCAAACCCCTGAACTATATAGTTAAAACATAAACTGTTCTGGCCTTTTAGCATTCTTCTTCTTCATGCACTCTGACGACAAGTTAGGCATATCATCTTTTGAATCCAGCACTGCAATACATTATACTGCATTTACTCTGAGCACTCTGACATTATCATTATCTTCCTTTGTGCCCGACAGCAACTGCAGCTCCTATAATGCCATTATTGTAATTAAGAACAATCTGAACCATTGACAGCATTGCCTCGTTTGCTCTAGAATCCCCTGTGCATTAGTGTTCTTCTACACCAATATTTCACTATTAATAGTTTGCTGCTTCAGAACTGCCCATGGTTACATGAAAAAAAAAAATAAAATCATTAGGCCTTAGCCTAACTTGATGGCCAAAGAAGAAATTTAAGAAAAAATAAATGAAAGGCTGTGCACTGACAAACCGTTATGCTTTTCTTTACACACATTGAAAATGGATTCACACCCTGCCAACCTATTCAGGCCGTTGCCCAGGTGAGGAAGCTTATTTTGGCTTGCTTCAAAAGGACCACCTGTACAGATACAAAAGAACACATCTCCCTCTTCTCCCACTAAATGTACCCAAAGTGCTTCTCTGTCTAAACTCTCCCTTTCACTAATCCAGCTCACAGTTGGATAAGTAGGGCACAGCAATTTAGACATTCTTGACTGGGAAATTCTGCCCTTAGCATCCACCCTTGCTATGCATGCTGCCTGTACCCCTGTCCATCTGCTTGCAAAGTATGATGCCTGCTTGTTTGCTGAGCCACAAGGTGGTCCAGCATAGCCCTATGACTGCTTAACATCCAGGTCTTTGTCTGTCTGTAATTCCAGGGAAACAATCAATCGATCACAAGATAAAGAAATGCAGGTCCAACTAGCAGGTCAGCGCTAGCACAGTAACATTCACCCCTCAGAAGCCAGAGCCAGCAAGCCTACAGCCAAGCCATAAGAAGCAACTTAGATTTTTCCTCTACAGTGCCTGAGGAATAGCTGAATTAAGTCCTAATGAAAAAGAAACCAGCAGTCACTACCTGCACACTAACTGAAGAGGGCTATGTTGAAGCCTACCTATTGAACGTTGCATGGTAACATGGAGCATTTTTAGTAAACACAAACACAGGAAAGCACTACAGAACATGGCCAAAGGAGCATAACTAGTGGAAATAGCTGCTGTCTCCACAGGATAATACAGAAAAACAAGTATGAAGATAATTATTTCACAACTCCTTTTCTCCATGCTGCTTTTAGCACAGATAACTTCAAATGAACTGTTTGTCTGTGCACTGCTGCAGCCACCAAAGGCAGGAGGCCAGGTCTAACTAGAGCACTTTAAAAGTTGTCTTACTTCAAGTACACTTCAGGACAAATACCAAAGATGGATTTTTCTTACAGTAAACACACATTCCATTAAAAAATGATGAACCCTATACTAAAGAAACATTAGGAAATTATACTGTTTAGACTACATTTACGATTTTGGATGCTCTCAATTCACATCTGGAAACGAATAGCTGTTCCTCACTCTGCCATGACCTTCAGCCTGTGCTTAGAGCTTTTGAAGTGGAGCAGTGCTCACTGACAACTGTTGGACCCCTCTGTCCACCACCCTCACTCAAATCCTTTGTCCAAGTGGAATTTCATCATTTCACAGTGAATAAGTGTTAATCTCAGCCACCTCTGGGTCTATGCCATAGACTCCTCTACCACTCCATAGGAAGGTAGAGCTATGCCAAGCAGAAATCAGAGAAGCCAAAAGGACTTTTCCAAGAACAACTGACAGAAATGCATATTCCAGGTGTCGTCTTTTGCAAAAATAATTACCTAAGAAAGACCAGACAAGTAAGATACAGTACACTGTATACTATGTGGTACTCAACACAAAGAACAAGAAATCATAAAGTGTGAAGACTAAAAGAAAAGCAGTATTGCTAAGCCGTCACCACTGTGCTATTAGATCCCCATATAATACAATAACTTGTAGCAACACACACAATTACTGCACTGAGACTACAACAAAACTAAAATGAAGGCAGAACATTTGGAAGACTGTACTGCTTTGTTATTTAAGCCCTCAATTCTCAGAGTTTTTTTGTCTTTGGTTGCTTGGTGTCTCAGCCTAGAGCCAGGTGCAGTATTCAGGTGAACAGACGGTAGCTGATCTTCGTGGCACACACCTGCCAATACAAATCACTCCTGACCAGTCACATTTTATTTTTTCCCTCTGGTCCTTGCTTTTCTCTAGTCTGAGCACGGGCTGAGTTGCATGGTAGGCTAAGGAATCACACATGGCTACTGATTTGACCTTGCTTAAAGCCCAAGACATATTTTGTTTGTATTTCACTCTGGTTACTAAAGTGAATTAACTCACTGGCTCACTCATTGCACACATACACATCCAAGAGGGACAAGCATATTCAAACCAAGTCGTTATCTATTAACAAGTATCAGCACATCAAACAGAAATGTATGACGATTAAGTGTACTAACCCTTGCTACTCAGTACTCTTACTGCAGCTAAAACCTCAGGCACAGGAACTGGTATGAGCTGGAGAAGGCTGAAGGTGTACATAGAGGACAAGCTAAGCTGTCAGCCCCACAAGAGTCCTCTTTTTGGAAGAGCTGCAAGTAAAAACATGAAGCACTGCAAATCACCTTAATGTCCATCTCATCATCTCATGCAAAATAGCATCATGCTGCTTCCAGATGAGCACTGACTGAACCCAGTGCAGTCGTAACTGTCCTTTCAAAGGTCATTCCTTTTTCTTTTTGGCTCCAGTTTAGCTATGAAAACAGCCAATCATTAGGGTTACAACTAATAGCTCCATGTATTTTAACAGGAACTGCTCTGGGGAGGAAAAGGAAAAAGAAAGAAGCAGCAGATGGAAACAATATTTGAAACAATATGAAACAATATTGTAGTTACACCTCAACCACTGCATTTCTGAAGTGTCACTTCACAAAGAACCGTGTCACTACAATTGCTAATTTCACCTTCAGCAACACCAGCATTTTGCTGAAAAAGACTGCAGAACTCTGTGGATTAAGTTAATAGGAAACACTTGATCTCAGATGCATTGAAGTAATAAAAGAACTGAACTCTCCTTAGCTTAACCTCTGTGAGAAAGGCAGACAACCCAGTATTTAACTATTCAGTCTACAGGGAGGGAATGGGTTAATGGTTGCAGAGGCATTAAAGACAGAAATTCACAAGTAGGATATATCCCAGAGATTCTGTCCAAGGAAGGAAGATTCACAGACCTGTACTTACAGGAAGCTACTTTAAGCTGAGGGGTTTCAGAAGACATAGAATCCCACAAGCAGTAATCAAAATCATTGAGAACTTTTCTCTTAAGTTAGTCTTGGTTTCTTGGTCTTCTCTTACCTTCAGGGCAGAACCCTTAACTGCCAAGAGAAATACATGAGTTCCAAAATTACAGATTCTCTGAGAGCATGCTCACTTCACTGAGAATGAAAATGGGAAATTTACTCTCTTCTACAGCTTCACTTAGTTCTATCTACCTTCAAGTTTAAAAGTAGTAATGTGTTTTCATGTGTCAGTTAGCACAGGGCAGCATATTTTTCAGCTGGAGAGGCAATTAAAAGAATTGCATTGAAAGAAGAGGACACCAGTCTGAGCTGATCTCTAGTTGGTTTTTACTTCTTTCCATGGTTCTGTCTTGTAATTTGGAAGCACTGGAGGCTCTTCAACCACTTGTTTAATGATGACTTCACTTTTATCTTGTTTACCTTTCATCTAGATAACTGCTAGTCAACTACAGCAGACAAAAAAAGAACTGATGGCATGCTGTCATCTATAGCTTCACCACACCTGGCCAGGTAGAAATATAAGCTTGGTGGACCAGTCTACCTTCCCTCAGTTGAGAACCTGAACCATCAGACATCTGAACCTTTAGAGGCCCAGAGGTCCCTTCCAACCGTAACTATTCATGAATTTGCAACTTGGGCTTGTGATTCTCCATGACAGCCAGATCCAGCTGGCAGCTTGGGGCCACCAGCTCTTCCCCTCACATGGGGAACAGCTGTTGGAGCTGACAAACCACTAAGTACCCTCACTCATGTTGGCTCACAACATGTGGAAGAGCTCAGCAGTGACCACTGTGACCAAGGCAGCACAACGAGAGGGGGAAGCAGCTGCTGCTGAAGAGAGGAGACGAAGGGGTGGCCACAGCTTTACAGGCAGGTATTTTCCCTCCTCCAGCCCTGTCCCTGCTCCCAGCCCAGCAGCACCTCAGAGTGGCTGCATTCTGCAGCCAGACCCCTTGCTTTGCCTTCCCTGCTCCTCTTCACCACTCACCTTCCTTTAACTCATTCTGTTTGTAGTTTTACTCTGTATGAACCCTACAGGCTCAGATGAGGAAGAAACTGCTTGAATGGGAAAACCACAGCAAATAAAGCTGCTGTAGCAGTCACCTTGCCCATGTAATCTAAGGCTGCTCTTGGAAGTCAAGTCTAAAGACAGAGTTTAGTGGACCACACATAGGAAATCACAGAACACTCAATTAATGGTCGTATTGGGGTAGAATAGCAGCTCAAAGTCCAGGGTTCTGGCCCCTTAGCAATATAAAGAAGTAAAGGCAAACCAACAGAATTGTTTCTCTTGGTGTAAGCTGCTTACTAGCTGTGAATTTCATTATAGGCATTTTGTGATTTCTGAATTTGAAGTGTCTGTGATGGCTGATATGATTCACATGTGGCTGTTGCAGACACACTTTTTTCCATTGACAATACACCAGAACAATTTTTATCCCTCTCTTTCTTTTAAAAAATATTTCTGGCATCCACAACATCCTACAGCAGTGAGTTCTAGGACTTAACCATGCATGCAGTTTAAAAAATAATTCAGTCCTTTTAGTCAGATTAAAAGCAACTGGATGTACTTAACAACTGGGGGTACTCTTGTGGGAACGTTAATTTAAAATAATTGTAGAATTATCTGTGACTTCTGAGAATCAGAAATGCACTCACAGCTAATATTTTCATATCTTTCTCTGAACAAAACACAAACAAAGCCTATTAAAATAAAAAAGGTCTCATTAAATCAAAACCAAAGACAAAATGCAGTAGACAGAATTCCAAATCATGAGTCCTGGCAAAATTGAAACACCAGAAACAATGTTAAAACCAGATTACAGGAGGAAAAAAGCCAGAAAAATACAAAGAGCGGTAGGTTGCAAATCACAGCATACAGGGGCTCTTCTCACTGTCTGTGAAAGCATAATGCCTAGAATAATAGGATCTGGCCCTTGATCTAGCCATATACAAACAATAATAGATGCTCAACAATGTCTTACAGATAACAAGTAGCTGTGTTGATAAGTTTATGTGCATTGCAGAGAGTAGCACTTGTGGAAAAAAGAGGCAGAGGCAGGAAGGTAAGACCCAAAAACTATCATAGACTACAACAGCCACTACTTGCACAAACCCATCACTGCATGGTGCGACAGATAAGTCTCAAGCATGCTGGAGCTCTCATTTGCACACATGTCCGTGAGCTGCGACTGGAGAGTTACTGCCATCACAGCATAAGCAACAGTTGGGTGTTCCCATCTGTGCTGACAGAATGCTTGAGGCAATTATCTTTCTTTCTACTGAGTGATCCCTTCAACGGTTAGAGCAGAGAGGTCTCCCCAGATATCCCTTGACAATTTGTATTCAAAGGATGGAAACAAAAACCCAGTAGTGTTCCTGTGAGTGGTTTCTCCTCCTTTCACTCACTGCAGATGTGTTCCGAAGGCTCAGGGCAATGAAATGAGAAGAAATTAAGTGGGTAACTCTTCCCTTTATTTTTCGCTTTCCACGTTCCTTCCACTTAACCAAAGTATTTTTATCTACTTAACAGAACTTGCTCCAAGGCAACAATTATCTTAACCATGGTACTAACAGGTTTTGTCCAGCATCCACCACGCAGCTGTCTATGAAGTACCTGCAGCAGTACGCCAGCAAATAGGAATACGTAACACAGTATAGAGGGGAGAGACTAAAAACACATTTCAGTTCCTACACACTAAGGTAAAGTCCACTGTGTCAGTGATCCAGAATGGCTTCTCAGCTATTCTAATGGCTCAAGAAGGCCCAGGGTCAATGTACTGATATGCTGCAGTAAAGACAGAAATTCAAAAGTACTGATACAAATGATGATAAAGCTTCCCCAAGTAATTTCCTTTTCACAGAAAATAGGACATACCAGAGGTCCCTTCCAACCCCTACCACCCTAGGATTCTATGGTTTGAAACACCAATATGAAATCAGCATTCGGTGGTGCTTTTTCATTGTTTCCACTACACAGTGAGAAAGATATATTAGTTCTTCTTTCAGCTTCATGTGCATTTTAAACACAGCATCTGGTGAGACTGGTAGAAAAGAAAAAGGCTGCAAAGCATTTAAGGTAGTCTAGAATCTCCTGCATGCAAAACAGAAAAGTAAAAAAGTTTACTGACATGTCAAAACAGTCTTTTGTTCCAGCCGTGCAGTACTCAGGAAGTTGCAGAAACAGGACCGAAGAAAATATTCAAATATGTTAATTAAAATACAGCAGAACACGCCTACACCAAGAAACACATTTCTTCCTCAGTAAAATGCCCATGGCCAGACCAAGGCATGACTCTGTCAGTGAGTCACACAGCAAGGCATTTCACTCATGGATTTCAGAAAGACAAACATTTTACTTAAAACACCTGAAAAGCTCTCATAACCCTACACCTATTCTTAATTTGTATTTTTAATTTGTTCTAACTTTATATTTTTCTGTGAAATGCATGATGGAAACTAAGTAATGATTAAAAAATTTAAGGTTCTTACCAAGAAACAGCAGAATCTACACTATTTTACACTGTTAACATACTCTTCCCTTAGGCATACAGAGAATATAGCCTACTGTGACCTCACATTAACACAAAACAAGTCATACAAAAGAAAAATAAGAAATATCATGGGAGCGAGAAGAAAATTCATTCATTCTGCCCATCAACACCAAATAAACTAGGCAGAAGAGCAGTCAAATTACTGAAATTGATGTCAAACTGACTGAGCCCATACAATTGAGCAGTAATTGCTCTCTACCAAATTCATGGGTCCAAGCTGTCCGCTTCCCATCTGCTCCTCAGCAATTTAAGCAATTCTGAACTTTGCTCTTTGTTCCCAAATGTGTCACATTTATTAGCATGTCAGGGGCCAAGTCTTAAGATTCTCCACTAAGGTAAGTTATGAGGAGGAGTGAAATATCTGTGTCTATAATAGCCAGGCCAGGAAAATTCAAGGAGGACAATCACACATGACCTTAACTGAACCCACTGTGAAAAATTCCTAAGATAACATAACACTCCTACACGTAAATAGAGAGATCATTCTGTTCTCTCCTTGCACTTGTATAACAATATGTTTAGCACACAATGTAGATTGCTGCAAGAAGCTTACAAAATATTTTACTTTGTGGTTAGTTTTTGCAAATACAGTAAACTCAACCACATATCTTAATTCCTGCTAGATAAGGACTGGAATCCTACTGTGGTTTATCCAGGGTGGCTCACTATTTGAATGCTTTTTAGTAAGGAACATATCACGAACATCAAATAATTTTTGCATGCAATAGCTCAGTTATAAACAGGTCATCAAATATTCTAGGACTCTCATTATTTTCTGAATAGATAAAAACTACCAATAATTCATTCCAGTAGTTTTTGCTACCTTAACAGAATGTATACACTAGTTAAAGATGCAGCTGCTCATACTCCCACAGGGAAGATTGAAGCACAACGTTCTCATCCATGAATTACACCAATGGCAATGGATGCTGTAAACAGTATCCAGGCTAACAGCCTATGTGACAGGTGACAACAGAAACAAATTTGAGTTCCAAATTTCAGATTTGATGAAATATTCTCTAGTTTTGAATGACAACGTATTTTCCAGATCAACCTATGTCTTAAGGCATGATTAATGCCTAACTGTACTTCATATAATACCTCAAGTAGAAGTATATCTGTTTTGGTCAACAACTCGTACTGTGGTATTAAAGAAGTCTTCTCATTGTTTAAGCTGTTCTCATTTCTAGCACAGGTGGCACACTTACCACTGCTGAGATAGAGGTAAGGAAAGGCTTGCTGTATATTTTAATATACATGCATATATATAAATTAATATTATTACAAAAAAATCCATTTTATATTGTATTATATACTGCTTTTTACCCTTTTTACAAATAATCTCCATTACTTTTCACCTAAGCGTAACCACCAGAAAAAAAGTGGGTTCATTCAAACCCTTTTAACTTTTACTTCAACTTTTAACATATTATGCATGTTAACAGCTAAATAACAACTTGATCTCACAGAGACATATCTCTAAAGGAAAATTCTCACTAGACAGGCTGATTAATGCAGGGGAAAAAAAAGAAGAGCAAAGCCAAGCTGAACAGACAATGTGACCTATGAAGTTCCTAGCTAGACTTCAGATATACCTGGAGGCCTATAAACTGTGGCAGCACAACTTGTGATGGAACCCATATGTGACACAGCCTGAAAGAAACGTGGTAACTAACAGTTTCCAAATCAATACCAATATTTATTTCTGGTGAAGGAGAGATCAGGAAGAATGAAGACAGGCTTCACAGGATTTAACAGCTCTGAAGCCATCTGAATCTGCTGAAAACAAACAAACAAGGGAAGAAAGGAAAACAGTATGGCCTCACTGCCACCTCTATAAGTGCTTCTACTAAAGATTGTTACAGGTATGTGGAGAAGTCAAAGGGATATTGAGGTGAGTTTAATAAAATACTTCAATTTCATCAGCAAATAACAAAACTCAGGTTAAAAAAAACCCCTCCAAATCAGTTATTTTAAAATAAAACAATGGACAAGAATGACAGTACTGTAGTACCAATATGATGAGACAATGAAATGGTAGATGAAGCTTTTAGTCAACAAATATAGGCACAGAAGAGAAGAAATACTATTTCATGGATTAAATCTTCTTGTCAGACTACAAACTGTTGCTTCTAATAGTTTCCTGGAGATTTGGGACTCAGTGACTGTCACTGAGGTTAACATTGTTTAAAAATAATACCGAACATACTAAATCCCTCCAAAAAGGCTAAACCAAAGATCACTAAACATACCAACAAGACAACTCAAAGAAAATTGTTACTAGTTCAGTGCTGCTAATGTTCACAAAAATACACCAACAGAAAACCATAACAAGTGGGTAACTAATAACGTTTGCCATTATTTACTGTTTCATCAACTTCTTGGCCATCTGCAATGACCAGAAAAAGCCAAATAACATGAGCACAACTGTACAATAAGAACAGGCATCTCAGAATGAGAAGCACAATCTCTCATTCTGTAGCTGTCACGTACTTTAAGTTGTATTATTCTTGCCTGCAGCACTAATGCTACTCTGAAATACTGTATACCTGGTTTCAATGCCCTGTAGACACTACGAGAACTGATCCAGAGCATAGAATCATGAAATGGTTTAGATTGAAAAAAATAATCCCTTTCTTCACATTTGCAGGCAATGAATGTTGCTTGAAAACTGTTTAAAGTGACTGTTACTTTAGCTCTGGTTTCACTATATTTAAATTAACATCGGCTATGGAAATGCAGGGTAACTGAGGTTAAATTCCAATTATATGTCTCACTGGATTTTAAGGGGGGAAAATTCAGCCGTGTGGGTGGACAGTAAATCACATGTATAGACAAAGAACCAGCCTGTTGTGCGTACTTGGTGTTCTTCAGAGGTCCACTCTTGCGAGGTCAAGGGACTTGGGCTTAGTACAATAATTAAGTTTAAAGCCTCTGAGGAACAGAATACTATTATAAACATTAAATCAGTCATAGATTCACAGAATGCTAGGGGTGGGCATTACCCAGTCCAATTCCCCCTGCTAGAGCTCAGATCACTGTCTGTTGACCACGATGCACCCCAATATAAACAACACATCTCTTCAGAGGACCTGATTACCAGCTCTAGGACTCTGTATCACAACCAGGAAGGCCGGTGCCGGGAGGGCTGCAGGGCGCGGTCACCTGGCCAAGCCCCAGGCTCTGCCCGGCCACAGGCCAGCCACAGCCTCCCACCCCAAGGGGAAACGCTCCTGTTCCCCGGGCCGCGGTATCTCCCGGCAGAGGCACCGCGGGCCCCGCCTGGTACCAGTGAAACGATGGGGTCGAGGCAGTCGTGCCCCTCCCTCCGTGCCCGTCCTACCCCAGTCAGCCCCTTCCTCCCGCTCCCCAGAGCATTTCCCTCCCCGTCTCCTCCTCCCCTTCCCCCCATTTTAAGGTAACTCCCAGGAAACGAAGCTGTGATTTTTACCTTCCTTGGCTTTTTTCCTCCTAGCCAGTGTGCCGCCTAGCTTGCCCAGGAATGAGTCGTCCTTCTTTCGGGACGGAGGGGATTTGGGGGTGGGGGACTTGGGAGAGGACGGGGATTTCTGCGGAGAGGTCGCCATGGTGGCCCAGCCGGCGCTCGGGGATGGAGGAGCCGGGTCCGAGGCCCCCGTGCCGTGGGAGGCAGCTCCGGGCTCTGAACGGAAGCGGAATTATTTCAGGCATTTGAGGCAGCTCCCGCTCCGCTCTCCCGGCTCTCCCGCTCCCTCCCTCCCTCCCGCCCGCCGGGGAGGGCCTGGGCCCGGGCCC
>VZRI01011084.1:322149-399203 GCA_013397515.1 Upupa epops | reverse complement strand
TTGTGTTTCCCACCGGGAACGCGCCCCGGGCGCTGCCGAGGCCGCTCTGCCGCCGGTCTGAGTCGCGGGGGTTCGGGTCTCACCCTAAGACACAGGGCAGTGCCATAGCGCGGCGCCCCTCATTGCCACGGGCAGGAACAGGCGGGAGCAAGGCTCGGCTCAGGCCATCCGTACCTGTCCGAAGGTGGGGGCTGCGGCTGCCGGAAGATATTTGTGCACCCTGTGGTCAGCACCGATAGAACTACTGAAGTAATAGTGTCACTAAGTGGTCGGCACGAGTCGAAGTTCAAGCTTATGTAGATTACACTTTGGAGCAAGTTTTGCGCAGCAGCTTTTGTGCCCGTAGTTTAAGCTACATCTGTTGTCGGGCACCAACAGACCCACATTCTATGAAAGAAACCAACTTTTGTAGACAAAAACGTCTTAAAGTGCAGTGGGACAGAAAGATGTTAGCATGCTAGATTGTCTATGCCGGTTCTGCTTTGATACGGAAATTAGTAGCTTAAGACAAAAGTATCTTTAAAACAGGTAATTTGCCATGACTGGTTCAGAAGGCACCCAGGACTAAAACAGCATTAGTGTCATCTGGATGCACTACTTTCACTTACCACTTAATTACTCGATTAACAATTCAGGCAAAGAGCCACACACACTTCATGCAAATATCTAGCTATCCATTAGACATTAGAAGTGAGATGAAATTACTATAAGGATATTTCTAAATCAGCTAATAATCGTTGTGTTTGTACAAGCAAATAACACTGGTTAGCTGATGAGGAGTAGACATCAATGTGTATTTGTTGCACATACTTAGTACATGCCCTGGAGAAGAACTTTATTCATCCATACTGCCATCAGTTACAAGCAGCAATGAGCCTAAGTTGTTAGCACAATCTCTCCTTTCTTTACATTTGCTCTCTCTTGTAGCACTATCTCAGGACTGCTGCCTACAGAACAGTCTGAATTTCACACATTATTATGTTTTTACAGAAATACTACTCACATAGTGTATAGAGAGGAGATGAACAATTTTGAATAATGTTTTAAAAATAATATTATTTCAAGAGAAGGAGAAACAGACCAAGCCCATTTCTATGTGTTGTAAATCCCTGGCATTTACAGAACAGTGACCCAGCTAGATCTCCGTTTGGACTTGAATGGTAGCACAGAGATGTCAATACAGGTTTTTGTGGACATGGCAGAAGACACATCAGTTTGGCAAGCAAAAACCTGCTCACCTTTGTGCCACTACATTAGTGTTAAATACAGAAAGAACAAGCTGATAAGTCATGAACACTAATGGTGCTGGGTCATGCATTACAGGAAAGTCAGAATTCTATATGCAGTTGCCAAATCTCACACAAAGTAGCTTTCTTTCTTTCCCACCTTTATCTTAAATTTAGAACTACTTGTGCTACTTTTGATCCAGGAATATATTTGGACATATGACTTTAATATTGCATTCAGCCAAAAGGCCTTATAGACATGCACAAAGTCTGCATTATGACAGATACCAGAAGGCTGATTTTAAATGCCTAGCTCTTATACAGTATTTTAACCACAAATAAACGCTGCAGTAATAGAAATTCAGTGGGGATTTTTGTTTGGCTAAGTTTTTGCTCTGCTTTGCATCTGATAACTGAATATTTTCATGATCATGCTCCATGATCCCATACACAGGACACGGTAGTTTGCAGGCTGCTGTTCAGGCCAGCCCTGCTGCATCTGGCAGATAGAAATCTGGAGCAGACCACAAGAGCTCTCACCCTGCTCCCTGTCAGCACCTTGTCCTTACAGATGAGCCAAGCAGTAGCTCAAGTTAATTGTATCCTGATCACTACATGCTTTTGCAAAGCAATAAAAGAAGGCTGAATCCTTATTCACCTGCATATCTGTATGTACACACCTGTGTTTTATTTCTTTTACTGTCAGACTCAGAATGATCACAAACAGCTTTACTTTCTAAGGAGGCATGGGACACAGTGGGCTAGGCTAGTGAGAGCACTGCCTCAGCCAAGGTTGTTAAGGCTGTGCACGAAATAATTAATTTGCCTTAGAGTTTTCTCCTAATGTTTTCCTCCTAGGTGTACCTCGTAGGTGTTGTGATTAGTCGAGTTCCTGAAGTCAGTGAAGACAAAGTCTATCCTTTTGTTGTGGTTTGAAAGTTGTCAAATTGTCGTGTTAGTTTTGGTGCTTTTATGCTGAAAAAGCATTTTATGTTGAAACTGGGGGTAGCTTTTGCAGCAGACCTCCTGCATCAGTGTTCTGACCCTACAGGTGATTGATGGACAGAGTCTATAAAAGGGAATGTACTTCCTGGCTCCTGCCAGGAATGTCTTGTATGGTATGTCTTGTAAGTCAGATAACTCCTCTGCAAGAGAAAGATCTCCCCACTCCCCCAAGGTGTGGGAATGAGCAATGGCTCTTGGCCTACCTGCCACCAAAGGGTGGAACACAGAAGAAGTTTAAGACGGGCTGCAGCTCTGCTGTGGGTGCAGCTATGGCCCACTTTTACCTGAGAGCTCAAACACAGAAAGCCAGCACCAGCTCATTTTGGTTCCTGGCAGCAGGCTGAAGAGAGGGTGGCTCCCCCACACTGCTTCTGCAGCCTGATCATCTTTGAAGATCCCCTTATCTTAACCCTCTCCCTCACTCAGAGCCCTGACCACAGGGGAGAAGAAAGAGGAGAAGGCCCTGCAGAAAGCCCTGGAAGAAGCCTATCTACCACAACAGGCATTTCCCCACATGACCAGCATCATGTTACCTTTGTCCCCACCAAGATCCTGTATGCTCTGACACTGAGAGAAGCCTCTGGTAAGGTAAGAGAGAGTACCAATCTCCTAAACCTTTAGTAAAGAGATAGATTCTGGGATTCTGTTATATCCTCTATATTCAATGCTGCTGTAGCCTCAAAGAAGAGTCCCTGAGTCGAGGGGAGCTAGAAGTATGCCTGAGACATCAGGGAGGGCTGATGCCTGCAGGAGGACCGGCAAAGGAACTTTTCCGCAAGTATCATTTGTGTATTTTTTCCTTTTCTTATTGGTGATAGGTTCAATACATTTTTTTATTTTTAGCAAAGTTGCTTCATTGGCTGCTGAATTCTTGGTGAGAGCTGGTTGCTGTTCTTGCATTGCAGTCACCAACCCAAACTGATTTAGACTCTCGCTCTAAACCATCACACCTTTTTTACTTTTCTAAGTACTTGCAGTCGACTTGCCCACTCTGACCTGCCACAAGTTTTAGTTAACAGCACATTAGAAGATCCTGCTTAAAAGAGAAGGCATTTCCACAGAGGTTACTTTGTGGATGTTTAACATCTATTTCTTCTAGCTGGCTGATGTTTGTACATTCAGATCTTTTATTTCATATCAGTAGAAGAAGAAACACCATACAACATACAACACCAGGCTCAGAAGTAGAAGGGCTTCAAATCTGCATTGCCACCATCAACTAAAACTCACACTTGAGGACGAATTTGCCCCTACCTAATAAGATGTATTTATAATTAGACATATACTTGAATTGAAAACTATTTAAAATTGGACATATACTTGAATTTAAAACACAGCTGTGCATTCTACTGAGCTGGTGATAAATTTGGGATAAGAATCTTCTCTTCAAATAAGTACAACAAATAAATTAACATAGTTTCATGAAGGTATTAGAATAATTCCAACCAGGATGTAATACATCAAGGAGCAAAAAAGAAGCTTAAGATGCAGTGATGAGAACTGTACATGAAAGACACAAATTAACATGTCACATACTGCCACTGAGATTAACTATCTCAAAGGAAAGAAAGTGGGTTTTGATCTTTTCAGTAAGATGAGAAAATCCCCCAGATATTTAATGCTTTGGATAACATGTCGTTCCAACAGTCAGGTTTTATAATTACTGGGCTGAGTTGGCTTGCATTTACATCTGGCCTTCTGGAAACAGTTTCAGGGACAAAAATGAATATTATGATTTTTTTTCTTATCAAGCTTCATTCATGCCCTTCAATTGTGCCTGTAATTTTTACATGGGTGTTACACGAACATTCCAGTAACTGTACTGCTGGCACACTTGACAACCACATCTCTTTTCGTAGTTCATTGGAACCAACAGATAAAACCACAATTTGTTTGTAAGTATTAGGCAAAGAGAGTTAGTGTAGCACATACTTTAACTCATCACAAAGTATTTGCCAGGGTCTAGATTCATGAGATGTAGTTTCAGAAGTGAAGTCTTCAGGGATAGTATCTGCATGTGTACATGTCCATGTACATGATGTAGTTTACATCATGCTAAACTACGCAAAGGCTGTATTGTCTCTGCAAAACCCAGAGGGACAGCTTTAGATCTTAACAGTAGCAAAGTCTTTTATGACTGTACGTAAGTACAGAATCTCCAATCTGCTAAGCCACATCCTGTTACTTGCCCAAGCAAGAAAGAAAATACAGTATATCTTTTTGGAAGGAATCTACTAAACTAGAATTAAATTGTTAGCTGCAATCAGATGTGCATTGGGCTAAGAAGTAGAAGAAATTTTCTCAACTGTGCCCTGAGAAAATTTGCCAAATACCCTAAAAAAATCAGTGAAACTTTCCTTTACCTTAGAGGCAAATGGACTTATCCTGAGTTATGTAACAGCTTACAAAACCATATTCCTGAACTTTTTGTCCAGTTGAGCTTCTTCAAAAGATCATAGGTCTAAAGAGGCAACAAGGGGGTGTGTGTTGTAAGACAGAAAACTTACGTATGAGGAATCACCAATGTACCCATCTGCCCCTGAGGCACACAAGTTGGAAGGGAAAGGACATGACAATAGAAGAAAAACCTCAAGTTCAAATATGCCAAAAATTACCTTGACTTCTGGTGAGAAGTGGACATCCTCTGAAGAGGAGAGAACTATTAATCTGTTCTGAGTCACTGAGCAGGAAACAGTGGTGCAGGCACTAACAGAAGCCCAAATCTTGCTTATCTATTTCTGTCATCTCAAGCAGCACAGGTTTTGCTCTGTAAGGCTCTCCCTGGTAGAAAGCAACAAAATGAGATGACCTAGTAGAGATAGTGGAATTTTAGAATTGGTGATTAAAGTTTTTATCACCAATTCCTAGTGATCTGTGCTGTGCCACTTTTCTTTCAAGTCTTCAAGGAGCTGTTATAATTTGTATGACATGCCTAAGGCAGTGAATTCCTATGTAAGAACATGAGAAGTTATACCATGGAGTTTGCAACCTCTTGTGTTAAAGGTAGAGTCAAATGCACTCTAACTTCAGGGTGTTATTCCTAACCTACACAATGAACTGCAAGGTTATGTGATTTACTTACTAGCAAATGAATTAAGAAATGAATATAATTTCTTACCTATAGATATTTTCTAGTCACACATCATCACACTGTAGATATTGGTGGAGAGCAATTGCTGTGAAAATGATTCAGAGACACCAGAGAGTGAGATACAATTTTATTTTTTCAAATAGAAAATTGTTCACATCTAGTCCATTTAGAAATAATCAATACGTTCCAGCACATCACATTATACTCAACAATGACAGTGCCAAAGACTTAAAAATGAGGAAATCTATAGAAAGTTAGTGAGTCAATTTAAAGGAAAGATTGAGTAGCAAGAAGACTCATAACCAAGTTAATGTTTAAATACTTGTCTAATACAAGCCAACCTTATTAAATTGACCTGTGAACAGTGCAAATATCTTCTCTATTTTCCCCCTCTTTCTTTATTCTCACAAAATATTAAAATCTGCATTAAATGACTTAGGAGTTTATTATTTTTCTCAATCACATACACAGTTAATTTTTGTATCTAATCTTGTGAGGTTCTTAATAACAGGCACTGTAACAGCCTGACAGGCTTTTTCCACCTAGAAGTACACACACTTTTGGGTAGAACATGTGTTATGACCACTTGGCATCCAGCAAAGTGTCTTTTCAGTAAAGAATATTTTTGAGGTCCTTAAAACCTGGATTTTAGAGAACAGAACAGAACTCTAACACTCTCAAGAACTACAAGCTCTGCTTGGAGCTACAAGGAAAGCACCCTTTCATGTTTGTATTTATAGCTGAACAAGTATCTGCTCTAAACTGAAATCTCTGGGCTTATATACAATTCAGAGCAACCTGAACCTGACTTATTCCAGTGAGCATCAACCCTGGGCATTTTCAGACTGTAATTGTGAAGTGAAAAAAACCCAATCTTTGAGTGATACAACTTGAGGCTTCTACTGAATTCCCCTCCCGTGCAAAGCGCTGAGTTTGCTTTAAAAGTTCTTAAAAATACCTTGACAGCATTATGACTGTCTTCTATAGAGAACTGTGACAGATGCTCTAAACAGTCTTGTTCTACAGGATTACGTGAGGCTACTGGAACAGTGATAAAATCCAGAAAATTTCTCCCCATAACTGTAAATACCAAAAAATCTCAACAGAGAAAACCAACGTGTTTATTGCTGCCTTGCCTGTTCCTCCTTTGAGTCAGTCTTTGATTACAGTTATTTTTAAATCTAGCACTGTAAGCTATCTCAGTGAAAATGTAGCCTGAAGACCAGGTATGCTTGGCCCGTGAAAGAAAAGAAAACAATATCCAGTGGTAATTCTGTAAATATTTAAGGATTCTGCTGACTTTCCACTACAATGAATGACAAATTACATTGTTAAAGCCCTACAAGCTATGCTTTAAGGATACCCCTTCGAGTTACAGTGATTGAGACCATAGTAATAAAAGAGGATTAATAATTTTAAACAAACTATGTACCAAAATGATAAACCCATCTACTCTACTATGTACAGCTTTATCTACACGTAGCTCTTTGAATACAAACACATTTATCAGTCAAAACCAGAGACACCATCCAAACTGTAAAATGTAACCAGACACACTTATCCTCTTTAAAGTCTAATAAATAAATATAAATACATAAATAGTGCAGAACAATGGTATATTCCTGGCACCAACAGAGGTATATTATTTATCTGTGATCAGTAGTAAAATCTTGCTTTTATCTTTAGAAAGGGTATTTTCAATTTCTTACAGTACAGCAAAAACTTAAAATCAGCCATACATGAATGTGACAAGATCCAGTGCGTTTGTTACCCTACAAGTACTCACCGAGAGGTTTTTCCCATGTAAAGTCTTTGTTGCAGGAATGTATTTAGCTTTGGCTATATCATTAGGCAACTGCTGCACTTTAGCACCATTCATGAAGTAATGAGAACATCAAATCTTCTCAGAGCATGAGGTAAGATGATATTATAAAAGAAACATTTTTTCAATTTCTCCCCATTTTTTTCAGTTTGAAAATGGAGTGCATCACACATGCAGCTGGGAGAATGTTATCAGGGTTAAACTGCAGACTTATCTCAGATTTGAGAAAGTACTTAAACTACACCAAATACTAAGGAGAATTTCTACACATCTTCTTTGCCACTATCTACAAATGCATGTACAAAAAAGATAGAGCAATAAAATATGCATACATACTCTTGAGCAGCAAGATAAATAAAGTTTAAATATGCCAATCTTCTATTAAATGCTGACATCACAAACAATGCACTTTGCAACCCTTTTGAGGAATTATTCCCAGGGAGATCTTTACCTGCTACTCGAGGAATTGTACCACAGTCTGGATTTTTAGTTTGACTTTTAAAATTATCATTTAGCATGTTTTAGAGAAAACAGTCTGAGACATACAAAAGTGCTTTTGAGCATGTAACAGTCTTAACATAAAAAAAGTGTTTTGAACACGTAACAAATTTCAGTCACCCCTTTGATAATCCCATAGCATTTTACAAAATGTAGGATTGCTTTAGCTTCTTGTTCAAAAATACACAGGCACTAAAACTTACAAGTACCTGAAAAACAAATCTTGTATGGTATTTACAGTACTTTTAATAAGTGCTTATATGTAGTGATTAGTAAAATGACCCTTTCTTCTCCAGGAATTAGCCTTGTTTTGATATGAGATGCTCGTTTTCTGGCTTTAAACAGTTCAACATGGGTTAGCTGTGCCAAAATATTAACAAAACCACATACAGATTCAAATAAACAGATGGAAGCAATGCTGTCCCCAAAATACTAAATGATGTCATCATGTTTCTCAGGGACTTTATTCTCAGCATTAAAATAAAATTCCAAGAAAACAACAGAGCTCTGATTTCCCTGTCACAGTCCCCGATGCCCATCACACAGATAACTGTAGTCCTGTTGTGTTTTCATCATCCTTGAAGCTGATAGTGAAATGACTCACCTCAAGACCTTTAGTTAACAGAATGATGTTTCAGAAATAAACTGATAGAAAACGTGAATTCCTTTGTTTTTCAGAAGGCTGTATCTCTATAATTACAAATTTTGCTGACATTAAATCACGTTTACTTGCACATGGCTGTTTAAATCCTGCTCAGCTGATAGCCTCTAGATAATATGATGCTTTCAAAATGCTGGTCTTCTGCTCTTTCTTTCACTCTCTGCTCCTCTAACGCAGACACGAGTTTGTCCCTTTTTTCAATCACTTTCATCATCTCAGTAAAAATTGCATCTTCCTCATTCAGATCCATCTCATCTTTAAGGCTGTCTAAAAGACCACAAACCAAGAGATTAAAAATCCAGATCACCTTATTGCTACACTTTACATTTTAACCGTTGTCCTATGGGTTGAACTAATATTGTAGTCGATGATGAAGTCAAAAGCAGCTAGTATTTTTTACGTTACAGTTTAGGGAAATTTCTCTTGCATTAGGGCTATTTAAGGTTGACCATTAGGGCTTCTCATGTCTAGAGTAGAACTTTTAGTGAAACTTTGCCTTGAAGGGGAAGGAAGAGAACTACTTGTTTGTAAAAACATGTAGGCTGCAGTTTAGTATTTACAGGGTAGGAAGCCCAACCATGAAATATAGTATCTGCAAGAAAATTAAAGTGTTTTTCAGGAAAACCACTGTAAATTGCTCTCACAATTCAAAATAGTGCAGCAACCAGTAAAACTACAATTAACATAAAAGCAGATAAGATCTTCTTCTGTGTTTAAGTGGTTAAAAATATACTTTACATTGCTGCCCACCATCACCTAGTAGTTGGCTGTTGCTGCCAATTAATGGAGTTAAATGTGTAAGTGCTTCTAATCCAGTTCAGTGTAAAACTGGGCAGATTATTTGCTGCCTTCACTTGAAGTCAGATGAGAAGATGTTGTATTTGTTGGCTGAGCTGCACTTGCAGAAGAGCACAGGAGGAGAACCTCAACAACTCTGGTCCTTTTTTGAAGCGAGCAGGGACTTGTATGGATATGGTCTATCACTGTGGGCTGGAGTATACTTTGCCCTCTCTGACTTACCATCGATGGCCATTTTCTCTCTCAGCTTTTGTTCCAGCCTGCTTTGGTGGTCCTCCAGTTCTAGCTCTTGGGCTCTAGGTACAACAAAAAGTATATTAAAGAAGAAGTCTTTTTCAGTCAGGCCGTATTTGTTAATATCATTTCAACCAAGAGGTTCTGTGTTCTGTTCATCAAGTACTCTCTTCTCACGGTTAGTCAAAGCTAAAAGCTTTGCCTGTGTCAACACTGCCACAGCAACACCACATATAATACTACCATCTTTTGCATTATGTATCATATTAAGCTACTCATGCGTTGCAACACTCAAGGTTTTATTCAGTCATGGTAGCATCCACAATGTGATTTGGTGTGGAACTGAACACCCGCACACACATGGGCCCTGCCAAGTCCTCTGCACAGGAGTGGACCCTGGGACAAAGGAATTAACACACATGAACACGTCCAGACAAGAACATTTTGTGTCCTGCAGTGACAACAGCAACTTGGTTTTACTTTTTTACCTGTGTTTTGCAGACAGCAGATGGAGAAGTTATTGCTACCACAACCCCCAATGACAGTCAAAGGGGAAAGAAAAGATTCGTTCCTTGGCAGCACCAGTACAGCTGGGGAAGAACTGGGCCGCTGGAGTGAGTGGCTGTTGCATAGCATGAGGGAGCTGACTGTGACAAGGAAATGGTGAATGGCAATGAGCAGCCTGCACTGGTGTGCAATCCAGGTGTGCACAACTGCTGCAGGTCTAATCACCTTCAAGTAGTTGAGAGTCACCATTGTCTCTCTGCTAAGTGCATTTCCAAGGAAGCGAAGTGAGGTGAGGGAGCTACAGCCAATATCGTTTCTATCAACGACAAACAGTGACATCTGAGGAGGTTTTTATTTGCTTGGTGTATCTGCTGGTTTCATCACTTGTCCTTACTCACATGATCAGGAGCTCAGACTCATAACGCATTAATTTATTCTTCTCCAGGACCAGCTCAAACCATTCATGTAGCAGCTGAGTTTCATCCTTTGTGCCTGAATCTGTTTAAAAGAGGAGACTTGAGGTGCGTTATCAGCTTGCATTCTGATGCTCTTGCCACTTAAGCTCACTTTCAATGGTCCTTATTTGTAAAGTCGAGGCGAGTTCAAATGTAGAATTTTATGCTGTATGTAACTTACAGCAGTAACGTCTGGGTGTAACAGCAGTAACAGCATTCTTGTCTACATTTGGTTCAAAGTTGTAGCTTAGTGCAGTTAAAGACAAATTTGATTTAAAAACGTTTTTGGTTTGGAAGTTTTTTTCTTTCAAATAATCATACAGAATTGTTTTATTGGCCACTTTTTTTTTACTTCAGCCTCTGATAACAATTTCTCTATTGATACTCGACTCCAGCAGTTGAACTACATGTGAAAAAACATATCCCATTAAAACCAGTGAACTTTAGTATTTATATGCTGTCAGGTATCATCTTGGTCCCTGCTTTCATCAGATGCACAATCAAATTCTCTACAAATTTTCATGCATTTGCCAACTGGCCTCTAAATCTACATCTGATTTGAACGATGAGATAAGCTGTGGGACAGGATAATCCATTATTACTGGGTGGTTTTGTAAAACTGGAGGCAAGGGAATCATTGGTCTCTTGTTCAAGCTCCAAACATGACAAACTGGGCTACTGAAAGGCAAGATAACCAAAGTCCTGCACAGCTCAGCAGCATCTGGGATGCCTAGCTGTTATCATTTTGAAATGCATTTTGTTCTCCAACACAGGAATTCCTTGCTTTCTTCTGTTGCTTCAGTTGACCCTCACCTTACCATTAAAGCCAGGATGTGACTCCACTCAAGAGCAGCTGAAAGCTTCTGTCCTTCAGGCACTAGTGATTTTGGCCAGTGCAGCCCTTTAGCAATCTTCCTGAGCAGGAAGGAATAGTTGTGTATTGGGGATCACCAGCCCATTCATATGCCTTCACCCAGAAAGAGCAAGTCACCTCCTGCCAGTGCTGGAGGAATGACAGACCCCACACTGAGGACAGGATTCATTCTGGCTTGGGTGCAGTTCTGCAGTTTCCCATCAGAATTTGACCCCAATGTAAAGTCACCATGAAACAGAAAGATAAAGCAGCAGGAGAGGGCAGAGCTATCTGGGACTGCTTTCTGCCTAATTCCATTAAAACTTGACAGTAATGGATGGGTTCCTGTGGGATCTTCTAAGTCAGCAAGTCCTCACTCCCCAGAGTGACTGCTGCAGCAGTTCTCACTGGGACATTCCAACTGTGGCTTCTCACAGATCCAATGCAGGGAAGTAGCATTTGTATTCAGAGCCTCAGGTCTTGTATGTCACCACCACAAGTTATCATCAGAATGTGATCTATGATACTGTCAGTAAAACCACTGAGCACTGCCATGGGAGGCATGAACATAGGGGTTAACTTTTCCCTTTTTTGCTGTTTGCTTGAACAGGCAAAAATATTTCTTAACATTTCCTCTTTATAATTCAAAACCTCTATCTTTTATAAAAGACCACATGCTGCAGGTTGATTGAGGTAAGCAAAGAGTAATGCACTCTGCAAAAATGCCACTTGTTTTAGCAAAATCCTCAGTGGAAGCAGAAACAAAAATAGCCCTTAATTTTCCTCCTTCTCCATCTCACAAAATGCTCCCAGAGTGTCCAGGCTTTTGTTTTTCCTGTGCTTTTCAAATGTTTATTAGTAATAACATTAATAGTTATTTAAGCCTGATGGAGTGCTCTGTGTCTACCAAAGGCAGTAGAGCCCATTGAAGTCCTTTGTGTAAGACAGGATGACTGAGCTTTACAAGGGTTAGAGGGAAAACAATTTATAAGCCAAAATTTGTGTTGTGAGTCACATAGGCTAGAGCAAAACTTCACTTCTGGAATTCCTGAGTCTCTCTTAATACAGATCCCACTGGAAAGTCAGATGCTTTTCCAATTACACTGTAACTACTTCTATCAGTGTTGAGGGAATGATAGGTTGGTCCCAAACACTGTTCTTAAAACCTCAACCTTCTGTTTTCCAGAGTGATGCTGAACTGTCCCTCCATACAGCAGTCACAACAAAGGTGACTTGGCCAGTTGGTGCCTTTTTAGGAACAGCTAAACCTCATATTCGTTATTCCTACAGGCTTTCAGCTGATTTCTTTTGACTGTTGAAAATTGAGAAACCTTGGACATGAAATCAAAAACTAGCTGTAACACGTGCAGATATTTGTTCAGCTTCCAAAGCCTGGTGAGATTTCTTAATGTTCTCTCACACAGATTCTCTTATTTACCAGCATTTGTTTCGTCAACTGATTGGTTATGCTAATTTCAGTGAAAAACATGGTTCGAGATTTTTATTTCTGTAATTTCTTTTAGGCAGAAAATCTCCATAAGCCCCACAAATGTCAGTGGAAAACAAAGCAACAGTACATCAGTGATTTATTATTTGGTATTTTGAATCAGAATAAAGGGATGAATGGTGTGAAAAATTATCCAGGACTGATATTATTTGTTTTTTTAAAATGCATGAATTGTTGTCACTACAATTAGAAGATCATCAAAGCCGCATTTTGCTCATCGGTCTTCATGGCAGTTGTTTTGTACCCACGCATGTTCTCTTCTAATTCGGTGGAGGAGCTAATGAATAACTCCTCCTAACAAAGGACCCATTCATTCCAGGCTTACAGAATTATTAGAGGAGAGTTGCGTAAATGTCACTGAAGACTAGTGTTTGCAGCCCTGTCTCTAAATTTGGTTATTCACAACCTTTGCAGCTCAATATTGTTGCTGAGATGTGATGGTTTTCTAATTACCTTAATAATACCTATTAAATCACTTGAATTGCATAAGTGCAGACCTGCTTAAATAGAATTTAACCTAATAAACACTGGTCATTCATTAAACAATAATGCTCATTATTTTTAAGAAGGTTGAGTAAAATATTAAACTCACCAATTCCTGCATCATTACATGCATGTTATTACAAGCAGCAAAGTACTTACATGTGGTTTGGGGAACTTACAGCTTTGTGCTTTTGCACCACAGGAGTTACTGAGAGACACTAACATCCTACTCTGCAGTATCCGCCCTATTTTTAACTGGCCGCCTACATACAAACAATCAACAGGGGAAAAAACCAGTAGTACTTTCACCTTAATGAGAGCAATCCAATTACTAAGGATGGGGAGAGAATGAGAAGCATCAATCTCTTGGCAGGCAGCCTTGTTTAGGAAATGCGATTGTCAAAACAGCAAAAATAAGAGGCGATACTAGGCCATTTGTCCGGTATTTGGTGTCTGTCCCAAGAACTAGCAGCCTCTGCCTCTCTGTTTCTGAGGTTTCCAAAAAGCCAGCCACCCTTACACAACTCAGCAATAAAGAAAAAAGGTAACTCATTTTAGCAGACTTCCCTTCAGATACCATCTGATAAAAGGTTATGTTTTCAATTAAGAACAAAGGTGACAGCCTTTTACGCAACATTTGAAATAGGTTGGCACTATCAGTTATAGGAAATTAGTTAATAAATATAAAAGATTGGAGGAATGCTCTTTTACTGATCTGATTAGTTCAGTAAAAGTGTTAGAATAGGGGCAATAACTGCTAAGAAATATGGCATTAAAAAGCTGTGGAAGTTGTGCTGGGCTGCCTAGCTGAGGCAACGTGATCAGGTGTCAAAACATCTCTAGGTTTTCAGTGCTGTGTAATTGCCGGTCATGAAAGCACAAGGTTCAGCTTTCTAAAAAGAGTGGTCAATAAAGACATGTTCATATGTCAGTTACTGTCAGCACAACAGGCTCTCTCCAGCACAGGACCAAGCCCCCTCTGAAGTTTTTGACTCACATGGGCCACTCTCTAATACCCATTTTGAACCAGGCAGAAGCGCCACCCCCCCCCGCCCCATCCGCATGATGTCCAGTCACCCTGCAGGATATCTCCTCAGCTTCACCCCATACGCATTGGCAAGGCTGGGCTGGCCAGAGGACACCATGGTCCTGGGTGCTTAGGACTGTCAGTGCAGGTGAGAGAAAACCTTGCCTCCAGCTGGGGCCAGGAGGAGACTGTGGTGTCTTCTACCTGTTGGTGAAAAAGCTGCGGGCTGTGGGTCTGTGTGCTGCTGTTGCTATAGCACGGTCACTGTCTTTAATCATATTAATGGCATTTCACACTCTGGGAGATGTCATTAATGACTGTTACTAGGTACAGGCTGCTACTGGCTTGGTAACTGAGATACAGCTCCTAGAAGGCTCACTGGTTCCCTTTGGAAGATAAAACTAAGCCCAGAGCAAGATTTTAAAAAGTAAGGGTAAAAATGTAGATTCAGGTTCAATAGCAAGGCAAATAATTCCAAATCTCTGATAACCAACAGCAAATGTACAGCTTTCAGAGCAAAGGTGCTTGAGTTATCATAGTTTGATGAAAAGGACAAACAACAATTTTTGTCCTTCCAATTATTGTTTCATTTCAGATTTTGTACCAAACTCTATTTCTACAACAATCATGAAAAATATTCTGCTTTGGAAAAAGGCAATAAAAACGCTACTCAACAAAGTAACTGCTCCAGTTACCTGATTCTCCTCTTAATTCTCTCTCCAGTTTGACACCAAAAATCTCCAGAGCTCTTTGTCTTTCCTCCAATTCTTCTAGTTGCCTCTGGATTGCCTGCAAAATCAGAGCATTACAAAAGCTACAGACACAGCTTAAAATTCAGAGACCAAAGATTGTCTCAGTGGTTACAAAAACAGCTTGAGAAGGTCTCAAAGGAGTCATGGGATTTGCAAACTCATTGAGCTTATTAGACGCCTCAGCAATTCAATGATTCTGCTAGGTATCTATTAAGTTTTTCATGTGGGTAAGCATCAGAGGTACTAACAAACCATCCTTTTTTTCTGAACTGTAGCTCTCCTGCTGTAAAGCAGATCTCAATGGTGCAGTGACTCACAAGGAGTGAAAAGTTAATTCCTTATTCAGAAGCTGAGATGGTACATGAGGGACTGTTCACAGGGGTGTCTAGCAACAGGACGAGGGGCAATGGGTTTGAACTAGAGCAGGAGATTTAGATTGGATGTTAGAATAAAGTCCTTTACAATGAGGGTGATGAAAAACTGCAATGTGTTGCCCAGAGGGGTGGTAGAAACTTCAGCCCTGGAGGCATTTAGGGCCAGACTTGATGGGGCTCTATGCAACTTTGATCTGGTTAAAAGGTGTCCCTGCTCATTGCAGGGGGTGTTGGACTAGATAATCTTTAAAAGGTCCCTTCCAGCCAAACACATTCTGTGATTCTATGAACAATGCTCATACAGACAGTGAAGTTGCACAGCTAGAAAGTCTTGCTAGTTGTTTTGTTGCCCATAGGGTTTTGTTGTTCATTTTGCTTTCATATTCACCAGCTCTTGATTCAGGAGAATCTAATATCTAAGAAGTGATGTCTCAGTGGCATTTCAGGAAGGACTTCTACTGTAACTGGTCTATCCCCTTTTGAATAAGTTTTAAGGTGCCATGTGGATAATAGGCATGAAACACCTTCAAAAGTTGACTTGTCAAAGATGGATGCTCAGCAATTAGTGCCTGTATTAGGGCACATACAGCCAAGCCCTCAGCAATAGCCTAAGGAACATGAAAGAAAAGCATGCACATGGGAGAATACAAGGTTATCAAGAGTCACTAGCACGGATAGCCATCTATAACGGCATCACCAAATGAGTAGATGAATGGAGAGTAGTCAATGTTGTCAACCTTGACTTCAGCTTTTCACAGAATCGTGGAGGTAGAGTTGGAAAGTATCTCAAGATATCAACAAGTCCAACTCCATCTTGCCAAGGCAGGGCTGCCTAAAGCACATCACACAGGGCTGCATCCAGGCAGGGTTTAAGCATCTCCAGAGGACACCCCACTACATCTCTCAGCAGCCTGTTCCAGGGCTTTGAGACTCAGACTGTAAAGTTTATCCTTATTTCTAAATGAAACTACTTGCAGTCCATCTTATGCCCATTGCTCCTTGTCTCATTGGGCACAACTGGAAACTGTCACCGTTGTCCCCACAACAAACCCTGCAGCTATTTCTTTTGCCAGTGTTGCCCATAACATCCTCAGAAGTAAACTCAGGAGAAATGGGTTAGAAGATCTGACTCTGAGGTGGATTGAAAACTGGCTAAACAATAGAGCTCAGTATTGTGACCAGTGAGTGACACAGACTCCAGTTGGAGGCCTGTAGCTAGAGGTGTTCCCCAGGGATCAGTGCTAGGGCCAGTCTCGTTTAACATCTTAATCAATGATCTGTATGAAGAGATGAGTGTACTCTCAGCAAGTATGCTGATGATCAGTTTTGCAGTTTTTGGTGGAAGTTTGGACTTGAATTTCTAAAGGTCTCTTCCAACCAGAGAGAGTGTGATTCTGTGATGCTATGAAACTGGGAGGATTGGACGATTCACTGGAAGATTGCACTGCCATTCAGTGAGATCTGGACAGACTATAGAGTTGGGCAAAGGGGAACCTAACGAAGTTCAACAAGAATACATATAGAGTCCTGCACCTGAGAAGGAACAGCACCCTGCACCAGTACAGATGAGGGGTTGTCCTGCTGGAAAGCAGCTCCATGGCAAAGGAACTTGGAGTCCTAGTGGACAGTAAATTACACATAAGAGAGCAATGTGCCCCTGTTGCCAGGAAGGCCAACAGTAACTTGGGGTGCATCAAGAAAAGCATGTCCAGAATGTCAAGGAAGATTCTCCTCTCCTTCCACTGTGCCCTAGTAAGACTACACCAGGAGTTCGGTATCCAGTTTTGGGCTTCTCAATTCAGGAAAGGCTAGGAATTGATGGAGAGAGTCCAATGAACAGCTACAAGGTTAATTAAGGGACATGAACACCTCTCCTATGAGGAAAGAGAGAGATATGGGGCTGCTAGTCTGTAAAAGCCTGAGAATGGATCATATCAATGTCTACTAGTATCTGAAGGGTGGGTCTCTAGAAGAGGCCAGTCTCTTTTCAGTGGTGCTCTGTGACATGACAAGCAGCCAATGGCTACAAAGTAAACACAGGAGGTTCCACCTCATCATCGGAGAACTTTACTGTGGGAATGACTGAGCACTGGAACACACTGCCCAAAGAGATTGTGGAGTGTCCTTATTTGGAGACTTTCAAAACCTGTCAGGACATATTCCTGTGTGACCTGCCCTAGATGGTCCTGCTTTTGGCAGGGGGGTTGGACTAGATGATCTCCAGAGGTCCCTTCCAACCCTAACATTCTATGATTCTATGAAACATGGAAGATGGTTCCAAATGTTTGGACTTCATTGCTTCCACAAAGCAGTAAAGTAAGAGAAGGTGAATATGCATCTAATTTTATCTTGAGATACTGTACAGCTCTCTACAATATTTGTATTACAGATTAAAACTATAATATAGCTGTTCTTGCTTTTGTTATTATGGCCAAGATAGAACAAACCCCATCACAGTATTTCTGTACACTCTGTACTACCCAGGGGCGATATCTGGATTTCTTACATTCACAGAATCACAGAATTATTGAAGTTGGTAAAGACCTCTGAGATCATCAAGCCCATCCTATGACCTACATCAAAACATCAGCTAGACCAGGGCACTAAGTGCCACATTCAGTCTTTTCTTAAATAACTCCAGGGATGGAGACTCCACCACTTCCCTGGGCAGCCCATTCCAATGTCTAAGCACTCGTTCTGTGAAGAAGGGCTTCCTAATATGCAAACTAAACCTCCCCTGGTGCAGCTTCAGGCCCTGCCCTCTCATCCTATCACTAGTTGCCTGGGACAAGAGCCCGACCCCCACCTGTCTACAGTCTCCCTTCAGGTAGTGGTAGAGAGGAATAAGGTCCCATTTGAATCTCCTCTTCTCCAGGCTAAACAACTTGAGCTCCCTCAGCCTTTCCTCATAAGGATTTCCTCTAATCCCTTCACCAGCCTTGTTGCTTCTCTGGACCTGCTCCAACACCTCAATCTCTTTCTTGAAGTGAGGGGCCCAGAACTGCCCCCCAGTACTCAAGGTGAAGCCTCACCAGTGCCCAGTACAGGGGAAGAATTACATCCCCAGTCCTGATGGCCAGACTATTCCTGATACAAACCAGGATGCCACTGGCCTTTCATGGCACCTGGGCACCCTGCTGGCTCAATATTCAGCCAGTTGTCAACCAGTACTCCAGGTGGCTCTCTACCAGACCACTCTCCAGCCACTCAACCCCGGGTTTGTAGCTCTGCAGGGGGTTACTGTGGCCAAAATGGCCACAATTCTTAGAGATTAGTGTTATTTCCCCTTTCTCTACTCCGTGTAATCTCACTGCCAATTAGTTCCTTCTTGTTCTCCACAATGACACAACTACAAAATTATGGTGATCTGGGGCACATGCGGGTTTGTCACACAGAAGGATGCAAGGTCCTACCACAGATATCTTCCTGCTCTAAATGGTTTGGGGGGATTTCTACACAAAAGGCAGTGAGTGCAGTGAGGAGTGAGGGAGGTGTAGAGCCTGCACTTGTCTTTAGTAGTCCCTGGGACTACTAAATCCTAAGTAGTCCTTGGGAGACAAATGGGACATCTGCAAGGTACATGTTCACCTGTGCTTTGTGAAGCCTCTTCAGCTCCTCTTGTTTAATCAATTGCTTAGTCTCCTTCTCCAGCTTCCTTCTCCTTCTGAAAGCCCTCTTTGCCTACAAAAACAAAAACATTAAAAAAAGAAGAAAAATGGCAATAAAAGCATAAGTATGACATTGCCAGTTCCCCCAAAGCTCCCCTAGATGCAAAGAACTGTTTTGATTGGAGAAACCTCTGGAGATTCCAGAATCATTTTGAGTGAAAAAGACCATTGAGATTATTGAGCCCAACCATCAAACCAGTTGTCCCAAGCCCACTGCTGAAACATGTCTCTAAGCTCCAGATCTGCATGACTTTTGAACACATCCAGGGATGGTGATTCAAACCCCATCCTGGGCAACCTGTTCCAAGGTCTGATGACTCTTTCAATAAAGAAATTTTTCCTAAAGTCTAACCTAATCTTCCCTTGGCACAATTTGAGGCCATTTCCTCTTGTC
The DNA here is from genome assembly GCA_013397515.1 of Upupa epops. Lineage (NCBI taxonomy): Eukaryota > Metazoa > Chordata > Aves > Bucerotiformes > Upupidae > Upupa > Upupa epops. Next base: position 379,848 of record VZRI01011084.1, on the reverse strand, counting down.
CTATCACCAGTTACTTGTGAGAAGAAACCAACTCCTCTGCAAAAAGGGGAGCGTGCAGTGCATTGACCAACCTCACTGAAATGAAAATATTCATGTAGGAATATTTTTATTCCATTGCCTACATGGACTTTAAATCATTCCAAGCTGTTATCACATTGCTAAGTGAGAGTTATCTGTGTCTGCCAATAAAAAACTGTACAAATCACAAAATTGACAATACACATTGCACCACTGCAAGTGGCTTCTGCAGACACCACAGCGATCAGGGAAGACACCAAGTGCAGGTAGAGAAAGCATCAGTTTAAGGAAACTCAATCCATTTCTATTGCTGTAGATGATAAGTAATAAAATTCACTTTGGGTGGCTTGTAACACATTAAGAGGGACATGTCCAAAAGAAATAATCATCACAGGATAGCACCATACCTGAAGACCTGCAAAAACTTCAGTGCCATTTCTCCTACTGCATTACAGAGGGTTTTTTTGCCTTTCACCAGTTGCTGCTGCCAGGAAAGCAGGACAGCACATGCTGCAGGGCTGTCAGAGGGATTCACCTGCAGTTGTTCCATCTTGTCCTTGACCCATGCTACCCAGAAGTGTTTCAAGACCATAGTTTTCCCATTTTGGAGGAGACAGAATATCTGAGCACCACAGACAAGACAATTAAAAAACTAACAAGACAAGAAGCCACTAAAATTTTTCTCACAGACACAAATGGTTGTTCTGGCAAAATAGCAGAAACACAATCACAGAATCAGAACTGGTATGAGAAGAGGTGCTATTAGGCAGCTGAAAGAAACAAGCCAAGTGGGGAATGTGTACCCAGACTGAGTCCCTGTGCAACAGCTGCTCATTCATCCTGCTTGTGGCAGCTGCCCTGCCAGTGCTGCCATCCCTGCTGCCTGCTCCTGCCTGTCCCTGCAGCTGCCTCAACTGTTCGGAACTGCTCCTATCCAGTCCTCTTCTATGTTTCCCTTCTTTTCTGTGTTCATTTAAACTTTATTTAATTCACCATGAGATTATCTTGCTATGGATTGCCTTGTAACAAGAGAGGTGAGTGGCAAATGCTGACATTTCCTTGCATCCTGACATTGGTGGAACGTGCTGCCACACATTGCTGCACTGCTGCCTCATGATACTTTGCTTCCTTTGCAGCTGTGCAACTGGGTTTCCTTTCAGAGCCCCACTTAGCCCTCTGCTTGGCTGGTTTTCAGCATATTGGGCAGCCTCTTGCTTTACCTTCCTTTTTTCCTCCCTCCTCAACAGCAACATACCCAAAGGCCACTTCATACTATGAATTCCACTAACGGATGGTCTACCCAGGAAAGAGGTAAATACATTTCTGAGAAGCCATTCAGGCAATAAAAAAGTTAATTTTCTTTATATCACTGATGGGCATCACTAATGCTTTAACCTCACCTCTCCTGCTTGCCACAGGACCCAAGTTAGGGCTCAGGGACCCTGGTGTGTAGCCATCCCTTTTGGCATAAAAGTCCAGGTGTGACACTGTGGCTCACACAGTTCTGCTAATTAGGATAAACACAGCGTTTTCCAGGCAACCTGCCTATAGTGCCTCTCAAATGAAGTTCTCTTTCCCCCAGGGAAATCTGCATCTGTTTGGTTTAATTTTTTCAATAGTTTGCTTGTTGGGCTACGTATTAAGGCCACTTAAGGCTGCAGCTTGAAAGCGTTTTCAGTGAAACATGTGTGTTTGTCAAATTAAGATCTCCTCTGTCAATGCTGCTGTAACGTGGGGGATTTAAAGATCCAAAGAGCTAATTTTCCACTTCTCAGGGATTTACGTGTAGGGATCCCATGGGCTAAAATGCTGGAGGGTAAAGGAGTTCAAGAAAGTAGGTTAATTTTTAAATATTGCTTCCTCCAAGCCCCAAAAAAGTGTGTTCCATTGTGGAATGAATTGGGCAGATGGGCTAGAAGACCTATGTGGATGAACAAGAAGCTCCTGACTGAAATCTTGGCTAAGGAGGGAGGTCTCCAGTTCGTGAAAGAAGGGATTTGTTGTGTGGGAGACTTATAAAGAAGTTTGTTAGTACTTGTAGGAAGGCTGAAGCACTTCTAGAGTTAAAATTGGCTGGGGAAGTTAAAGAAAATATGAAGAGCTTTTACAAATGTATTAGTAGTAAAAGGAGGGATAAGGATAGTGTGGGCCCATTGTTGAATGAGGTGGCAGCCCTGATAACCAACAGTGCAGAGAAGGCAGAAGTGCTAAATAACTTCCTTGCAAAAGTTGAATATTCGTAAATCCTGATGAGATGCATCCAAGAGAGTCTAGAGAACTGGCTAATGTCATTGCTCTTCCACTCTCCATTATTTTTGGGAGATTTTGGGCAACAGGAGAGGTACCCCAGGACTGAAGGAAAGCTAATGTCACTCCAGTCTCCAGAAAGGGTAAAAATCTGGGGAAACTACAGACTAGTTAGTCTCACCTCCATTCCTGGAAAAACAATAATGCAGTTCATTCTGCAGGTCATCTTTAAAAATGTTGATGACAAGAAGGTAATCAGAAGTAGTCAGCATGGACTTAGCAAGGGGAAATCATGTTTAACTAATCTGGTAGCCTACTATGAAGCTGTGACTAAATGGGTGGATGCTGAGAGAGCAGTGGATGTGGTCTACCTCAATTTTAGTAAGGCCTTTGACACAGACCCCCATAACTGTCTTGTGAATAGTTTAGGAAGTATTGGATTGAAGAACAGATTGTGACTTGGATTAAAAACTGGCTGTACAATAGAGCCCAAAGAGTGGTGTTAATGGCATGGAGTCTGGCTGGAGCCCTGTAACCAGTGGTGTCCCTCAGGGATCTGTGTTGGGTCTGGTTTTGTTTCATATCTTTATTAATGACCTTGATGATGGCATCAAATGTCTGGTCAGCAAGTTTGCTGACAACACTAAGCTGGGTGGTCTGGCCGATTCACCTGATGGCTGTGTAGCCATTAAGGAAGACTGGCACAGACTGGCAGAATGGGCCAAGAGAAATTTAATGTGGTTTAATAAGAGTAAGGGCAGAGTCTTTCACCTGCGAGGGAGTAATGCAATGCATCAATACAGGACAATCTACTTGAAAGATTTCCATGGAGAGGGATCTTGGAGTTCTTGTGGACAGTAAGTTATCAATGGAACAGCAAGGTACTCTAGTGGCCAAGAAGGCCAATGGACTCCTGGGATGGATCAAGAAGAGTGTGTCCAGCAGATCAAGGGAGGTTCTTCTTCCTCTCTACTCTGCTGTAGTGAGGCCATATCTGGAATATCATGTCCAGTTCTGGGCTCCCCAGTTCAAAAGGGACAGAGACTTGATTGAGAGAGGTCAACAGAGGGCCATGAGGACTATTAGGGGACTGGAGCACTTGCCTTACAAGGAGAGATTGAGAGACCTGGAACTTTTCAGCTTGGAGAGGAAAAAGTTACACGGGGATTTGATCACTGTACATAAATACATGAAAACTGGGTGTCAAGAAGAAAGAGACAACGTCTTTTCACTTGTGCCTTGTTATAGGACAAGGGGTAATGAGTGTAAGTTGGAGCACAGAAAGTTCCATCTCAATATGAGGACAATTTGTTTACTGTAAGGGTTACTGAGCATTGGAACAGGCTGCCCAGGGAGGTTGCAGAGTCTACTTCTCTGGAGACTTTTAAGACCTGTCTGGATGCATTTCTGCATAACCTGTCTTAGGTTTTATGAGCCCACTCGAGTGGGGGGTTGGACTCAATGACCTCAGAGGTCCCTTCCAAATGATCTGTGTAAAGAGGAAAAAAAGAAATGTTGATGTTCATCTGCCTAAAGATTTTGAATGTATTTTCTCTCCATGATGCACAACCTCCCCTGATAAAACGCTTTCCCCACTTTGAGAAATCATCATGTGGTTTAGATTAAAATCATATCATGTATCTTAATTACAGTCCAACTGAGGAAATTTCCTTCTGTTTCCAGATTACCTTGAGTGTTAATGAAGGCTTGGATTCAAATTCATCATCAGAGGAAGAAGTGGAATACCCAGTATCTTGTTTCCTGATGGGTTCACATCCTAAAATACAGGAACAAAATAATCAATGAAGCAAAAACTACTACTCCTTAACTCACACAGACACTTTGCACCTGCCCTGTGTCCTAATCAGCAGCACCTAGAGCAATCTGGACATTTGTCTGACAGCACTAATTACCTTTTTGATCCCTGTCAAAAACTCTGTCTGGGTATATTTGGGTTTTTTTCAGGTATTAAATGCAAATAAGTTAATTCCTTGAGCATCCTGCATATAGCGTGCTGTTCTCAACACACTCAACTTTCATTAAAATGTATATCTGAAATTAGCCATAGTACCCAAATGATTGTATAAGGCTCACTATATAGTGTAATTGAATGCAAAAAGTCTGAGCCAGCTCTTAAACAAATTACCCTTATGGGGCTTGTAGCATCTGGCACCCATTTTTACTACATGACATCTGCTCAGTGTAAAATAGTTGGCGTCAGAATGTCTGGTCATATAAAAAAATCACAAATGTAATCAGAAGCAAATGGACTACGAGAACAAGGCTTTATCACACAGCCTCATGCAACATAAATATTTCATTAATTATGTCTAAACAAACGTCACTTATTTTTCTGCTTTAGGAATATTATCACATCATTGAACTGTTGATTAAAATGCCATATTAAGTCAGGAAAATCCATACATCACAACAATGCACTCCATAAGGAAAACTCAGAGGCTGCCTTTGGAAGACGCGTGCTTTCAGAATTACAAATTAAATTACATTTAATTGCAGCAATTTTACCGTGCCCGTTTTTCCAGCATCTCATTTCAACTGGGCGTAAATATTTGAATTTCTTCTTAATTTGTCTAATTCATAGCTTCATTCTCTTTATTTCAGAAAATAAAGCTGCTCTTGGAACATCTGTCTCTGTGCTTCAACCTGCTGTAGGGTTAATGTTTAACAGCTGGGCAACGTTGTGGAAATGCAGTATTGAAAGGCAACAGCCCCTTTCCCTGGTTGCCTGTGAGGTAACTGTTGCCTTCTCGTGCGCTGGTTGTGTTCAGCTCAAATTCACCTCCTGTTCCCCCAGTACAAATGTTTTTTTCTTTGCCTTGCTCTGGATCCACATCCTCAAGCAGGACTTCTGTCTTGAGCCCTAGTTTAAAATGAGGATCCATGAAACACGCCCATCCCCATAAAGGGGTGAAAGCAAATCCAAACTGTTTGAGGCAGAAATACTGAGGTGGGTTTTTTTGAGAGGCCTCAATTTTAGAAGCTTCCAGTCCTAATGTCAGTGAAGCTGCAAGCTCAGATGGTCTAGCAGAGCAGACTTGGGTCCTGCCCTGCTTTTGCACAAGATAGAGGAAAGCATGGGGGTATCACCATCTCTTCTGAGGAATAAACTCGCCTACCACACTTTTCCCTGTGCAGCCAGAAGTTTGCACTAACTATGCTGCAGCCAGGCCTCTGGTGAAATCAATTCCATGATACACAAGCGGCAAACTCTACAGTCCAGCAGAGCTGGAAACACAAGCAATTACATGCTTCCCTTCTTAGCTGTGGGAATAAGTGACTGCTTCCCCATGTCCTCCTCGCTGAGTGGCATCAATAATTGAAAAAGCATTACTAGGTCTAGAGGCGAAGCAGCCTGCTTTAATATGAGGGCACCTGCCTCCTCCTCAGCAGTGTGACTCAAGAGCTGCTTGCCTTTCTGGAACCGAGAGAGGGTCAATGACTTCCCCAAGGACCTCCAAGGAACATCTTGTGAGCATGAGAAAGCTCATGTCTGTTCTTGGAATAGTTTCATAATTTCCCCAGTGCCTGTCTGCTGTGGAGAGCCAGGTAGTCACACCTCACCGCAGAGAGAAACATTCAGACTGCTCTGAAACAGCTCAGCCTTTCAAGAGGCGCAGTACCCAAAGTTCAGTAAGACAGCAGCTACCCAACTGATCAGCAGCATCCTTCACAGTGTCTAACCAAGAAGACTAAGAAGCCTACAGGACAAAGAACCTCATGAAACCACGCAGACATGACGAGACATAGATGAATCTACCTGTGCACAATGACAGTTACAGTCTCTGTCACATGTATTGCATTTACTGAAGTTCTCTGCTAATCTAACACAGAAAATCGAAGCATGAGGTGGAAGCCCAGAAATACAATAAAGAGTGACAGAACTGGGATGAGAGTAGAGGTTTTTGGCTCTACTCATTTTAGTATTATACAAAGACTGGGACAGTGCATTATCTGTAACATTAACAGGGCGGCCACTCAGCTCCTCACCTGCAGAAGGGTAACAGAGCCTGTGTTCTGCAGAATGACCCTTCATGGAAGGCAGAGAATTCCCTTCTTTTTCACAAATTTTACTTCTCAGTCTTTCAAAGAATGATCCAAGACTATCCTTCTGTGCAGAGTCACCCACATTTTTCTTAAAGGTGTTCTTGGGTTCTGGAGATGAAAGAAGGAGGTACTTCTCATTACAGATAAATGCATCATCCACGGAAGGTGCTGGAGGGGTCTCTTTAAAGGTAAACTTCTCCAGGAGTCCTGGGACATCCTCCACTCTAGTGCAAGATGATTTCTGAAGCACATTGGTTGCCTTGGAAGGCCTGGTGTGAGGACTGTAAACTGGGAACAATACCTTCTCACTGCAATCCTTTGGAGATCTCTCCTCATTGGTGACAGAAGAAATAATTGGACTTGAGAAAGGTCTCCCATTTCCTAAATATTCTCCTGTCCACTCTCCTCCTTTAAGCTCCAGTGGCTGAGTATTATTTGTTCTATTATTGTTACTGTTCATTTGGCTTACAGAATAGCCAGGAGTACTGTGGGAGCTGAAGCAAGCTTGCTCTGAAGAGGCTTTGATTTTGCTGTCCGAGTCCTGCTTTAGTCCTTCTGTTGATGAGGTTAGAGGCTCCAAAATGGATTTCTTGATCGCATTGGCTATGAGCCTCAGAGGTGATCTTGGCCGGGCAGCTGCATGCTCTCTGGCAACTGTACCTGGACTCCTCAGAGCATCTTTTGTGTCAGCTGGCAAAGCTGGTGGAGCATCCTCTGCAAGTAAGAGAGGTATAGGACAACTAGAGCTTTTGAACACATCTTTTCTCCTGTCAGCATCCTTCTCCCCTGACAGTTCTCCTTTGTTTTGATATCCTGGACTGGTTCTACCCACGTCTGTCCTCTTTGAGTCACCTGACAAGTGTAGCTGCTGAGCACAACACACCAGCCTCTTTTTTGCCTCCTTTAATTCATGTTCAAGCTTTTCTTCTGAGTGCCTTGTGGTTTTGCAATCTTTCTCTTTCAAGTCCAGAGTTGATAGCATTGCTGTCTTCCTGTGACCATCTGGTTCAGAGGTGTATTTTTGGGTTTTTAACTTCCAGCTCTGGGCTGTGTATGTCCCAGCGTCACTATCCGTACCACCAGGCTCAGAAAAAGCAGCAGCCAGTGTCCCATTCCCAGGAGAACATGAAGAACTTTCGGTGCTGCTCTGAAAGGGATGACGCGGCACACAGAGATGGTTGTCTTCAGGCAGCTCTCTGGCTTTTTCTTTTCTTTTAAATACTGGGCTGGAGGGTTTGAAATGCCCTTTTACAACTTCTGGTGGCTGCTCACAAAAAGCTAACTGTGAAGTGCATGAAAAAAGGATTATTTTAGGGGTAGAAAAATACAGTGTCTTTTTTTAACCAATTGTGATCTTAACACCTGCAGACACAGTATTTAATTCATACGTACACACATACACATGTGGATGACAATGAAAAAAGAAGAAAAGCTTTTCTTCCTAAAAGGCTAGTATTTTTCTAGAGGTAGAGATGTAATACTACTGGAAATTGCAGTCTAAAAGTAATGCTCCTCATGATAGGAATTTGTCATATCTTTATGAGTTGCCTTTAATATCTTCCTTAGAAACAGGAAAATAAACAAGAGCTAAAGCTGCTCTGCTTTCCCATGTGCATTCTAGTTTCATCACCTTGCTGTTCCAGTAAGCACAAAGGGCCATCATCCATCCTCTCCAGCTGCTTTGATAATATTCCATGCTTATCTAGCACAGTTGGAATGAATGAAGTGACTCAGAAAAGACAGTAAAATGCAAAATGGTAGTTTTAAACAATTCAATTAGCTCTGTCTTATGATTATTTTTCCTTTGGTGAAGATTTAAATTCATTACTGCAGTCACCAAAATCTTCTGCTGGAAATAGTAACATAGGATCCAGCCAGCAGGCCAGAATTAGAAGGTTTTATCTGTCTTAAAAGCAAGGCATTGTATCTTCAGTGCTCTGTGATAATGACCAGTGCAAAAATTTAATCCCCGTTCCTACTTTTGTGTCAGATCACCAAATTCACACAGGTGAAGCCACTACCTTGACTTCTCACAGTATTACAGTATCACTGTAATGATAAGGCTGGAAAAGACCTTAAAGATCATCCAGTCCAACTTAAAATCAACCAAGTAAACCTAAACATCTGACATCTAGATCATGTCACTCAATACTTCATCCAGACTAACCTTAAACACCTCCAGAGATGGTGACCCAACCACCTCCATGGGCAGCCCATTCCAAAATCTGATCACTCTTTCAGTAAAAAACCTCTTCCTAATGTCAAGTCTAAACCTCCTGTGATGGAGATTTAGACTGTGACCCCTTGTCCTGTCTCCAGTGTCCAGGGAAAAAAGACCAACCCCCACCTGACCATAACCACCTTTTAGGTAGTTATAGACAGCAATAAAATCACCCCTGAGCCTCCTCTTTTCCAGGCTCATTTCCTACAAGCATCAGAACTAAGGGAATAATGATTACTTCCTGTTTCACAGTTATATTCAATAAGCAAAATGAATATTGGTCAAGATCTCAGAGAGAAAACCATAATAAACACCAATAAACAGACAAACACCCTCTTCTTCCAACCTCTTCAGAGTCAGAAAAAAGGCCACTAAGCACCACTTAGAATGTGGGAACTGCATGGAGTCACCTCTCCTCATACGCAGCATGGCCAGGCTGCATTGTGCAGCTCTGCTCCCCTGGGACACCCCCTTCCTGGACCTATTGTCCTGGGCTGGATTTCAACCACCCACTGTGGACTTGGAAGACTTGACCCTTTAGGTCAAGCAATTTGAATCATGTTTAACCTAGGGGTGAGGACAGTGGGCTAGGACATGAAGGTTTGGTCTCAGCTCCACCCAGCTCCAAGTCCACAGGACATGCTGCCCTTTGCTCAGGACAGTCGGTCATGGCTTCTGCTATGGAGCTGCACCCTTCCTTAGCCTTAAAAAAAATAAAAAGCAGAAAATACAATAGAAATCCTAGTTCCTGAAGGAAGCTGAAGATGCTCCTAAGCTGTGAGAGTTGTGGAGCTAATTGCTGCTGCAAATTGAGAGGTCTTCCACCTAGTGAATGCAAGTAACATATATTAGACGTGGGCACACATGTGTCCGAAGGCTGCAACAGCCTGAAATCCCCCAGTCTCCTGTGCTGAGTTTCCTACAACTGGACTATTTGAGCCCTTATCATGTCTCCCAGTTTGCTCTCTAAAGCCAGTGCTGGCATTTGCCTTTCTCCTAGTGATGCAGTGATCAAATGGCGTTTAAGTCACTCAGATGTGACAACCTGTCACCCCACTGTTTCTGGCCCATGGCCTTGCCTAACACACCTTACATTTCCATCGAGCCCTACAATCACACTGGCAGACCAACAGCCAGCTGGGCAGCACCAGGTGACAGAGTTTTGGGGGATTTCCCCTGCTTTGGGCAGAAACTTTAGCACAAAGGAAACCCCAGCGGCACCTAACTGCTGCGAGGGAAGTGGCAGATCTGCACAATTCTCCTTCATACCTGTGTTTGGGAGTGATCCTCTCCAGAGCTGCTTTGACAGCCGCCTGAGCTACCCTTCCCATGTAGCCCGGGTTTCTTGCCAGACAGTAGAGGGAAACCTGCCAAAGACACAAATCTGGCAATCACACCTGCATTGGTTTTGTTTTAAATAAAGTTTGTAATTAGAGAATGAGAGTAGAAAGTTGAACAGTCATCTGGATACAGTTGTACCTGAAGAGCTGACCTACGGTAACGTGTGTGCTCGCTGTGCCAGACACACCACGACACTTTCTGCAGGGAACTGAACTGCTTCCGCTTTTTGGCTGCAAGCCTTGAAGCAAATTTTGAGTTCCAGGAAACTTTCTGGAAAACCATCTCTCTCTTTAAAGGGCTTTCAGACCTTAAAAGCAGAGGCAGTCAAAACAAGCAGTGACTTTTAAAGCTTTGGGTAGTTCCGAGAAATGAGGAAAATGGATGAGTTCTGAGAGCACTGTCCATCAGAACAGGGAACAAATGAGAAACACAACCACCTGCAGCCATGAAGACAGAAATAATCCTGCAGTTCTCCGAGCCGGGCCAATGGGCAGCGTGCCGGGCTATCCTAGGATCAGGTGAGGTAACTAATTGCTAAGAACCTTGACCCAAGACTAGCACAAACAGACAGACCTGCTGGAATTAAAAGTAGGAAGGTAACTTGCAGCTGAAGGGAGTCAGGAGAGCTCTCTCATGTAATAAATTATCTTTGGACAGAAAAAATAGTATTCCTGAGCCAAGATATTCCATGTCAAACTGTAACATATTTATAGCTGAATTATTAACTCCCAAACCAAACTATTAGTTCTGAAACCTACAAAGTTCCCAAAGCAAACTTTGGTACTTCTACACGGGGATTAAAAGCTGGGTAAAGACAAAAGCGACACACCAGAGAGGGGAGACAGCTCCTGCATGTGGACTTCAGAAAAGGCAAGGCAGGGAAAGAAGCCAACTTTCCTCTTGGTGTGGTCACCTATTCATTCCCAATCATGATGCAATTTAGTCAAGAACGGAGGGAAATGGTGCACTGGAGTTCACTAAGGAACTCCCACAGGGACTAGCACCCAGAAGTTGACCTTTATATTCTGCAGAGTGGAACCACAGGGAAAAAACACAGGAACCCAGAATCAGGATTACAAAATCCTACCATCACCCGTATAAGGGAGCAGGAGGCTTTAACCTAATCTCTAAAGCTCTGAGCCTCAGAGCCTCACAGGCAAGCGCTATGGTGCAGTGCTCCAAGAGGAAATGCAACCGCTGCAGCAATGACTGCCCTAACATCGATGAGGGCATAAAACCCACAGCCTGGGGGTCTGCAGGGTATCGGCACATGGGGAGAGCTACTTCTCACTACAGCTCTCAGGGGCGTGTGTTACCATGTGAGGACAGGGCATGCACACGCAAGAACTTAGCTTCATGCCCTCCCTGGGGCACCAACTTGGCCTGAAAGCTACTCCAAGCGACAGAGATAAATGAAGAGCGTGGTGTTCCTTGTGGCTGTGCAACAGGGATTAAAGAATTTGGGAAGGTAATATCCTGCTCAGAGCCTTTCAGCCAATCTAGCCATCACCCGGTTTCCTCTCCTTGGCCACATACCTCATACTATTTATGAAACATATGTGTTTGGGGAAATGAGCCTGCAAAGGAGACAGATTTTTCTTTCATGTGACTGATGCTCATATGAATTCTTGTAACCAAATATTAAGTGGATTAAATATAGAAACGAAGATTTACAGCGTTTCTCCAGAGAGTAAAAACCGCCTGTATTCTGTAGCCAGCGTGCGCTGCCTGCGCTTTACACCTCCTCTCGGCAGCAGGCGTCAGCTTCAGAGCCGCGCCGCCTGCGGGTCCCTGCTCTCGCAAAGGCTTAGAGCGCCCTCTAGAGTCCTTCGTGGGCCATGCAGGACTCTGCTGCGGGATGGCAAACTCGAAGGCAACGGATTGAGTTATGCACCTGCTGCGAAGCTGAAAACGAGTCGAAATTACAAGTGACCCCCGGTTTTCTCTTCTCCGCTTTCTCACAGTCTTTCTTTCTCCCCCATCAAAACGGAAGAAGCAAAACTTTGGTCTGATCTTTTAAAAGCTGAGGAGAGTGAAGTGTTTAAATCCAGGCAGGAAGATGACAGCAGAAGTAGAAGATATAATAGCTTCTCATGTTTTACTCACTCGTTTGGAGTTTTCTCCTCCAACTCTGATACTTATTAACTGCCGTGGAGTGGAAAGTGTTGGCTCTCTGCAGTGCTGAACAGAAACAGAAGGACACAGTAGGTCAGCTCACTTAGCACAGGGCCAGGAAGAGAAACAAAGGGCAGGGGAGGGGGAAAGAAAGTGAGGGAAAAGAAAGCAGGGGGAAACCCATCCCAATAGTGGGGTTTGTTTTCTCAGCAAGATAGTCCATTCAAAGAGGTTGTTAGTTCTCATCTATTCCCCAACCAACAATGGCTCTGTTCTCAGCAAAGCAGACAGGTGGGGGGACAGACTGAAGGACTGAAGAATTGTTAAGGATGTTATAATGCAGCTGAGTGAGGAGGTGGAGCTGAGACAGTAGGGATGAAGGTGTAAGTGGGGAGGAAGGGGACATGAGCAGACAGAGGTGGGCAGAGCATGTAAAGGTTGAGAAAGAAGGATAAAATCCCTTAGTGACTGCATGGGGTCACACACAGCAGTGCCTGCAGGCTGGACACACTTCGGAGTTTGCTGCTGTCTTTTATTCTTTTTTTAACTAAACAAGAGCTTTTTATTCAAGAGTCAATTTATACTGCTGCATGAAATCCTCTCTGTTCTGTGTGGATTAAAAATGCATGTATGGATGTGGGGGTGGGGGGAGCTGGGAAGAAATGACTGATGATGGACTCTTATTTTCTGCAAAAACATTTCTCTGTCTGTTTTAGCACATCTTTTAGTTCTGACTTTCTCCAGCTCCAGAAAGTTTACATTTGGAGGCAGAGTGTTCTTAAACTTCTTAAGCAACTACTCACAGTAACACAAACCCAACCAAGCAGAGCTCTCTGGTGCCTCCCAATGTCGCCCTAGTTTAGGCAACACTGCAAATACTGGATCAGCTACTATATAACACCCAAACCTTCTACCAGTGGGAAAATGTCATCCCACCTCAGCAAGCAAAGCACAGGGCACAGCTATACTCCAGGTTACCCTGCATCATGGAAATGCTGTTTCAGATACCGCACCCAAAAGGCAGAAATCCCCCCTAAAAAAACACCATTAATGGGCACTACCTGGGCACACTGCAGGTAGCGGCCTCCACTTTGACACCTCTATCCCCAAACCCTGACTTCAGCCCTCAGGAGAGGCTGCTGAATATCCCCAGGTCGGGATGCTGCTTACCATCAGCAACTTTGGATGTTTTGGGGCTTTCCTCTGGTGCCACAGGGCTCCTGGCCAGTGATGCCCACCTCTGGATGGGACTGGAACAGGTGGAGGGCTCCAGCAGCAAGGTCTGCCCTTCGCTCACCTCAGAGTTTGATGAGTCACCATTACAATCAGACTCCAGGTCAGAGCTACAGGAGAAAGACAGGGAGACAGAGAGTGGGACATGTCAGAAGACAGATGGCATCATTTTCCCTCAGTGTGGTTTTGAACCACAACAAGCAGCTGTGCTTGGCCTTGCTCCTCCTACCAATACAGGATATGGAAAGGAACAAGGACAACCCTGGCCCCAAAACAGGACTTAGGCAAGAAGTTGGAGGAAACTAAGCATGTGTCTAGAGAGGAGAAGACTGAGGGAAGCCCTTTTTTCCATCATGGGATGTCTTTTGTTTCTAAAGGTGTACAGGGCTGCCAAATGTGATCACATTCCCACTGCCATGCCTAAGCATTTACCCTCCCACCTGGCCTAGTTCTAATGCAAACAATGCTGCTAACCCAGTTAATAGATTTACTGTGATGATTAATAACTTTCCCTTAAAACAAAGGAGCTCACACTGTGAGCAGTGCTGTGGCGTGGCAGGAGAAACCTGGCTTGTGTTTATACAGCCCTGCCTTGCAGAAAGTAAAGATTTGCTCTAACAGCTCAAGGCACAGCTCAGGAGGCAGCAGGAGGAAGAAGAGCCAAAGAAAGGGCTGCAGACAGCATGAAGTGAGGAAAAACAACTTGGGGGTATTCACCTGCCAGTCACAGAATCACAGAATTGTTGGAGTTGGAAGGGACCTCAAGAGATCAAGTCCAACCCCCACACCAAAGCAGTACTGCACATTGCACAGAGCTGTATCCAGTGGTGTTTGAGTACCTCCAGAAAAAGGGACTCCACAAGCTCTCTGAGAAGCCTATTCCAGGACTTTGGGAGTTGCATTGGAAAGAAGTCCTCTGCCCCCGCTTCACTCAGATAAAACCCCTGTGATGGAAGGCTGCAAAGTGGCGAGGATGGGAGCCCAGCTCCAGGTGAGGTGCTCTCAGGCTGGATCAGAGCTGCCTTGAATTTCGTCACTAGCACAGAGCTGTGAGGTACCTTTCAAGCTGTGTCAAGTATACATATATGTGTATATAAATGTAAATATATGAAGTCTTTGATAGTTGAGATGCTGTGTGCCTGGGGAGATACCACAGAGATCGGGCAGAGCGCCACACGAAAGAAAATGACCTGCCATTAATGTTGATTGACGTGCTGGTGTTTTGAAGAGTAACGTCTCTATTTTCCTTGGCTGGTGAGGAGGCACGTGCTGCATTAGGAAGCTTTTCCTCAGATCTCTGCTTGGTAGGGGGTTGCTATTCACAAGTACCCAAAGCTTGAACTGCAAAGCTGTGTCACCCAGTTGGCTGTTTTCCCTGTCCCACCAAGTGCTCCACAGCCAGCTCACTGGCACCATTTGTCACTCGCTATCTCTCTTGTCCCCCCTTTTTTAGGCAGGCCCACCTGGCCTGGTGGGGCAGTGTGAGGCACAGGGTGTCTGAGCTGCCACAGCAGTGGGAGCCTAACTTCAGAGCTGCTGGCACCAGCTGAACTGCTGACAGATGTGGCGTCACCCCTCATGCCATGTCCCCCTGCTGGGGAGCCAGGAGCCTCTCTGTCCAGCCAGGGGGATGCCACAGGGAAGGAAGCAGATCCCCTGGATCAGCAGGATTAGCTGGCCTTCAGTGCTGCTGCCCAGAAGCTGCAAGGGCACCACGAGCCAAAGGATATTAGCGAGGGATACAAGCACATACGCTGTAGAGGGGGTCTGTCAGACTGGTAGGAAACAATTCCCCAAGCTCTCCTTCCACCATGGGAGAGTAACCCTGGAGAGGTTCATCCTTCCCCTGAAGGGAACCCAGAGCCAAACACCATTTAAAACCACTGCAGGGAATAGGGGAAAGTTGCATCTCTGAAATCATTGGTCTCCACAACATACACACAGGACCACAAAATGATGTCAAAAGGACACCATGACTTGGAAGGACCTTCCTTACAGAGCAATAGCTTTGTGGTTTTTCTTATGGATGGACAGGCTCTTAAATATCCCTGGAGAGGTCAAGGGTGTGGAGCTGCAAAACGATGCCCCAGGTGGGAAGCAGCCACATCACAGCATGCACCTTTGACCACAACACACCCACTGGCCTAAACCCTGAACTGACAGTTTCTGGTGCACAAAGAGCTGAACCCAGGCTGGTGAGGGCAATGTTTTATATCTGATTCAGGGCCCTGTGTGGGATGTGAATGTTTGAAGATTTCCTGTGAAGTGAGTCATGTGTCTGGGGGATTTATGGCTGCGGTAGAGAAAAATTGTTATTCTGAGCAGTTAGGCTTTTCCCTCAGAGCTACAGACACTCGGCCCTATGGTTTAGGGTATTAGGATTTAGTGTTCCAGAGAAAACCTAGCTGCACGGATGGGGGTTTTTATAGGTTAGGTTGTATTTTAATGTACCTGCTTGCATCGCTGGTCACCATGACTCGAACAGCAAGGAGATTGTGCTCTGTCATCTCCTCCTCAGGGATGACTCTCACAGTGGCCCACTCAGGGGAAGGAGGTGAGAACCAGCTTTCCAAGTTGCAGTGCTTGAGGATGCTTTTGGCCTTCTTCGGGGAGGTGGGCTCATCCATCACGGGCAGGCAATGGCCTGGGAAAACACAAAGCAGAGCATTAGAGGCAAACTGAGGCAAGGGACAGTGCAGGGAGGACTTCACACCCTTGTTTCACGTGGTCCTTGGCCACCACTGGTGGTTTCTGTGGGGGTTCCTGTGCTGTTTCTGCAGCTGCAGGTGAGCTGTGTGCACTGACAGCCCAGCATGGCGAGAGCATCACCCCAGCCTGGGCACTTTCAGATAGCAGAAATGAGCAAGATAAGAACAGCCCCTTCAGAAGGTGATTTTTGAGTGTGCACAGCAAATACAGAGATTTGGTAAAAGAAGCAGCATCACAGAAGTTAAACAGCACAATCCCTGAACTTTGCACTCAGGTAGGAGGAATAGAGAATACAGCCAAGTTTCCCCTCACTCATCCATGATGCAGAAGGAGCCAAAGGCAGATGATCATCTATTCACATGAAATCCCTCATTTCTGAGCAACCTCATTTATCCACAACCTCCTACACAAGCAAATACCAACAGATTAGCAGCACAAGTTCCTCAAGACCTTGGTACAGCTGACTGTCTCCACTGGCTTTGCTCAGTTCACCTCCCATGTGTGGTGCTTTTGCCACTGTTGCTTCTAATTTGTGTAGGTTGGAAAAAAACCCAGATCTGGGACAAGGCTTATTTTCTCATCTATTAGTGCAAACTATCAGTAAACATCAGTTGAACTCCTCTTTGACTGGCAGGTTCCCCATTTACTGCAGAAGTGCACTCACCCCTTTTCCTTCAGAAGGATTTTGAACTTGATTGCCCAGTACTTATATGGCTTGAACATGGAAAACAAACTCACGGGGATCAAGAGAACTATAAGCCAATCAGGAAGATCATATCTACATCACAGAGACTGGGTGATGGCCCACAAAACCCTCTGGAGCACCTATTCCCATGGCTGACCCCAAGCCATCACACCTGAGGCAGCAGAAGCAGGCACAGCAGGGATCGTGGGGGCATGTCCTGCACCACACAGGACTGTAAGCCCATGATGGATCACTTGGTGTGTTCACCACTGCCTTCATCCCATTACAGTTCTGTGGAACAAGGACCTCAAGACAAGCTGTGTCAGCAGAGCTATGCCTTTACTTTGCGTGATTGAAGCAGCAACTTGTCTCCCCCAGAAAAAACCCCACTTGTGTCCTGAGCTTCTGCCTCCTTTCAGTTACTGTCTGTGCTCATCTCTTTCTATATCTGAAAATAAGTGTTGCTAAGAACAACCCAGCTGCTCGTGGCAGGGTGAGTGCTCTGCAGGCACAACTCTTGTGCTGGCCAGGTGAATGTCTCTCACTTGCACTCACAGACTAACATGGATTTGGGGTAATTTTTTCACTAGTTTAACTGACTTTGCTTTTCCCAGGCAGCATAGATGATTGCTCTGGCGAGCTCTGTGTTTTTATATCCTTCATAAAAGTCAATGTATTTTCTTAGAGAAAACTCCTCAAGATTCACTGTCCACAAGAGTTTTTTGTGCTGGGTTTGTTGTTCTTCCAGTCCTTTGATTTCTCTGCACAAGAGCCAAGGAGGAAGGAGTGGCTGGATGGTTCTGCATAGCAAGACGCTCCCATGTGAAAACACATGCTTAGGGCTCCATGTCCAGTTCACTAACACCACAGCAGCCACATGTTTCTTGACCACAGAGATTTCATTTCCTTTGGGAGGTGAAATAAATTCATCCTTCTTTGATTCTTATGTCTGACTCCTGCTTGGCCCAACGAGGCTGCCCACTCAGGCTGTCCTTCCTTGCACAGTGTATGAAATCCTCCTGAGAACAGCCGCCTCTCCCCCAAAGCTGGGTTGGACCATGACATGCCATTTCTACTCTCCAGAAGCAAAGCAGAAAGCATTAGTGTTTACCGGTTTGTAAAAACCAAGTACTTCAACTCAATTTTGTCCTTAAAAGGGGCTGCCTTTTATATAAAAAGCAAAGCAAGCAAAAGCAAACACAAGTTTGTCAGCTCTGACTACAAGTGTAGTACCCACTGGCAACAAGCACTGCCCAAGGTCACCAAGGGGCTCTTAAGATAATTCAGTTTGGCCATTTACTTGTGTTCTCAGTACAATTCCCTCCCCATCCTGTGCAGGAATGTCTTTCCCACCACACTGACAGGAAAGAGCAGAAATCATGTTTATGACTAACAGTCGCACAGCTGGAGAGCATTGAAACCCACAGACAAACTACCTAAACCAGTTCCCAGCATGGCTGGTAGATGTCAACAGATTTCCAGTCAGCAAGTCCCTCTGGCCTGCTACATACCCAGTCTTCAGCCATTATAGACATAGCAGAGCTGCTGAAGGACCTCAGGATGTGGTGTCATCTGATTTTTTGGTATCATGGTACCTTCCCTTCTTGAAGCCTGCACCTAGAAGCTGTCCCTCTGAGCGACATTAGACAGCGGATTGCTTTCTAAACAAGTCTACATTTACAACAATACAAAGGAGGTTTAGGCTCATCGTCCTGCATTAGCATCCACCTTGATCTAGCAAAAGATGTCTCTAACCCTGGCAGGGAAGTTAGGCTAGATCTTTGAAGGTCCCTTCCAACCCAATCCACCCTAGTATCAGAAAGCAAACCCACTCCTTACTAACGTACTCTATCAGTTTCTGTGTTGTGACACATGAAGTTCCATACACTGTGCTACTCTTAACTCCATGAAAGTGGAAACCAGACCAAGGCCACCTTGGTGTCTGAGCATGTACAACACCCATGCACATACCTCAGCTCAAACACCAGGCTACACATTCTGCAGGACATCCCCAAAGATTTAAGTTAGTACTTCTGGTTCTCATCACAGGGTTCAACCAACAGCAAAGTTGCTCCCAATGCCCAAGCATGAGGGTTTTTTTGCAGGTTCCAGTGGTGTCACACAATGTGACTGCAGCACCAGACTGAATCCACCACCCCACAGGCAGGGGTTGCATGGTGAAATGCAGCCTGGCAAAGCACTTTGGAGTCCCCCAAGAAAGAGTTTGATTCCTGACAATAAGGAGGATATGAACAGAATAGAGGCAGCAGGGACAAGCTGCTCCTGCATTCGTGTAACCACCATGAAGGAAGAACGCAGTCAAGGCAAGCGAAATCCCAGAGGCTCCACAGGCCTTGAGTAGGGCTGGGAGTTATTACCTGCTGCTCCACAGCAACGCTAACGAACCCCACCAATGATCAGCTGTGACCCCAATGCTGGCCATCACCACAGTTAGTTTTAAAGGACCACCAAAAAGGAGAAATATGATCTGACATAAATAAGGAATTTAAAAAGAAAGGTGGGACTATTTAAAGCTCTTATTTTGCAGAAAAAGGGCTGTCTGAACTAGCTTCTGCTGCACCAGCCCAAAGGCTGAGTGCTTGCATAAAGGTGGTGCTGAACATCTGCTGGCTAAATAAGGAGTAGCCCTTGTACCTCTCCATTCCAGCCATGAGCCTTGCAGCTCTCCCCGTGTCCTCACCAACCATTCATCCTTACTGCTCCAGCAGTCAGGCCCTCAGTGGGACACTGGCACAGGGATGGCACCAATTCTTTGGCTATCTGACCACAGTGTGGGACTAGGCTCTAAATGTCAGTGTTCTGGTTCCCCTCACACTGCAGGCTGAGTTAAGCACTTAGTGACCTCTTGGCTGCACACCAAACTGGCTGAGAAACCTCTCCTGGAGGAGGCAGATGGAGCATTGCTGAAAACTGAGGCATGCTCAGGCAGGGGATAAACCCCGATGGTTCAGCACTTGTAGGTACCTGCAGCAGACCCTCTGCCATCCCTCCTCTCTGGGGAAACTCAAGCTCTTGAAGAAGGATTAAGGTGGACATTCAGCTCCTAAATTCAAGCTGGCAATTCCCACATAACCTCCAAGGTATCTCATTTTGCCAGTGCTTGAATCCTTTCCTAAGTCTTTGCCTGGCTGTACTTACCATGTTATCTTACTTCATCACCAGAAGAAAAAAAACATGGCCCTATTATTACTCCCAAAGAGGAAGTGGCACAGAGCAGGGGCGATGTCACTAGTCTGGGCAGCCTGTGATGCTGTAGGCGCTTCCGTGGCCAGCTGGCATTTCCACTCCACACCAAATTTCCTTCCTAGGACAAGAGACTTTCTACTAGAAGCTACAAGACTGAGTCAGAGGAACTGAACTTTCTAAGATAAACGCATTCAATGCAAAACTAAAGAGGCATCCGGTCTGCAGGACAGAGTCCATTTCCTGCTGATACAAACTGATGTCATGTCACTGACCTCCATGGGGCAGCATCAGACGTTATCACAGGAGAACCTAATCCTGAGGAAACAGTCACTCACAATAGCATTTGCACAGATGTCACTCCATCATACTTCAGATTTCCTACTCTCTCTCACTCCAGCAGTGAACCTGCCTGCTCTGTCACACAATTTGGACTGAAGTGCCCACTAATCCTTTATCAAAACTTTCAAATAACGTTCTGGGGGCATGGGGGATCATGGACAAGGTGCAGATGGGAAGGATAAATCTTAAGTCACAGCCCGCTGACCAAGTCTGTCAATACAGGTTTGCTGCAGGGGCAGGCAGCACACATCACCAGCACCTCACAGCAGACTGCAGGCCAGTTTCAGTGGAAACAAAATCTGCAACTCAGTTGTTAGGATAAGCGATAGTGAGTACGAGTGAACCAAGGAGCTAACGTGCTAATTTCCATGGGATTCCCTCATGTCCTTTAGTGCTTTCTGCCACAGAGGTGAGAGAACGTGAGGAGGCAGGACACCCTCCTGGCTCTGCTCGTCCAGGAGCATCAGCTCCTGCACAGCCTGTGAAGCCAGTGCTGACGCTGCCTGTTTTGTGGATGACCCTTGCTTGACTGTAACTTGCCATGTGAAATTCTTTTAATCTCACCAGGTCTCAAGCAGCTGTTAACCTCCTGTTTATCCTGCTGTCATCCACATATGATGAACCTTCCCCATCCATCATATTGTCCCAGTGCTTTGTTTTGGCCACACTACTGCCATTTTCATTAATCTCCTGATTCTCCTCTCCCCTGCCAACCATGCTGTGTCCTGCACGATTCCCTGCCTCCTGCCTGCCCTTCCCCAGCAGCACTTCTCAGGGTGATGGCTGTAGTGTAACCTACTATCTAGAAGATTCCTGGGCCATCCCTTCCCTCCTCTTCCAGCTCCAAATCTCAACAACCCTCACCCACTGCAGACTGGTTCTGGTATTGGGCTGGCAGTTTGTGGGGCTGGGGACAACTTGCTGGCTCCAGAGCAGATGGACCTGGCCCAAGGCAAGGGCTCAGAGGAACTCTACTTATCAAAGCAAGCAGAAGAGCTCTGTGGTACCAGCTGTGAACCCAGGCTTGTGCTGCCTCTTTCTGAGCCAAGAGACAAACCCACAGGTCCCAGATGGAAAGTAGAGCCAGGCTGAGTTGAAGCTCGTGGCTAGCAGCCGCAATCCACCGCTGGGCACAGCATGGGTAGCAAGGGGGAGAGGTTGTTCTCACCCTCGCTAGCCCAAGGGCACTGAACCCACCGATGAAGGGCACGTTTCACCATGACATGGGTGACTGCCTGTGGAGACTGTGCTGCCTGCCCAGCCAAAGCTCGAAGTGAGCTCCACCACTTCAGCAGCAGGCTGGCAGCAGCACTGACACACACCAACCTTACCGCAGCTCTTCAGCGTGTCTCTCTCTTCTCAGTCAGAGCCTGATCAGAGCCCTTGACCACTGTGAGCAAATAACATGGCTCTGGGATTGTTTTTGGTTTGGGGTTTTTTAATGCAAGCTGTGGGGCTTTCAGGTCTTTAAACAACAGTAATACACTCAGTGTTTCCAACGGAACAATCCTGTATTCATCCCTCCCTCCCACTCAAACATGAGGAAAAATTCAGATACACAATTTCTTCTTTGTATTTCAGAACCCACCTCATCCTCACACAGGGAGAGAAATTATGCTTTTCTCACAGGGCAAGGATTTAGCTCAACCCTGCGGTAACAGAGAAGATTTCCTAAAGCTTCACCCAGAGGGCTCACATCTGAATCAGTGCTTAGCCAGGGGTCAGGGATGTTCAAAACTCCCTCCTATCTATGGGCTTGACCAAACAGCCCTGCACACCCCACAGAGATGCAGACCTCTTTTCAGCTATACACACTTCTGTTCTCTTTAACCTCCAGGTTGGGTCAGTTCCATATTGTGCCAGCTCTCCTTTGCATTTGAGATAGCAAGTTCTGTGCCAAGTCTCAATGAGTCAGAGAGGTGGTCAGTGAGGGACAAAGATGCTACCAGACCTCTGCAACAGTTTTACAGGACGTGGGGGTTGGCCTTAACACAGCTGCATAACAGAAATGGTAAAGTAGCACAAATCCTCAGGTTTTCCCTGCAGTACCAATAATCCCAACACCACTGTTGGTTACTCAGAGTAAATCAGCAAGAATACTTGGACAGCAAGACTATCTTCAGCTGCTTTATGGCTTTCGGGCTGGACTTGCAGGAATTCACCCATCAGACCCAGCAGAGGTTGTGGATGAGTAGGCTGGGCCAACTCAGGTAAGATTGAATCACCAAACATAGAAGGACACAAATCAACTCAAGCCTTTTGGACAACACAGCAAGGTCAGGCACTAGACTGCCAGCTGGCACCCATGCCCCTTCATCCCTGTAGGGGATAATAGGTTGCACAAAGATGTTCCCTTCTGGGCTCAGCCCCCAAAGAGGACCCAAGCAGGGCAGGAACCCTGGCAGAGGTCTGTTATGAACTGATTATCAAATCTGAGAAATGAACTGTATTTTGTTTATGGCTTGGCAAAGTAGCAGCTTGTAATTAGGAGTATAATGATGGTATTTGGAGAGTCCTGTACACACAAGTCCAGCAGCACCCCTGGAAACTTTTCCCTTTATCTTTCTGAAGACATTCTCCCTGGCTGAGCCCTGCAGAAAGCACACAAGCTCAAGGCTTCATACTAGCAAAGCAAGCAAATCCTTCATGGTTCTGCTCACTGAAAGACCACTGCAGCTGAGATTCTCTCAACAGCAGCCTTGTTAGACTCACATATTTGCAGAGAAGCACCTGCTGATGATTCACCACAGCCTTGAAGCAGGCCCATGCTCCTGTGCAGGCTCTGTGCCCAGCAAGAATGGCCAAGGGGACTACAGTTGGACTGTGTGTGCAGAATTAAAAGCCAGCTCTGCAGTGGGGACACAAGCCAAGTCGCTCCGAAGCCTGAAAACACAGATGAAGAAATCTCTCTGTATGGAGAGTCAGAGATGTGGGGATCTCAAGTGCTTTTGTGAACACTTCGGTTCCCTTCCTCCTTCAGCTCCAAGGGCAAAGCTGACAGTCAAGCACAGCACTGGAGAGGTCTGTCTGCAAAGTGCTGCATATTACAGACACTAACTGCAGGAGTATCCTTAAAGCCCTGAAAGCTTGCAATTAATTTTCTTAGTCATTTTCTCCTGGAGTCATTTTAACCCATGGAAATGCAGGGCAGGTCTCCCCACCCCAGCTGCCAAACACCTGCCAGGTTTTTCTAAAGCTAAGCAGGAGCAGGACAGCTGTGAGACCAATGGCCTTGTGCTGGAAGAGAACAGACCCCTCCCTGTTGCAAGCTGTCACTGCTAGTCCCTGCAGGGACTGAGAGTGTTTACATGGGACACTGAGCTGCTCAGACCCAAATCAAGGGCTATGGCTGTCTCATGGTCTCAGAACCACCATGGTCTGCCACAGGCTGTTTACTGCTCCTCATGATCAACAAACAGGCAAAGGCAGTTCACAGACAGTCAAGATCCCTCTGCTACTGCAAAATAGATAAATCTCTCGTGGTCCCAGAGGATTTGTCAACACATCAGCCTGATTTAACTAGGGAAAGGTGCTGAGTGACATGTTGGTATCTCACACACACCATGCCAATTCAACATTGCACAGAGCAGCACAGGATCCAGTTCCCACATGAGGCCACTCTCTGGAAGTGCAAGCGCAGAGGGTTTTCCTTAGCTGATGAAAACCAGAGTCTGGTGACAGTCTCTGGCAGAGGCTCCCTTCAGAAACCTGCCTAGAAGCAGCGTGCCACCATATGTACAGTAAAGAAGAGACCCCTTCTGCAGGGACTTAGTGCCCACCCACAAGAGTTTGCAGACAGTTCTTGGCACCTTCTATGATTACCACTGATATAGTGTTGATCACTCCAGCAAACAGAGCCCCACCAAACAGATATAAGCAGGAGATGTTATTCATACTGGAGTCTCTCACTTCACGAGGCAGCCTGACTTTCTGTGTGGGCTGCTGCTGCTCCTAGAATTCTCTGCCAAACCAGCATCAGGCAAATCACATTTCTGTGACCTGGCAAGGAGATGACAAGGGCTCAGGAATTGGCCAAATTTGGGCAGAGCCAAGCCTCTGCTGGGGCAGCTGGACTGGGGCGATCATTTCCCTCCCCCAACCTTGGGTAAATCACGTGCTGCCCCAACAGCACAAAGCCTGAACTCTGCCAAACCATGTCCCAGTCGCCACTGGGAACACTGGGCCACGTGCCTCGGACACCAGCTGGCTCAGGACAGCCGTGCATTACCAGCTTTGCTCAGGAGTGGCTGCTCTGTGCCTCTGCCTGTGCCAGACAAAAATGGTCCACTGAAAAAGGCCCAACCAAGGCAGCTGCTGCCACATCAAGTAAACGCCACCAAGGCACAAGCAGATGGAAGTGCTCATGTTTATCCTCTCTCTTATACTCTTTAGTTGAAGTTATGAGAAGAGGATTAATCTTTAAGCAAGGTACGGTGAGAGCTCCCATGCTATTTCTTGGTTAAGATTAAGTCAGACTAAATGGGATGCCTGCCCAAGCAGAAAGGGGGAGTGGGCCTTGCTGAGCTAACCTGAGTATGAAAGCTTAAGCTGATACAAACCCAGAGAACATCACTGAAGGCAGACTGAACCACCAACAGCCAGGAAACAACTTTTAAAATTCTATCTGCCTTTCTTCTTTGTGCCACAACACACCCAGTGAACGGGTGGTCGGGATCAGTCTCTGCAGGGAGGCTGGCCCAGAAAACACTTGAGAGCACCTTGATTCATCTGGTGTGGGGGGGGCAATCCTCACACAAACACAAGGTCTGGTGGCTGACCTGGTGAGACCCCTTGGCTAGGTCCTTGAAGGGTGTATCTGTTGCTGGCAGTGAGAGGGGACCCTGCCCTAAGGCTCAGGAAAAAGCAGACAAGAACCAATTGATTTCTTGCAGTCCTGCCCATGTTGACTATCTGTGCAACCTCCCCCTGTCAGCAGTGGGGAGGAAGAAGGAAACCTCCTGGAATTATGTGTTGCAGCCTGCATTTGGAATGTGATATTTTGGCACCTCTGACACATCACATATTCATGACTCCCTATGGGCTGTGAAGCCACAGCAATACTTACCATAGCTGCCCCAGGACAGGCAAAAGGCATTTGGGTCGGTCCCTAAGTGGAAAAGCACCCCTGAAATCCCAGATGCTGCTTTTAGCAGGAGGGACAGGCCCAGGAACCCAGGGCTGGTGCCCAGCTCATCTTCCCCACTGGCCCAACACACAAGGACCCCACAGCCTAGCCTGTATCCTGCTTTTCTTGCTGGCAATCCTGAAGCTCTTGCCTGCCATTGAATCATGTCACGCCATAATTCATTCACAGGATGCGTGAACTCTGCCTGGCTTTGTATGGAGTTGCTGATGGAGGCAATGACAAGGTGAACAATTTTTAAGTGGAGCCACTCATAAATGTGGGCAGCTCTGGTGGTGAAAGCAAACACCACTTGGCATCAAAGTCTGACATTAAGAAACTCAGTCAGCAGTCCACAAGTTGATTTGTAGCACACCCAGAACTCGTCACTGTCTGACTTCTGACTGGTGTCATAAACTAAAAAATAACTGTAATCCTGCTTGTAACACAGTCATAACCCAAGAACACTGTCTGTCAGAAGAAAGGTGTCTTCACGCTAGTTTGTGGAAGCACAGCTGAAATGAATGCAGCAAGCTTAGGAATGAGGTAGAGAGCAGAAGATGCTCACTAGGGAAGAATAGCCCACATGGGACTGTAAGAGGGGATGGGGGAACTACAACACCTCTTTGACCTCAGTGTTGCTGCAATAGCAGCTCATACTAGAGCAAAACACGAACTCAAACTGGTTCCAATTTCAGCTGTGCCCTGGAACCTGAGCTTCTAAACATGCAAGGCTACATGGGAGGATCACCGGAGCTGGAGTTTAAATGCACAGACATCCTATTAAGGTATTTCACAGACCTGCATTCAGAGGTTACAGGGCTTCTAGTAGCATTCCCAAGCTGATATCCTGTCCAAACTCCAAGCTTTCACCACACCTGAGAAACTGCCAAGCTGATTTCTCTCCTTGAAAATAGGGCTGCTATGAAAGAATGTTTGACAGTTCACAGAGTTTGTTTCTTGCTACTATCTTCCTCCTTTTCCTCATGCCTCCCACACACTTACAAAAGTTAAGCCCACATTATGGTGGCTAGTAGGGCAAAAATATAATGACAACCACTGCTCCCATTTCCACAGAGTGGCACACTGCTCCCAGAGCAGCACCCAATTGCCTTCGCTGCTTCCAATCCCCTCCCGCTGCCCCTTCCCCGCCCAAGACCCACCACTGGGCTCCTCCATGACCACCTCCCACCTGACCCCATGCCAGAAGTGCATTCTCTCCCACTCCTTCCTGGGCTCACCCCAGCACCTACACATGTTCTTCTGCATCAAAACACTTTTTCTAAGTATCCATTACTTACTCGATGGAGAGGCACTTAAGAATTCAGGCATGAAATATCACCGAGGCAAAGCAAGACAGAGCCCAAAGCACTTGAGTTCTGATAGCAGTCGGGGTGCTGCACATGGATGCTTCAGTACAAAGTAAGGAAAAACAATAGCAATAAAGAAAATTGCAACTCACTGAAAACCTACAAGGTTTGCAGAATGCAGATTCTTATAGAAAACTGCTTCTCAAACAAAACCTGCTGCAATGACCCACCATTTCTGTGATTTTGGAATAATACATATTTTCTCAGAGCAATCTGTGTTAGTCTGGTATATTAATGTGTGGAGTAATTGTGAATTCAGAGTGCAGACCCAACAGGTTCAGTCTCTAGAGTGATCGGTGCCTGTTGAAATAATAGGTTTTTGTACACAGACCCAAAGCACCAATGAAAACAAAGACATGAATTAATACCTGCAGAATAAATGCTGAAAGAGCATACGACTATACACATTTCTTTGCAATTTCACAAACCTTAGAAATTCCAGCCATTTCACACCAGTTTGGAGCCCACCACCTGATGAGATGGAAACAAAGCTTCCCATCTGTTACCAGAGTTCATGAAGGAAAGGAAAGGGTTGTGTGGAAATATTTGCATGATATACACAGGTAATTGGCTCAAGCATTAAATATGTAGTGTCTTCTGATCTTCAGCAACATGATCTTTCATGCAAAAATGAAACTGAGTAATCTGCAAACATGTCATGCCTTTGAAAACAGAAATGTTAATGCAGAATTCAGTGCATTTCAGAACTCATTGTTTTGATTGGAATGTGAGGAATGACTGAACCAGAAATTAATCAAAGCAAATTATAGTAACTAATTGCTATAATGTTGTGGGAAAACACAGACCATAGCCCTTGCCTGAGGTCAGAATACATACAGAAGCAGCTTTCACTGGCATTTCCTAGCTGTAGCAGTCTAGAATAACACAAGAGGGACAGAAATTACTCTTCTTGCTGGAATTAATGAAAGGCTCACATTTGAATTTGAGCAATCATGACTTTTTTAAAAAATCAACTGTATTTAAAAACAGCAAGGTTTTTTATTAGAAAGCATTAGTGAAACTAACAAAGGAGGTTTACCCAAAATGTTTTCTTGTCATTAACAACGTCTAGGTAGACAATGCTGTGGTGCTTTGGGAAAAAAAAGCACATCTGTTTATTTCCAACCCAAATGGCCCAGACAATTGCAGATCCTATCTGAACCAGCATGAAGAGGAAGAAAGAGAGAGCAACTTCTGAGCTTTCCAGACATAGCAAATGTCACTTCCATACTTCTAGTGCTACAATGGCATCTGTAACACAAGGTGATGTTTTCTAAGACTTCAAGCCTTAGAAAGCATTAACAGTGTAAGGAGACATGGGTGTCATCTGTCCGAAACCCAGGTCTTTTGGAAGGTACCCAGTTCAGTGGCAACTGGAGACCAGAGCAGCAGCCTGCTGGCCTTTCAGCCAAACACTGCTGCCAATTCCAGCTACACAAAAGACAAAGTGTTAGTGCTTTGGGGTGCATTTATCATGGTGTGTACTTGCTGCACATCGAAAGTACAAGGGCAATGGATACACCTCAACACAAGAACAGTAGGACAATTCAGGTTTCCTACTCACAGGGAGGTCTGCTCATGTGGACACAAGGAGACAAGAGTCCCAAGTTAGGCTTGTTAAACTCACTTAGAACGTGATCCACTAGTCTTTTAAGCCAGCAGCACCTCTTGGAGCAAACCAAGGAACATTTAGTTTTACGATGATTGTGACAGTGAAGGAACTAACAAACTTGTTCCCCACATGCTGCTCACTTTGTCTGTTTTGTTTTCTTTTCTTTTCCGTACACTGTGTTCTCTTTTGTCCACCAGTGTTCCAGGGCACGGGCTGTTTGGTAGCAGGTATGTGCCTCCAGTGACAGGATTTGCTAGTGATGTGGCCATCTTGGCCTTCTGCTCTACCATGAGAAAAACAATTACCACAAATGTAAATGCTAATGTTACTCGAGTTCCAAGCTATTGTACTGATATTTTAGCAGGAATAAGTGAAACTTTATGAGAATAGCATGAACATCTGATGCCTCTCAAAACCTCAGTGCCAAACAAATCATCTTCTGCAGACACAAAAATCTCTTCTGATGTTTCCATGCCTCTGCCTAAACTGATCATGTAAAGAAGGCAGAAACGATCCTGTTCTGAAAATGTAAATTGTGCAAAGAGTAAATCTAATTTGACCCAAATTGCTTTATCCATTGCAACTAAGGAAGTGCCAAGTATCATCTTAAATTTTATTCATTGCCCTATGTTTTCATTATGCAAATCATCTCCCCCTTAGACTGTGGTGGCTTTTTCTTTGGCAGGGAATATTGAATAGTTAATTAGGAATAAAATTTGTTGTTGTTTAGCAGCTTGGTCTTTAGCAATGAGTTCAAATCATTTGTTTCTGTTATTCAAACAAGCTAGCAGGGCTCAGTTTGAATTAATTTTCAAAATCCCCCAAACACACCACACAATCTTTCCATTAATACAAAGGAAGAGACTACAGTGTAAGAATGGCAGAGCAAGAAAAAGGAAGACGATGAAGATGAGGAAGAATTTGGAAAGCTCTTTTGGAGATCCTGCTGTCTGAGAAGAACCACACAACAGCTTCAAAATCAAAGTTTAGTTTCTAAAAAAGAAAAAGCCAAGATGGAGCAAAGGAATGCAAAGTAAATAAAACCAAACCAAGGCCACTGTTAAAGATAACAGGTGACCGTTAGCTGCAGCTGCAGGGGTCCATGATGATACAGGGAGCTTGCAAATAGCAGTGCAGAGCCAATAGCAAAGGTAAAGCCTCACCAAGAG
Source organism: Upupa epops (assembly GCA_013397515.1). NCBI lineage: Eukaryota > Metazoa > Chordata > Aves > Bucerotiformes > Upupidae > Upupa > Upupa epops. The sequence goes on along the minus strand of VZRI01011084.1, from coordinate 350,395 downwards.
CAATTACCTGCTCTTCCTATACATGATATAAGATCCCAGACACATGTAACATAGCATGACCTTTATGACACATGTAAATATGTAAAAAAAAATAACGTAAGGAAAGGTAACAGAAGTCAAAGGGAAGGCAAGTGCCACTTCTGTATGCAATACAAGTAAACCCTATGTTCACCAGCACCAGCTTATCATTCCCAGGAAGGATAAATCCCAACACCAGGCACCTCCTGATCTGCAGCAGATAGGATAACTTGCCAAGAGTTCCAGTGGCTATCCCTTTCAAAAGGGACACAATGTGATTGTGCCAACACAATGCAATTCCTATGCCTTTGGGTCAGGCTATGACGAAGGCAACACAACAGCACTCACCAGAAGAGAATTTTGCAAAACAAGTGTGAAATCACTATTAAATCTGTCCTCAGGAAACACTTTTAAAAGGAAAAGATGAAACAAGGAGACTTAGAAAGAACTACATTTATTTTTGTTTACAGCAGATATTATAAATAAAGCTAAAACAATTTTCACTGTGTGCAAAATACAGAATTTTCCATGTGAAAATTTAAATACAGCATTAAAAACTATTTAATAAAAATATTCAATTAAGATGATAAAGTAATATGGAGACAGAAGAATTAGGAGAAGGACAGAATCCTCACTGGCCAGGAATAGCTAGGAAGACTCTGCAAGAGAGGGTGAAAAACACAGCAAAGGGAAGTGGTTTGAAATAGCAGACCTTTACATCATGACCTTCATCTAAAAGCTTTGTAATGGAACACTGTAGCCCTTGAAATACATAAGAAGTCATGTCCTAACCATTTGCACAGGAACTGACACTTAAAATACAGAGAAGTTCCTGTGTGGGCGCAGCATGGGGACTTTCAAAGTCAAGGTATTTTAGCATACCCACAGAAATAAATACTATTGATTCAGTCCTATGAACATACAGGTCAGCAAGATAAGGTGTGGAGCTCTGACCCCACAGCCCTGTTGCATTGCTGGTTGAGGTGTGTAAAATGGGGCAAGTGGCAGAGGATGTTTGGCTTCTCCTGAAAATTCCTGCTTAGATCAGTTCCCAAAGGCCCTTCCTTCCCTTTGAAAGAGATACCCAGCAGGGAAGGCTGGGATACAACCATATCAGCCAAAGCCTCAGCACACTTGCTTGTCAGCCTGAGCCTTTGCTTCTGCTTGGGGTTCATTTCCCCTTTCAGATGATCAAGATTATGATTACACATACTGGAACCTGTGTTTAAAATTCAAGCTATTCACATAAATTTGTCATGAAGAGTAGTGGCAAAGCCTCATGCAGCAAGACACATCCACACATCAGTGGCAAACTGGGCCCGGTTAATTAGTTAACAAAATAAATCAAGCCAAAACATTCTGGTTATATCAAGAAACTAAAAACAACATGCCAGGTATTGTGAGGCTGCCTGCTGTGTGACTTGGCCTGGCAGACTGGAATTTGCATCACTTTGGCCACTTTTTCAACAGAACCCTTTTATATTGTACTTTTCCAGTATGAAAGCAAGTGATTAGGAAAGCACCACAGTGCCCAGACACTGCTTGCTCACTGCTTATTTGAGCTGAATGATAACAGGTATTCATGCTAACCAAGAGGATCAGCTGGCTAACCTTGTCCTGATTTTATTTTAAATTTTTCCTTGGATGCTCTGAAAGAAGTAGGGCTTTAATTAGTTTTTTCAAGAAGTGATGTACTTGCCTAACTTACCTTAGAGGCACAAGGCAGTAAGCATACACGTACAGACACAGAGAAAAACATTCTTAACAGCGAGCACAGACGGTATCCTTTCTAGAACCATGCAACAGCTCAAGTGATCATGCCAAAGCTCACATTAATATACCAGACACACACAGTTTGCTCCAAAACACTTTTCAAAAGGCACAATGAAATGCTGTCAAACTAGTGTTAGTCACACAATTTGGAACTGGCAAGCAGGGGAAAAAAAAAAATAATCAAATCACCTGAGAGCATAAAGGCTTCAGCCAGTGAGCGGGTGCAGCACCGGAATGATGAATTGGACTAAAAGCAATGAAGGAGATTGACAGAGAAGACAGCAGGAAAAAAAAACATAGGACTTAACTTGGTTATATAGGAAAGCATCAGAAAGGTTTGTAGGCACGATAAAAAATTGGTCAAAATGAGACTGCTTTTTTTTTCTTCAGTAGATCAGGAATGAGGACACACAGGTAAGAATCTTACCAGCAGAATATGAACACAGAGATTAAAAATAATAATTTCAAGCAATCTACCCATTAGACAGATACCTATATAAACCCCTCTCAATACAATCACCTGCAAACTCCCAGTGAAATTCAAATTCCTCAGGAAAACATTTTTGTTATGCAAGTTCCTGAATTCTGAAATGGAGATGTAGGGATTTTATTCTGTATGATATGAATACACATGAAGTGGATACTATAATTTAAAATGTCTCTTTAATATTTCTACTAGTAAAATTCATTGCTTTAAATTCATTTGACACATTAGATTTTTGATTTCCTTACTATATAACGATTTTCTGCAGGTTTACCATTATGCTCACACACTGCTGAAAAGCAAAAATTTTCCTGTAACAGCAGGAAAAAATGTTCAGAAAAAAAATGCATGTTTGAGCATTAATGGCAATTTCTTTCAAACAAATGCTACCTTATACCTAAACTATTTTTTTCAAGCGCTTTCTCAAGTTCTGTGTATATACCTAACAATTTTTACCAAAATACGTAAGCACTCTAAAATGTGAAAAGCTTTATAGTTGTAATTTAAAGAAAAGCAAGCTATCTGGAATAAAAATCCAGTTTATCAGTTATTTTAAGCAGAAAATGTATTTCCTTGTAATACCTAAGAAATGAAACAATTCAAAATCATCTTTTCCCACATTATGTTAAAAAAAGAATCAGGAAACTGCCAGCCCATAACAGCACAGTCATTTAAGACCATTGGAAGGCAATTCTCAACTTTGGTACCAACTGAATGGGACAATTTCCTATACTGAAGCCATATACATCTGGCTAGAAATAAATGCTGCAGATGCTTTTGATTTTAGGCTCTACATATTACTATGGTCATGTATTTACCTATTTCCTGGTTAACTTCTCATTGAAACATTGAAGAATCTGAGAGGCAGGGAGCACACTTACCTCACATAGCTAACTAGGCTGAGAATACATGAGAATTTGGGACGTTGGTGTCTCCTTGCTGTTAAATAGCTTATTTAACCTGTCTCGACACCTACCAATTAAAGTGGATCTTGTTGAGAAACATCTGAAAGATATTTGTTTAATGGCTGCTCCAGATGATAGAATTTCAAGTTTGTGACACCACTGAAAAGAATGAAATTAAGATCTCATCTCCTTAATATATGTTTGTAGGTTTTTGTTGTTTGTCCTAAGCTTGTTTTTTTTAAAAAAAATTCCAGAAGACAACAAGAGCCATGCCTCCTCCGAGGCACAACTGCAGTGATTTCAGTTACAAATGAGTGCTCCGAAAATTGTTATTCCTCAAATCAGCCATCTACTGAGGAAGCTTTGACTTGAAGAGTAAGTCAGGTGTAATTACACTACCAGTTCCTTCGACTGAGTTTCAATCAAAGCTTCACTCAGCTAGGATTTGCTCTTCAAATTTATTTTAACAATTTTAATAAATTAGTAGCACAAATTATATCCACCATCCACAAAAGCTATCTATCACACATAAGAAATGTCAAAGGCTTGACTAGAGGCAATGTGATTAAGCACATGATTACATGATTTATTTATTTTTAACACACTCATGCAAGTTATAAACCTCATAACCCAAAGCAAAGATGAAAGCAAGAAAAAAATAGGTATGCGCCATATTCAGGTTTCAAAACCCAATCATTTTTCATAAATATTCCCCAAGCATCTGAAAGAACACAGTCTTTCTTGGTCTAACAAAAAAACCCCAAACAAAACAGGGGCAGGAAAGGTAGGGCTGGAACCAGACAGGGAGAAAGAATGGTTTTAAAACGTACCATCCTATATCAGCAGTCTGATCACAGGGTAAAAACAGAGGGGAGAATGAGCTACAAAATATCCTTCATCCATCTCTTTGCTCTGGAAATGTATCTGGACACTGCCCTTCATGCTCTAACATACAGTACATTTTATATGGAAAATTTTGATTGCACCTCATTTCCATCAGAAGGAATCCACCATTCATTTAAGTCACACAATAAATTGCATGAAGAGTAAAAAAAAAACTAAACAAAAGCCTCAAGAAAATAGTGAGGCTGTTAATTTTGAAAATCTGAAAGGCACAACTAAGCAAGACACATAGAAGAATTTAAACCCTATAGAATTTTTTCACCCATTCAAGCACATTCTCAAGTGATAGCTCTGCTTCCCGGTACATATGAGTAAGTACCTCTAGAAGAGCACAGAGGAATGGCACACCAAGGCTCAAGAGTTCGTACAAGTAGGTATAGTTATACGCATTGTCCCTGAAATGAAGATTGGTAGCGTGCAGAAAACCATGCATCCAGTTAGACAGGCGTCTGGGAATGTCAAGCAGATCCCTTGTCACCCGAAGGGGCCAGCTTAGCGTGCCCCTAAAGAAGGAAGTCAGGATACCTGGGGACCTGTCCTCTGGACTGCTAGCAGTAGGCAAAGTGCTTGGTGTGGTTGTCTCTGTGGGTTTGGGCTCCTCTTTCTTCCATGCTTCTGTTGTCTCCTTACATAAAGCATCAGGAAAAAAAAAGTTAAATATCATTCTAAAAATTGAAAGTCCAGTTTCTGTTACTGTTTTAAAATTATTTTTACACTACACCATTTCCACCTGCTCTGAAGTTCATTTTGTATAGGCAAAGGTCGTTTCTACTGAGCACCAGCCTGTAAACGTGCCAAATTCACAGAACCTGGGGGTTTACATTTTAGTATAGTATGATTTTATTACTTGTAGACATTAGGTAGAAAATATCTTACACACACACACACACACACACACACACACACACACACACACACACACAAGTATTGCTCCCTGCTCCAACTAAAGCTGCCTCAAGTCATCACCAATACATACCTTCCCCTGGAGCTGTAATGTTGCTCTTCTCTTCCTGTGCTTAGTACTGAGTTTGCAGTGTGTAAAATGAGGTTTACAGTAAAATTTACCTTCAGGAGAAAAAAAATAAGTTATATGATATTTTATCTTTACATCTATGGACTGAGATCTCAGTGTCGCATCTATAAAGGTGAAATTGGGATAAATAATGGTTGAGCATAGAAAGAAAAGGAAAACTTGCCACCAATGCGATAGCTCACAGCTCTGAATGGATTTCTTTTACTCTACACATATTTGGACAATTCTTAAACAAGGTAAAGTCATTTATCTACCACACAGGTTTATTATTAACAACCAGCAGACAAATAGATTCTATAAATAACAAGTAACAAAGCAGCACAAAACATCAAGTAGCAAAAAGCTAAATAATCAGTTCAAGAAAGTCTTCACAGAAGACTGTCTGGACAGCAAAACTACCACCTTTGGCCTTGAGTCTTCAATGCTTTTGTGGAATAAGATTAGATTAATACTCCTGTCTACTCAAATCATTTGGAAGTAGCAAAGGAATTTCAATGTAGTTTAATAATTTTGCTTTAAACTTTATAAAAGGGCAAAAAAAAAATTCTCTGTATCTAAAACTCAGACTGACAGTGAGATTGAACACCCAAGATCTGAACATCTACATTTCCCATTCTATAGCAGATTGGAATAAATTACACTGCTTGGCGAGTTCTACAGCTTTCAACTCCTGAGCCATAACATCTTGAAAGAAATAACCTATATTCCCCTCTGCTGTGTAAATCTGCCATTATCAAGGCTTACGCTTACAAGCCACATAATTTAATGGCCACTTATAAACAAGAAAAATTCTGTATTGTTGGAGAAACACGACCTTCTTCCCCCTACTTTGACCTGTGATTGGACAAACTGCATTGTAGTCACTCCACTTATTTCCCACTGGGGATTTCTTCATTTAAAGCTTAAGTCTGCTTAACAGGATTCTTTTGAAAAACTAGAACTGCCTAAGTGCAAGGACTCAAAGATTATCAGGGATGCAAACAATACACTTGGTAGACCTCCTCCTGACTGAGCTACTCAGCCACATCTTTTTCTCTAGTTCCATTTAAAAGCATCAATACTCGGGCATTTAAAAATATTCTTATATAGCTCCCATATTACCTTCTTCAACATCAAAAGCATAAATTCCTAAACGGAGCGTTGTAGAACATATTTCACACTTGAAGCACTCCCGATGAAAGAAGTAGCCTTCTGCACTCAGCCGCTCCATAACATATACCCGCTTCTTGCAGAAATAACAAATGTCACTCCCCCCAATAGACTGTGGAAATTCTTTTCTCAGAGATCCCTGTTAAAGGTAAGAACAGAAATGCACATAAAGCCACTGCACAACACCCAAACATAAATACTTATTGATTGGCCAGTTGCTTTAGCTGCCTGAAGTTTTACATCACACCCTCCACACAGAATTAAAATAAGCATCAGACATTTTTATTGCTCCTTTGATGAAAATTTGTAAATTTGTGCAGCTACTAATTCATCAGATGCTACAAGGACTTTCAGGGGTGAGTTTACGGCTGGACTTCTATCCAGCTTCCCACTGGGAGTTCACTGAAATTTTATGTTTATTTGGGCACAAGGGCAACATCAGCACCAAATACTCAGTCCTCATGCTGGCTCAGGGACATCTCAAAGCTCCAGAAATCAGTGTTTCTCAGAAGAGGGCAAAGGCAGACCTTGCCAGGCTCCAACAACAGACACACATTTGGTGCTGTGAAAAGACACCCTGAAGATTCAGTTCATACACACTCTAGAGGAAAGTGTAGACTCATGCTCTAAGGGCCAGGAAGAACTGACAGTCTTCAATGCTGGTATTGGAACTACCATTTGCATTACCACAGACATGATTCCCTTCCTAGCCGTATTTTTCTTGAGACTACAGCCCAAGCTGGGGCTTGGTTTGCTTCAAAAAAATCAATTTAATTCTTGCTTCAGACATTTGGAATGCTTTCAGCTCATTGGACTTTAAAGCATGAACCATATTAACAGCTTGAAACTGTTTTGAAAGTTTTGTAAATTTGGGCTGGCACTTAACAGTTTTTCAGTTGCCACAAATCTCATTCTCTTTGGACACACATGCAGAAAGCTTCTCTTTCCTTATTAAAGAAAGGTATGAGGATTTTGTGTTGCATTACAGTTATTATCTTAATTACAGGTCAGTAGAGATAAGCACCCTGTGTCTACCACAGCCACCATCACCTTCTTCCCCTTCCACCATCCCTACAGCCACAAAAGATGTCCCACATATGAGGCAGAGGAAGCACAGGCTTGGCAGAGTCCAGGCACACTGAGACAGCAGCACAGAGCCCACACAACACATCTTTAATTTTCGAGCAAAAACAAGTCTTGGAACAATTTTAAAATGTTAAGTACAAGTCACAGTTGTCATCATCACATTGTCTGGTGCTTATTAAGTTGGGAATCCAATTCCAAACCTGCCATTAGTAATTAATTTATCTGATGGGTCATTTCCAAGCACAAAACTTTCCAAACAAACACCCATGCAAATGGAAAAATATACAAATGTATTTTTAAAACTATGATGTTAATAGAACAAATAGCTACAATGAAGTGGAAGCTACTGAGTGTAGTGCTGGCTGGTAAGTGTCATCACCATAACAGAAGACATTATTTCACTTCCCAATACCTGACAGCTCTAAGCAGCAGAGGCAGAAGATGGAGAATGAGGGATGGGGCAAGAAGTTGCAAGATGAGCATGCAACAGTGTCAGAGTTTAAAAACTGCTCCCTTCAAACTGAGGCAGGGTGATTCAGCATTTGGGTGTCAAAAATAACCACACAAGCATGTACCATACAAAACTTTCTTTAGAAGCCACCCTGATGAATACTTGTCTTCTGTTACTAGTTGTACCAGTAATTACATTTAATAAAAGCCTTCTGAAGTTTTAATTCATGCAGACAAGTACTACAAATCTAAATAGAACACACAGCAAGCAACACTTCAAGCACACACACACATCAGCATATTTTGCAAATGCACACTCCATTTCCTAGTAAGTGTTAGACTAAGCCCTTTCCTAGCACTTAAGGGCTCTGCAAGTGGGGTCGTAAGTCAGAAGAGCATTCTGGACATACCACTCAAGGTACTGTTTCTTTGTGGGTTTAGTCTTACCAGTTCAAGGGGGGGAAGCTGTGGCTTGGGTCTGTGATCATTCACATACAGATTGACAAGAACTTCAGCCACAGCTCCAATTGCATGTGAGACCTTTCCTACAGTCATCTAACCAGAAAAGGGGAGAAGATGAAGAATAGAAGGAAGAGCTTTAGTTATTCTTGAAAAAGAACTTAATGAGGAGAGGACAAGAATAACATGATAACACATAAATAACAATAAAAGAGGCTAGAAGAAAGAGAAAAGGCAAAGTCTGGCAAAGTACAAACTTATGCCAGCACAATCAGCATGGCCCAGCTGGTGGCCACAGAAGGCTTCCATGCAGTCCACACACTTCTCCCTGCACATGAAGGAGAAATCACTGATGAGAGCAAATACTGCTCCTACAGCACAAGGTCTCACTTGTATTGCTTACTTTAACTTAGGACTTTACTGTTACATATCACAACAGAGGGTGAGGAATAAATGTCACATTAATGGTCCCCAAACTGTGACACTTGAGGAAACATTCTATGAAAAGGTGCTAGAAGCTCTACACTCATGGTGACTCATCTTGACAACAAGGAAAAGTGGAGAAACTGCACTCATGAAAGGAAGACATCCCTTTTTACTGCTTCATCACACTATTGCAGCCATGAACATCAGGCTGGTTTTAACCAAACTTGTATCAAATACACAGGCCTGCAAGGAGACTGCAGTTCTTAAGGCTGTGGCTCCAAACATGCCACCTGACAGAATGGTCAAGGCTTCCTTGCCTAGGTACTGGAAGAGAAGAAAGCCATGAGTGCCTTAGTGATCTACTAAGGCTACTGACCTGTCAATGACATGTTGCCAAAGTTTCCCAGCAGGTTGATGAGGGTGATTATTAATGTGGGAAGAGAAAGGTGCCTTCTGTACTTCCTGTACTATTATTTATAACACCACAATCAGCAAACAACCCTCAGCAGTATTTTCATAAAACAAAGGAAATAAGCTCTCTGCCTCCAAAAGACCCCATACAATGCTTTCCCTTTGTTGCTTCATAACACAGAATCATATCCTTAATGATTTCCCTGGGTTTACTTTGCTGTGAGGGTGATTTATCTACTTTTGGTACCTCCTGCTATGGATGGATGTCTTACCTCTGAGATAAACAACACTTGAGTAACAAGCTACTGTGTGCAGGAAACACCCAAGCCCTTCTTACTGCTGATTAGAGTCATGTCATTGAAAGGAAGTACTCAGTCAAAACTCTGCAGGCAAACCCTGTAGATTGCAACATCTTCATTGCTCTTACAACATATCATGCGGATTTACTCATGTAGTGCTCAGGTGAACACAATTTTCTAAAGGTCAATCCAGCGGGCAACAGAAAACAGGAATAACCAACGTCCAGCCTGTAATAATATTTGTTACTTTACAATTGTACCTGTGTGAATTTTGACAGCCTATTAAAGCTAGAAGGAAGTTGTGATTGTAACCGGCAACTTGCCTATAGTGTCACATAGAAGCTAATTCTTAATAAGTTGTGATGACTGTATGTCTTTAAAAGAAACAATATGCTTCCACAGGCTTCCTTTCAGGACTGAGGCTTAGTAAGAGATTTCTTTAATAAGACAGTAGGATTTCTTAGCCACCATTTCTAATAAATATGTCACCATAACTAATATGGTTCCCATGAAAACTCAACAGATGTAAAGGATCATCATGTTTTATAACAAACTCAGTACTCACTTGAAATGAAAATGACAGCACTTAGCTATGTAAAAGAGGAGGTTGCTGATATGCATAGTCATACCTCTTGAAGTCTTACAAAGCTCAGAAGACTTCTACTATCTTCTGTTGTGCTGGGAAAAGGTAGAAATACCAAGAGTGACACAAGGGAGCTCTTTCTGCTGCCCTACCAATCATTAAGCCATTTTTCATACAAAAGTCTGGACTTACCCAGTGTCGTCTCTCAGAGCACAGACTAGAACTACAAATTCAGAGTTCTATAAACCCCCAGTCAAGGTAACACAACCACAGGCAACTACTGGTACAAATTCACACCAGAGAGGTCAGGGAATACTGTTATCATGTATAGTACCTGAAAATGCACACTGCATCTGAAGTACTATCAAATTATATTTGTATACAGCTGCACATTTAGCTAGTGTTTTATGGAGTATAATGAAACGTTCTGAAAAGTGTACAATCTTAAAAGATTGAGCACAGGGACAACACTAACCATGGAATGGCACAAGCAGATTGCTTGTTGTGAAATAAAGGCTGCAGTAAGTGTTCTATGAACATTTAACACTCTTACACAGTAAAACCAGCAGTTAGAAATCTGCTTCTGTAAAAATTTAGGTTGAGAAATAACAAAAGCTAAGGTAAAACATGTCCTGTGTAACTTTAAGAGGAACAGAATTTGCTAAAGAGAGGCATAACAGGAGCATCACAGGCCTGCAACAACCTCATAGCTCATGAACGCCATGGAGAACAGAAGTCTTGCACATCCATTAACATCTCACCATCGCATCAACAAACAAAAAAATCAGTTCTGGATGCATGACCAAAGGGCCACTGAGTCCATTGCTTGTCCCCAGGGTTAGAACCACTTTACTTGTGTAAAGTAAGTGCACATTGGCACAAACTGCTCAAAAAGGTGTTGGCGCTGGAGACTGTAGGCTTCCCCACGAACCACTTGTTACTGTTCAAGGGTCCCTTGTCCCCATTCCTAAGTCTGACCTGAATCTTTGCTTCCATGATGATCGTCCATCACTCCTTACTGTGTCAAGGCTGGGCATGGGAGACAGGTATCCTCCCATTGCCCAAAACAGCTGCGCTGACATCATGGTTGGCTGACCCTGTCTAACCACTCCACTTCCTCTTAGCTACACCTGTAGCAAGGAGAGCATCAACAATGTACTCATAAGCAGCTCTCGAAAGGAAAGTCAAAAGGGCTTAATGCCCCATCTTTCCCCCTTTTTAAATCTACTTACTGCCTTTCCCAACTGAAACACCTACAGTAATACATCCTCAATCAGGGTTCATTTGGATCACACTTCTATTACCACATCTGCCTCAGAGGCGAGAAAAATAAAAGTTTGCCTGTTTGTTATCAGATCTGCTAAAAGTTCTCAAACTTGCTGTGCCAAATGCACCATATTTAAACATGTGACGCATAGAGGGTACAACAGGACCTGAGTCTGTACAACCCTGTGGAGCAGCAGTATACCTAGCATCTAAAAGTTGCATGCAAATCTGAAAGAATACATGTTGTCCTAACCCAACCAGCTAAACATTCACTAAATGATATAAATGTGTGTTTACTATGCTGGTGACAGAACAAGATTTTCTTGACTGCTGCATTCTGCCATTACCTCTGCAGAGAGCCCAAGTGAAATTAGGTCACGACAAACCTTTGCTACACCTTTTAAATATGATGACAAGCTAATACAAGTTGTGAGTGTACTTTAAACAAAATGCCACTGAATTAAAATGTCCAAAAAATATTGCTCAGGCCAAACATTCTCATTAGAAAAATATTTTAAAATCTCAGTAAAATTAGAGCTCACAGAGGTTCAATAAGATTTTGAAGAGCCCAGTTGCCTTATGTTAAACGGTTGTTCACATATAATGGTTTTTTGCTTTGGTTGTTGTTTGTTTGTTTTGGGTTTTGTTTGTTCTCAATTTCCCTTTGTGGTGTTCAAGTCAAATGGGGCCTTGATATCTTGGAAACCATCACATGCTACACATCCTACACCACAAGAAGTAAGAGGTAAATCCAGGCAAAGGAATTATTTTGAAGCTGAAGGGAATTAGATTACTGCAGTAAGGCACCTGCTGGTCTTGCAGTGTCCTTGAAGGGCCATGTAGTCTATATTTTCCTGGAAAACTTTGTAAAACAGTTCTTTTCCAACCAAGGAATATGCCTTTGTCAAAGGCAAGTAATCTCAACACCTAGCTGCTCAGTTACTTCTGAGTCTGTGAGCCCAATTTTCAACTAGCATTAATAATATGTAGCAAAACAACCTGAAAAGATCTAGAGCAATTCCACTAAATGATCCTGTTGAATGCCCAGAACATGAAAATGTCTTAAGCTATGATTTACCTCGTTAGGCAATACTCATGGGTATTTCATAAAGTTACTGTTCTTCAAATACAACAAAAGCAGGCAGAAAGCTTTGCTGCTCCTTACAGTAAATGAAGATGGTACTTAATTTTGCTGAATATTTAGGCACCAGCTCTAGAAGCACCTGCACTGGGTCACACTGTAGGCTTCCAATACTTCTATAACTTTGATTATTCCACTTTTATTTCCACTTTGTTTCAAGAGTGCAGTGTTCATGCAGAGTGTATATGCTGCTACATAATCTTTGCATGAAGAAAAGGGAACCCAGACCTTTACCAACCATGAAAAGCTGAAAAATATTAAACTTCCTTCCATTAAATTCCTTCAAAACCAAGTTAGAAGCCAATGCCATCTTACCATCCATGGACAAAAGCACAGCCCACTGAACATCAGCAAAAGGACTAAGAGCTGAGTAGGTGTGATTCAAGTGCTACCTAATTGTTTTCATTCAGACCATGCACATTTCCTCTCTGTAAACTTTGCTTACAAAGAACTGTATTCTAGTACTCACTGCACAGAAACAAGATTTAAGTACAAGTAAACAATCAAAAAACCCAATAAAACCTGCCAGTATTGACAAGTGCTCATACAAGTCTTCTAAGACATAGCCTCCAGTTAAAATAACTGTTACTGTGCCGGCCCTAATGGATATCCCAGGTGGATATTATGGAAAAAAACAAACCACAAATGCCACCAAAGAACACTAACCAATCCCATTACATCCAGTTAGCTATACAGTATGAAGCCCTTTCCCTGCTAGGGATGGCTGCAGTATTATCCAAGATAAGAACATTTAAAATAAGCAGCAATGCAGAATTTTCAGAATTGAAGCAAAAATTTGTTAACTATTTGCTTTTTTCTTCAGCTTTACACACTGTTTTTAATGACCTATCTCTTAAAAACACACAGAATTAGTGACAGTGATAAAAGTTTGATTCAATTGTGAAATAGAACTTATACAACAGATCTGCTCACAGCACCTTCCATCCAAGCCATTTCTCAGGCAGCTTTAGCATAAGTTTAGATTTTACAGAAAAAAATCTGTTAATAGAGTACCTGTCTGGAATGAACAGCAGAGGAAGCTGAATCGACAGATGATGGAGAAGAGGCAGCAGCTGAGTCATGAGGTGGAGGGCAAGAGGGAGTTGGGGGCTGAGAACGGGATAAGCCTTTAGTAGGCAGCTTATTCTGTGTAGAGCAGAAACAGGAGAGTTATCCAAGGGACAGTGACATTAGCACAGGTTAAGAGAACTTCAGTCATGCATCAGAAAGACAGAAAGTTAATAACCAGAAGTCTGCTCTTTTCTCTAACTCCGCACAGTGAAGAGCCTTGGAAATCATCACAGCAAATAATATTACTGTACTCAGTTTTTCTAAAATTAAGTTTTTACAGTGGGCACAAAGATAAGCTAGTGCTGGGAGAGAGCAAAACCAAACAAGAAATGCTAGATTGCACCAAGAGCTACTGTTCACCCATTCATTAGAAACTGTGAGCTACTAGTGCACACTTCAGCACAACACATGGCTTCTCTTGTGCCTGAAATACTATGACTAGCTTTACAGTTTGGATTGTTTGAACATTATTGCTTAATTTTTCTAATTAATTGAAGTAAAATACAAAGCTTTCTAGCAGTTTTAGTAGGATCTACATTACTTGCCAAACGCACCCTGAATGAAAGAAAAAAAACTAGCAAAACCTACATTTCAATTTACCCACAAATTCTTATACATCTTCTAACTCAGCACTACTTTGGTGCAAACCCCAACATTCACCTTTGGAAACTCCATGTATCCAAACATTGAGGCAAGGTGTGCTGCTTTCTCTTTAATGTTCTTTTTATGGAATTCCCTATTTGCTATGGTCTGAGCTCTTTTCTGCAGTTAGAGACGAGGAAGGAAAGCCAAGAAAAGAGGAAAAGAGAGAGAATTCAGTTAACGTCACATACATAATCAGAATACAGCAGAACACAGACTTGCAGAAAGACTTTTTGTTGTCTTAATAGAACCTCAAGTCAACACAAGAAAAGCCAACATATCCAGGGATATGGATAGGACAGACTAACATAAGCAGTTAGGAGACAGAAAGAAAAAGAAATTGCTTGTCACCTGTTTAATTTTTTCCTCCAGGTTCTGAAGACGCTCAAGCACTCCAGAAAGTACAAATGCAGCAGAACAGGCAGATGCGAGATTTTCTGAGGTTTCTGACAGACTGGGCTGGGTATCTGTTTTTTGTACAGTCTTTGCCCTCCTGGACATATGATCAGAACCATTTAAAGATTGTTTGGGTTCCCTGACCTCGTGTTCTCTCCTAGCTACCACCTGAAACTGGGAAACACTTGAAGTGAAAAAAAATCTGCTTTCTGCACTACCATGCAGCATATGCAGCTTTTAAGGATGCTTCCGAAAGCGCAGCACAGTCATGCAAATAACTAGAATTTAAATGTTCTCATATAGCTCTTTGCATCCAATAGCTATTGCATCGCTGATGCTTGTGTTCATGCACTGAAATAAATCAGTCCTACATAATTTATGCAGGTCTTGACATTCTTCTCTAGGTTCATGTCAGTGTTTATGAATAACTGCAGACAGCATCACTGCAGGACAACCTGACACTGTATCTCCTTTTAGGGTTTTCAGCAAAGGCTTGAGTTGTTTTCTTTTTTGGAATCACATCTGCTCAAAACCGAACTTAAAATCAAATTATGAGAACACCACATGAATGCTGTTCTTGGCACAATGTACTTCAGATTTAAAGCCTTTCTGAGGAGTCCAGAACAGGACTGTGAATTTGAATGTTCATATAAAAATAGCTTTTGAAGTAAATGAAACATTTGAACCAGTTCAGCTTTATCAAATTAAATATTAGAAATGACCTTGCTGCTGGTCTTTTCATGACAGTTTTCTAACTCCATCCTATCTGTCCAATTCAAATAAATACACAAGCTTTGCCAATTTCTGAGAATTAAAGTAAAAAAACCAAAGTAATGCAAATAAACTTGCAGTGTGCTCCTGTTTCAGGATAGCCCACCTATCTGCTGAGCACACAGTGACTCTCAAATGGCTTATAAATATGTATTTTTATCAAGCTGATCTGCACATTTCCACATGCAATGCAGACTTCATTTTATTGCAGACTACTCTTGAAATGCCTCTGCAGAACATTTATTTACATTTGAAATCTTATATTCAAGTGAAAATCAATACTATTTTATTTGAGATTGCTTTCACTGGAAATAGCAAGAAAAAAACCTTAGATTACGTTTTCAAATATGATGCTGCAGAGCTTTCAGCAGAAATTCTTCTCACAAATCTTACCACAGGTTTTTCAGTTAAAGTAGTAAAAAAAAAAACAAAACACCAAACCCTGGGCTCCAATATCAGCTGTTCAATGCTCAAGCTTTCATTGTAGACATTTTTGTCATGTTTTTCAGGGTGGAAAATTCTCTTTGCTTTATCATTGTAACAGCCCAGAGCATAGAGTGCATGCACCGACTAATTTTCAGGTACTGCTGCAGTTTTCTCACATCAAATGTAGCCACATATTACATTTACACAAATGGGAGTCTAGATGCGGTAACACAAAAATCACCACCTATGGTTTTATAGTGTTTCTTTCCACAGCGACTAATTCTTTCAGCTTTCTTATCTAGTCAAGCAGCTATAAAACAGTCTTAGATTTTAAAATTATGGTATTCACAATTATCAGCTAAATATATCTGTTAACTCTGAAAATTATTATTTTGTATATTCTGTGGTTACACTATAACATGTTCCCAGCAGTAATAAAAATGGAGTGTTTGTCAGGAGTTACCCATAAGCTCCTACCTGCCTTTTTGGTTGAGGTGGAAGAAGACTTGGATCCTTAGGTTTAGTAAAGTGAAGATTGAGAGGAGGGTCAGAAGAGAGCAGAGCTGGTCTATCTGTTAGCTCCTTGTAAAGCATTTTTAAAATTATAATGACAGAGTGGAAAAAAAAAAAGACTTTAGGATTCAAAGATCTTTAGAGGTAGAAAAAAATTTTCACATTTGTCATCTACATATTTTATTAACCTATCCTGATTCCTGAAGATATAGTTAAAATTCAGCAAATTCAGTATTCCTTAGGACAGGCTGTTATAAGAGGCTTCCTTCAACAAGGCCCAGCATATCTCTGCACACATTGCCTGCAGAAAGCTCAAGGCATCAACACATATCCAGGTAGAGTGCAAATAACAGTGCTTCATGGACTGAGAAAATCACTTGATATCTCTAAAGCCTTCACTTCCGGAGGACTTAATACGTAAATGAACAAATAGATACCAGCACAAAGGTTTAATAAAGCCATAACACTTGATTGAACATTGACATATTGCTCATCCTCCCTTCACATCTCTTAAGTGACAGATCAAATCTCAGTTGTCACAAACCATCTTGTGCACTAAAAGGATGGTGATTTTACCATATCTTTATTCGATCTACTTAAAACACCAGTAGTCACACTAACTACAAACCATGACAACTCCAGAATGCAAGTATAATCTGTTATGCCTACTTTAGGAATGGGAATAGAAGCTGAACACAGCTTGCAAAAGACTAGGTTTCTAAATTTTCTACAAAGAAAGACTCCACCGAATATGCAGTGTTCCTTATTCAAAGAATATAGGAAAAACAATCCTGCAATACCAGCTTAGACTTCTAAGATGCAAAAATTGTAAAGAGTGCCTTAGAAGATATTTCAAAACACAGCAATTCCACTACCCTTTATCAATATAATAGATACTAAACAGCTACATTAATATGCACAATCTAATCTCTCACTTCAGACATAACAGATTCATTTTGTCTGTTGGAAATCTGCAAAACATTCTCAAGGAGAAGCTACAGTTCAATTTCAGAGATTACTTTTATGTTCGTCTCTAACCTACCTGCCTCCGTAACACGGTATTTGGAGCATTCTCTTCAAACTTTGCCAACAGCTGAGTTGCCATTGATTTCACTTTATTCTGGTTCACTCCTTCTCTGCCATCACTCTGTTCTTTCCCAACATTTGTCCCTTGGCTTGAAAAGCCTGAAGCCTGCAAGAAAACAACAAACTATGTTTTTCTCAAGTTCATCTATGACACTGATGAAGAGTAAAAGATACCCTTATCCACAAGGAGTAAAAGGACATACTGTCTTCTGCATTTCAGAAATGATACTGTTTAGCATGCAGAAGTCACCAAAAATATTTTCCTTAGTCTCAAAGTACAGTAAAAAGGGAACAGTAATTAGTCCTGGCTTGATAAAGCAGAGTCCTAAAGATAACTAGTTAGACAAGGGCTGAGGAGGAATCAAGTATAACACAAACCCTTCAATCAAAAATAACTGAGTTGGAAAGAGGAAAAGAGCCCAAATCAATACCTTCTGGATTCTTTGTTCAGAAAGAAAACTAGTGCAATGTAAGTGATGCTCTTTAGTGCACACTACAGTAAATGCAAGGTTTTAACAGAAATTTCTTTTCATTCCCACCAAGCAGAAGAGGCTAAGCCCTGGTCCCCTGATTCCTGCTGTTTCCTCAGCTCTGGTGCTCATCAAGGTGTTGAATGCATGAGGATATCACTGAACACCAACCTCAAAGACACCAAAAAGGCCTTTTCGACGTCTTTTGTTAGTCTCATTTTCTTCTGTTTTCCCTTCAACCTGAAACAGTAAAATCAAAACAAGTTCTGTAGCAGTTACCAGTGCACTCAAGCAGTCCCTCTCAGGGTATTAACTTTGACAACCAGGCAACTGTAGTCTGGCCTGTGTTAAACAAAGCATCAGTGCTGAGGGATCAAACTGCACCATGCACCTTGTGAGATTCCCCAACTCAGAATGTTTGTTCCTCAGATGAGGAGCTTAGTGGCTCTCATGGCAGTTACCGCATAGGTAAGAGTTGTCCTGTAAGCACTGACTGGGAGCTGTCACTGAACTCTAATGGGTGAAGATACATGCTTGTACACTTTGCCGAACACCAGCACTATGATGTTGGTGCGTATCTTTTCATCTTTCAATACTGAAGAGTTTGTAATTCATAAAGAATGATTCTTTCAAGAAAAAAACATTACAGCACCAGCTGTTTTGTGAATTTTAATACTGGTTTCCAGGTACGTAACAAAATCCACAAATCCCTTACTTTCTTATCTCTAACCTAGACATCTGCATGCAGAACTTACGTTCACAGCACAGATATATTGCTTTCATTTTTTGAGTGATTATTGTCTGCTTTACCGCCTGTCTCCCTTGTAAGGTTCATCTCCCTGAATATAAGGCTTTACACATTATAGTGCTTAAGCAACCAAATTGCCTGTTTTATACTCAAGCTTCACACACATTTAATTATTCTACTGAGTAGAGATTGCATAAATAATGAATATTACTTCTGTCTACATGAAATTACAAAAGAGTAAACTCTTAAAAATTTGTATAATTTCTTATTAAATTCTCTTGAACATTTGGTGCAATTATGCAGGCTTTTTGGCCTGATAAATGTCACATTAGGTTATACTTCATGAACAATAAACCACAATCCACTTATTGGCACTTGCCCATGCTGTAGCTTTGTGACTGCTAGGCCAACTTCAAGAAAAAAACAAATAAAAAGATCAAAGACTATAGGCTTCCTTTTTACATATACACTGTTTGTAATACATCATTATGCAGTGAACAGAAATAATCCCAAATGACTTCTGGGCAAACACCAACAGAACCATATGAGAGTGGTTTGATTCCTTTGTGTGCTTTGATACATTGTCTCTCAAGCTCCAGCTTCCAGTAACCTCCCTCCACACCACAGAGAGTCATTAATCTGGCAAGAAGAGTGAAAAAGTGACTGCACAATGTCTTCTGTATAATTTGTACCACTTAAAAGCAGAATTTGCCTAAGTGAATGAAGCAAACAAGGTGTTGCTTTTCAGAAATCTTACATGAAGGACTTTCATTAAGTTCTTTACAAAGAGGTAAAAAACAAAGCAATGTAATTGCCTAGCAAAAAAACCCAAACAAACAAAAAACCCAAGGATTGTGCCCTTTGTTGTGTGAGCACCTCCACTAATTTATCAGTCTGGAGCACAGGAAATCTGAGTTCTTTTCCAGCCCTGCCGACACCGTAGGAAAATGGAAAACCTTATCCAGGCCAGCATGTGCTGCCAGAACAACCACCACCACCACACCAGCTCCAGGTCCCAGGTCTCTCACAACCTGCCCCAGATAAGGATCCCTCTTCAGCCAAATAAAAGGACTGACCAGACAGTACAAAAAGTTTAGTAAGTGATACCCTGTTATCTGACTGGATTTTCAGTCTGCACTATGCGAGTGCTCTCCTACACTTGCACTCTGGACAACGCCCAGCACTACTTTTTTTCAGGAGAGAGAACCATTAAACTGATGCCACAGCCAAACGTTTAACTTAAGCAGTTGCTTTCCCAGGAGCTCCAAGCTGGTTTCAGATGGTTACGGTGCTCACAAGTCCCTATCCTAACCTTAGTACTGCATTTCTTGATAGGACTTGATACCCTTTCTATGATAGGACTGCAAAGGCTCAGACGAAAGAAGATCTTGACAGTCCTACTCCCCAAGCTGATTTGAAAAATATCATTTCCACTTCTCATTTCAAACTGGCCCCTGTAGTGTGAAACCAAAAGGGTCCACCAAGCAAATAATCTCATGCTTTCATGTAATGCCAAGAACTATGCCTTGTGTTATGACAGAAGTTTTACTTCATGACAGGAGGTTAGTCAGAGAGCTGTTCAGCTTAGTAATGGAAATCTCTCTCCACTGCTAAAAATCTATTTACTTCTGCAACTAACTCATGGAAAAACAACAGCATCGTGGTTATGCAAAATGCTTTTCTTTCAAAGAAGTCACCCACAAGAGAAAGCAATGTTTATTTTGCCTATTTGGTTTCTCACTGCTTTGTTAGCGGGGAAACTTGTCACTTGATTTTGTGTGCATGTGGGTGGCAGAGAAAAGCTATCACTTAACAAGGATAGGCAAGCTTACTGGGAAACTGACTGTCCACAGGTTTTGAAAATGTGTTTCTAGATAGAAAATACTCAAAACCTAAGTCAGTCAAGGAAACAGCTGGAAATTCTTTAATAATTCTTCAGGTGAAGAAAACGAAAAAAATAAAAGACAAAAATAATTTATTTCTACCAAAACTGAAAAGATAGCAAAAAAATAAAGAAGTACTGTATTGACATATATTGAAATATATATATGCTGAAAAATGCAGTACATACAAGTACGCCTGAGCTTTTATGAAATATGAATTCCAAAAGTAGTAGGAAAGTTGTACTTTTGAGGCAAAATTTAAGAATCTCTGCATAAGAGCAGAGTGGTACAGTTAAAGATTAAGGAGGTCTGTTTGAAAAAAAAAAATATTCTGAAGAACAAAAGAACTTGAGAATCGTCATAATCTCGATACGGTTTCTGGCTAGCCCAGGAAACTCAATACCTGGAACAGTTTTGCATTAAGCTGTGTTTCAGGAAATGCAGAAGTTTACTTCATTTTGGTGGAGGAGTACCTGCTGCTAGTTAATTGTCAGGATCTGGACTTGGACACTGCTGCCTCTGAGCCAGGCTGTGCAGACACTCCCCATTTCATTGAAGTTCAAATGAAAGTAAGGCTTGGCTGTGAAAGCAAAGCCCCTCCTCAAGGTCTCCCTTCAGAAGAGGGCCAAGCTAATGAATAGGCAGAAGGCAACACAGTTTATTACTGTGTAATTTCACTAGAGTAACTTCTAATTTAGCTCATATAAAACTTTTGAAGTTATAATCCATTCAGAAACACCTAGACAATACTCTCACTGCACGCAGTCCTATGCCACATAGTATTAACTCAGGTCTCCGTAACCCTTCAAGGCCCTGGAGCCTTTGAAGGCAACACGTATGGGCATGGAAGTGTTTTATACCAGGACATAAACAGGGCTTGTCAATAGCTTTTCATTAATAAATGACGAAGAGAAAAAAGTATATGGGTATGACTAAGAGATCATTATCTCAGAGTCTTGGTGTTTGCTACCACTGCAGACTTCAAATGTTTTCAAGGCTTTGAAAGGTTCCCTCCAGAACTCTCACAGCATCCATAAATCATTCAAATTGCTGCTTTTGTTACAAAAATGGCATTCCCTCCCAATCAACAAGCATTCCAGTGCTTCAGTGATCATGTGAACTGATACATAATACTACGGCTGTGTATTTTATCACTAGGAGTACAGAACTCCAGGACTGTTTTTCTCAAAGGTAAAAGCCCAGAAAAATTCCAGACTTTCTTGTCTCAAAAACTACCCCAAACAAACAAAAATAACCAAAGCCTCCCAAACAGAAACCATACCATCTAGCATTACATGAGACCTCTTAAAAACATGGAAGTCAATATGTGTAACAGAGCAAAGACTTCAGATACCTCAAGCTGAAACAGTGCCTTACACACACCCCAATAAAAACATCCTCCTCCTCTAGCTTTTACTTACATCAAAGAAGACTAATGTGGAGAATGGATACAAATTCTCCCCAAACACACCCCAATAAATGTTGTGATTCAAAATCTTGCATTTACAGTGAACACTTGACTGGGACTATTATTAAAGCTTTAACAATTTGACACTGACAATACTGTTTTGTTGTTACAAACATCATAATGATGACCATGCATGTGTGTGTTAGCTTTGTTTAGTGTGGATTTCACTTTAGTATGCTCAAAAATCTATTTATACAGGTCTTTTAACAGCAGCACATAGAGAAAACCTTTATTCCTGAGCTTAACAACTACTTTTCATCTTCTAAAAAAAGATTTATATGGTGTTTTCCTTCACAGCTTACCTTTGGTACTCGTTTTCTTGGTAAAGTTAAATTGATATAATTGTTAAAGATGAAGTTTGATGGTTTTGCTGAACAAAGATCATGATTCTCTCCATTTTGCTTGTCACCACTTTCTGTTAAAAAAAAAAAAAGGACCACTTAAGATACTTACTGAAACTACTTTTTTAGAACCTTTGACTAAGCCAGACCTTATCATTTGAGAGCTGGTAACAATTACATATAACAAACCCATACAAAACAAAAATACATATATACAATCTAAGGTACTTTTCTAAAAAAGGATGAGAAATATTCAGAAAAGGACATGCCACATGCAGTCATCCTTACCAGAGAATCACTCTAACAACCTGATACATGAACCTTATGATGTCAAGCAGCAGTGACCCAGCTGCTCCTGCTCTCTGAAACCACCAAAGACCCACAAAAAACATGGTCTTCGATCAAGTTTTTCCTCCTTCCTTTTTTAATCACTAGGTAACTACTGCAGACAGAAGCAGGCATGCTCATGTGCCAGAACAGCTCAGCTGAGAAAGGTCTCTTGGCTCAAGAGTGGTGTCCATGAGCAGCCTGGATTAAGTACTCTAACTTCTCAAACATGCAAGAATTAGGAGCAGTGTGAGCTCAGCTTACCTACTGCCTGCAGAGGTGTGCCCCTGAACAATTCATAGAACTTGGAGAGGTACATGACCATGCTGAGCTTGTCAGGCTCCCCAGCTGACCCCACTTCCTTCCCTGTGGTCACAGGGGGGATCCCAAACTCCTGCTCAGCAACATCGAACGCCAGCTGGTTGTTTTTGACAATATCCTCTTCGTTCAGAGAATCGAAGTCGCTGCATAGACAACACAGTGACATCATTGGCAGTTTACTCTCTGCCCCCTCAGAAACAGGCAGTGCTCCCCTGTCCACTGGAGGGGCACAGAACAGCCCCATGAATGAGAATACAGGCATTTCACCAGGTCAGAACCACAGAGCCTACACAACATTAAAGGTGAGAGTCTCACACAAACCCTGGCTTTGCCAGGAATGAAATTTAAAAGCTATTCTGCTGAACTGGATTTTGATGTAGTCCCATGAAAAAGGAATTCCCTTATTTACGAGAAAATGCAATTCTTTCTCAGAAGTGCTAAGGAATCTTTTTCTTCTCCCAGTACAGCTGAAGGACTACAGATTTCACCTCTTAGCAATTGACTTCCTTTACATTAGCTCTATGAGTTGTCAAAGCCAGGAGGAGTAAATTTAAATTAGCATTTTATTACAAAAATGTTCTATGTGTCCACACGCATGTACAGACACTACAATTCACAGAATCACAGAATGGTAGTAGTTCAAAGGAATCTCACAGATTCCTGGAGATCTAGTCCAACCCAATCCCTTTTTAAGGTGTTACCCACACAGTGTGAATGGGAACAGCATGTCCATGTCACACATAACTGGATTTAGCAGTGCACTAAATGAGTTCATTGCACTTGTGAACCACATTATCCATTCTCTAATCCATTTTCAATGGGATCTATTCTAAGACTATGATCCCATGAACAGTGTCCGAAATTCACAATTAAAATAAATGTGAACAAGGTACAAAGCTCTAGACAGGGTAGTTTCTTTCTCCCCATAAGGAATGTGAGTTTTTTAATCCTCCAAGAATTTGTGTCTTTCTTCTCTATCTGTGTATTTCTGGAGAGAGGGGGTTGCAAGGAGCCCTCTGCTCCAGTTCTACCCTCAGCAGTCACCTCTCTTGCTTGACCAGCTGTCATACAGCCAAGTCCGTTGTTCCATTTACTGCAAAAAGCCAAGAGATCCAAACACAATGTTAATTAAACAGCAGGAGTTCTGTTAGCTCAGGAAGAGAAATCTATCATCTTTCTAAAGAGACAGGTATCAGAGAGATGCTTTCCACAGACAGCAAAGATTGTTTTGTTTTCCCCAATCTCCCCTGCTTATATCCACAAAAACATCCAGAACTCCCATTATTTTAAACTAACCCAAGGCAAAAAGAAAATCTCTTGTTCTTGCATTGCTATTCTCTTCCTCCCACAAAGCTGTACAAACAGGCACCCTGGGTGTTGCTCCTGTTCTCCTGCTTCTTCACTAAAGAGCTCAATCATTTATTTCATTTATCCACAATCAAGAGAGGCTGACAATAAGTAATTTTGCACTCCTAAATTCTGTGCAGAAAGGCAAGAGAATGCATCTGTTGCACTGTGGAGACTGGTGAGGCGATAGAAGAGTCACCTCACCACTGACTGCATCAAGCAGTGACCCAGTACCAGCAATTGCCATTTCCAGACCCCTGTTACACACTGGCCCTTGTCTATCTAAGCAAGAAACCTTACATATTCATACATAAGAAGTTGGATCTAGTGCAATTAGAAGCTCTGTCAAAAAGCTAATGCTGGCTTGCAGTTAACTCCCAAAGGTCAGCTCTTGCTGTATAGCACTGTGCTATTCCAGACTATTAGTTCTGCAAAACTACCACCTCCTGTGCACATCCATGGCCCAATATTTCCCTAAACCACAGCATACTGAGAATGGCTCATTTAAGGCTCACCTAAGTAATTTCTGCAACTCATGACAGTGCCTTTATGGCCGTGGTTTTAAACATATGCTAAAAACCTGTCTCCAGGGACATGGGAACACAACTCTTACATTCTCCAAGCAGTGCAATTTATTTTACATTGCCCTGTGATTCCAGCATGCATGATCACAAGGTTTAAATCCTTCCTATATATTCTTTTAAGGAATATATATTTCTTTTTAAATGACATGCAAGACCACAAGAAAAAACAGAGCATCAACAACCCCACCCTCCCCATTCCCCAAATCTGGCAATGGTGTGCAGCACCTCCTTGCAAAAACTAGCAATATAAGAGGACTGTAGAGAACCATGTGGTTCTGCTTGGTTTGACACTATACTTTGGTAAATGCTTAATATAACCTACAGTCAACAAGATCTATAGATGTCACTTACATGAGATCAGGTCTGAAGTGATGGATAATTGCACACAATGCAAGGCCACTTTTCCAGGAGGTAGTCAGGTCTGTGACGTTAACGTTACGGTACCCTTCTGTCTGCTTCTGACACCAGGTCAACAGCTTGTTAGGTCGAATATCTGACTCTGTAGTTACAGTGGAGAGTAAATATTTTGATCAGTTTTGGTATGCCCAGATGTCTCCAAATACTAAGCCACATGAGATATCACATACCATGTCTGGAAAGATTCACTGATCTTCTGATGGAGCTTACTCTTTCAAGAGGACATCGTTGTAACTCATTGGTGACATATAATTGTCTCACCTGTAAGTAAAAGCAGTTGGCAGCATCATGTTAGAAGTGGTTGAAGAAGGAAAACTTGTATTTCCAGGTTAACATCAAGAGTTGGATCTAAATTAAGTAGTCTCCTGAAGATCTTCATGTTGTACTTGTGGCTCTGAACAAAAAATGAACAAATAAACCCCCAAAAATAAAATAGACTTTGAAATACTGACCTGGTGAGGTCGAACACAGCTCGAGTTCAAGTTTGGGTATCTTGTTCCTGGGTCAATTGTATACTGGTCAAAGTTCTTGTTAATATTTTCAGGGGTAGTCTGAGGCAAGAGTCGATAAATGCTCTCTCTTAAAAGAAAAAAGATGCATGTGGGGTTTATTGTTAGTTGAGGTTTTTGTGCATCTATCTGCATCTTATTTTGATTTTGCCAGAACAGGTATTATGCACTAGATGTATAATGCACATCTCACTCCTTATCTCTACTCTGCAGGAGAAGGATGCCAGATAGAGAAAGGACTACAAAAAGACTCTTCGAACTTATGCCCATATTTCCCCAAGGCAGGAAGTGAGCAAGAAAAATAAGACCAAGAAAAACTAAACCAGGAGGTTACATCATACAATCATCTGGTTTTGCTTTAACCTCCACCCAAGGAATAACGTTTTTACCACATAACAGCGCTAAATCCCATCACTCTGCAATTCCTATAACCACTGCAGCCTTTTTTTTTTATTATGCTGTTCAATTTTCCATTTGGGACTATGCTGTGTTTGAGTCATCCCACAGGCTTCTGTCTTAAAGCTTCTGAAAGCACCGAACTCAGTAATGCTCCTATTTGCTTTACCACAACCATGACTATTTCGATTGTGCATCTGCCCTGCAACAGCCTGAGCAGCTGCAGGGCAGTTACCATCAGGACCCAAAGTCAGCAACTTCAGCCATCAAACCATGGTGAAACCAAGGCTGCTGATGTGCTTAACTTCATGCTCTGGTCAAACAGATACTACATAGTTTATGGTGCAGAATTATAGCAATTCTCCCTTACCACACATTCATCAGTCTAAATAAAGACGGCGTCAGGGCCACTCAGGTAAAAAGCAGCGTTAAAATCACAGATTTGAAATCACGGATCACTATGAAAATTGTTAGAAGTATTTAAAGATATTTCATAGTAATTCTTTTTTAATAAAAATATCCCAGGTGCTGGGATGGTTGGAGGATTAGTCTTTGGATACAAGGCATCTTAGATGTATTTCACAGAATCACAGAACATTAGGGATTGGAAGGGACCTAGAAAGATCATCTAGTTCAATCCCCATGCCACAGCAGTATCACCTAGATCAAGTTGCACAGGAAAACATCCTGCCAGGTTTAAAACATCTTCATAGAAAGGAGACTTCACAACCTCTCCAGGCAGCCTTTTCTAGTGCTCTGTCACCCTCACCATGAAGAAGTTTCTTCTGGTATTTATGTGGAACCTCCTATGTTCCCAGCTTACACCCATTTCCCCTTATCCTATCACTGAGAAGATCCTGACTCCTTCTTTCCATTTCCATATAGATCAACATTAATGAGGTCACCCCTCAGTCTCCTTTTTCTCCAAGCTAAAGAGACCCAGCTCCTTCAACCTTTGCTCATGAGGGAGACATTCCACTCCCTTCATCATCTTTGCGGCTTTATGCTGGACTCTCTCAAGCAGTTCTCTGTCCTCCTTGAACTGAGGGGCCCAGAACTGTACACTATTCCAGATGTGGTCTCACCAGAAATCAACTTAATTCTAGTCATTAGGGACTTAATTACTGTTCAAACCCATGTCCTGCACATGACTGTACCTCTCCATTAGTGTACTGAGCAATTGCCTGCTGCCATCATAAATTGTTCAGTAACCTGAAGGACTAGGTAATTGCGGTGAATTTGCAATTACTGTGCCATTGCAGTGAAGATGACTATTTCTCCTGTTGACATTCTGCATTTTACTGCATTTTACCAATAATGCGTCTTTTTAACCCATTGAAAGTGATAACGACAACAGAAGCAGCACTCACCGTTCAGCAAGGATTTCTAAAGGGGGTTTCCCTTGAGCCCAGCTCCGCACCATCCAGGCAGTATCAAAAGCAGCTAAGAAGCCTCTTGCACAACCAGTACCCATTGGCCAGAAGGGCTGTAAGAAGTATTTACATTTTATTTCCTTGTGTTTCTTAAGTTCTTATTACAAAAGTAACTCACACCGTGACTTTGGAGTCTAAGGCTTCATTCTGGGCTACTTTTCTAAGACAACAGTTAAAATAAAACATAGCTTGTAGTTTTCAGAGGTTTCTCTCCTTCAAGTCTTAGGTAATGAAAAAGGCTGCTTTCATTTTGGCTTTTTTAAACTTCTATATTTACCTCAAAAGGTAAAGGCGGGGGGGTAGGGGTGGTGGGGAAAGAGACTCAATATTCAAGGATTAGGTAAGAAAGAGATCTCTGTGAGATGATTTTCTTGTCATGTTGTATTTTTACTTTGGATTGATCTTTTCAAGCACTTTAGGCTGTTAGCACGAGTTTAAAAAAAATAAATACTTGCAACATACACTTTTCATTGTGTCAAAGAGAACATACGAAGGCAAAGAGAATACAACAAAAATTTGGACCAAATATCTGTCTGTGACGGACATCAGGAAAATTACTGTCATGCACCCAAGATGAGGACACACAGCTCACAGTTTTCAGGCAGAAATACAACTTGCATAAAGCAAACCAGGATCTCAGCCAGAGACTGCCAGCCAAGCATTAGTTATGACATAAACTATGGCATAAAAAAAAAAAAAAAAAAGGAAAAA
>VZRI01011084.1:274342-322040 GCA_013397515.1 Upupa epops | reverse complement strand
AAAAAATAACTGCTCCAAAGAAGGTACCATTGTTTCAGGACTTGTAAGAAAAGACAGTTTGTTTTAGAGTGTAGACTGAGTGGCTGGATTAAAGAACTGAAGATGACTTCTTGGAAGAAATTCCAAAAAATATACCTCAAGCAAACTATCTCCAACAAGTGCCACCAAAAGCAGATGTCTGTGTCTCTCTCTTACTAGTGCAGCATTTTCAGAGGCATACATGCAAGTAAAATCAAACATTGCTACATCTGGTTGACCGTAGTGATTAATTGCAAAATCCAAGGAAGGCAGCTGGTAATTGGTTGCAAAGTCAGCAGCTTCTCTGGCATAGGACAGCAAATTACTCTGGTTCACATTTTCCCCACAGAGGAGCAGCTCAGTATCAATATAGTCCTGGAAGAAGAGAAGCAAAGAAGCATGCACGGTTAGGTACTCAAAGTGTCCCTGCTGGATGAGAACATTGTATTCTTACAGCACCAGTGTGGAAGCTATGCATCTCTCAGAGTAAAGCGGCGAGAGATTTGTCACCTGCCCCAAAAAGTTGACACAGAAACACAGATTACTGTACTATCTCAAACAGGATCTCTCTGTGCCAACACGAATAAGCAGCTTTATTTGCAAGGGAAGATGACAGTGACTCCTAGTTCATTGTGGTATTTTTGTAACACATGTTCCTATGTGTTATTTTTGTAACATTACTTCCCTTCCATAAAAAGATGTTACCAGCCTCACTGCAATGCCTTTCTGTATCTCTGTATGGGTGCATCCCACATGTAAACCCACACAAGGTACTTATGACATAACATGTGGGTCTTGTCTAAAGTTTGACTTAGCAACTCAGTAAAATTCAAACTTGGATTATAGAAGCTTTTCTGTTGTTCTGCTTTTGGGCTGGGGTTTTGTGGCCTTTGTGGTGAAGGACTTTGATTTTACAGGCCACTCTGCTTAAATCCAGTGATTATTAATACAGCAGTTTCTATTTACAGCTTAATCATGGATGAGATCCCTAATCACCAGGATGATACCACAGAACCCCTATTAGCCCAGTTGTTTTAGACACCATTTTTTTTTTTAATCCCCACTCAGCCCTGAGCAGGTCAGGAAAACAGCTCTGACTGACAACAGCTTCTACTCCTCTCCAAACTCCCAACAGATTTCCTGGGACTGTGCCCATATACAAACACAAACCCCTCACTCCCAGGGCCCACCTCCCACTCTTCCACACTGCTGCTTTGCCCTCCCCACCCCAGCTGGGCAAAACCAGTGGTTCAGCCCTGGAAGCCCCTGTTCTCCAAAAGGGAAAGAAACAATGGCACTGAGCTTAGTGGTCCCATTAGAAAGCCCAAGAAGCCTTCTGACAGCATCCCACAAGTACTTCCTTGGGAAATGATACTTGACTGCTTTGGCACTGTCTTAGTTTGCAAGAAAAATTGACTTCTCTTGGGTTTCTAGGAAGAGAAATTTAAATGTTGCCAAAACACTTTCAAGAAACAAAAGAAAACTAATCTTCACCTCTTACAGAAGAAAGGAAAAAAATAAAGGAAGCAAAAAAAAGAGTTCAAAGTCCAAAGTTCAGGCCACTGTGTTTACAGCCTCCTTCTATCATGTTTCACCCACTTTAGAGAATTTGCAATTTAGGCTGGGACAGGTTTTAACATTTCCTTATTTGCCTGATAAAGCTGTATGTAGCTTTGCCAGATTTTCATTTGAATAAATGAGGTTTCTATTTGCTGGTGTGATGATCACACCATGTATTTCCAAGGTGAGTCAAGATCCAATTTCTGCCGGTTTCAGAACAGACAAATTTAGAAAGTATTGTTTTATGAAACTTTGTGCTGACTGGAATGAAAAACAAACAAAAACATCAAAGTAAGAGCTAAGTGATCTGAGCCTTAATGAAGTGATTTAACAAGTGTATAAACACCCTCTATAACGCACAACAGCATTCACACTTATTCTATGCCAAGTCAATAAAATAAGATCTTAAGCTGGCATTTTTACATACATTATTAATCACTCCTTTGTCCAGAAGACTTTGCTTTTTCGCTGTCATCACAAAATAATGGGTGCTGTCTTTGTAGTAAACAATATTCTCCAGGTCAATTCCTGAAAAAGAGATAATACAGTCAGTGCACTGTCTGTGTCATCTACTACCAACATTTGAATGAACCCCACAGGTGGGTTTCTTTCATGGGATATAGCCACCTTCCCAGTCAGAATGAAGTATTAGTGGACAAGATGCTCTAAAACAAGAGTGGAAATCAGCCTTACCCTATAGAGTTTGTCTCAGCATAATTTAAAGTTATTTGGCATCCTTTTAAGGAATAGCCAGCTAACTACAGCCTTAATCTTCTGAGGTGGACAAGGGGAGCCAGGGGAATAAAGCATTTTTCAGGTTGCTAGGGCATTGGGTCTAACCAGGAGTTTTGTTTTCTATTATAATACATTTTTTAAAAATAATCAAGACTGGAATTGCTTGTACTGACAGTAGACACAACTGTTCTGAAACCCCTTTTCATACAGATGTATTTCACAGTTTATATTTCAAGTACTTATGAAAGATTCCTGTCTAGTTCTTTTCAGTTTATCAGATCTACACATCAAAAAGCAAGAATAAACTCCTCCCAGAAGGGCAGAGCCTCTTTCATAGAGTTTAAGCTGTTCAGTATGTGAACAGATACAAACAAAACAAACTGTGTCTTAAGGGAAATCTCTGGGCACTGAAAATGCTCTTCTAAATTTGTTCAACATAGCAGACATTTTTACAGTTGAGAAAAATTTAAACATTAAAACAAGCTATGATGTGGCAACGCCTAAGCTAAAAGAAATAAAATACATAAACCCCACTGAACCATAAATGGACACCTTCATCTCCAAGATTCTGACATCAAGAGCATTTTATCATTTGGGCTTTTTTAACACAATACATTTAAACTGATTTTAATAGGAATAGAAAGGTGGCCTGGCAGATAAAATGTTCCTGTACTGCATCTTGTATTTGACTGTGGAAAATCTGAGAACACACCCACCCGTTTCCTCCTTGAGGTCCTGGAAGAACTTCTGATTGAAGATGAAAGCAACACCACTAATTTCTTCTACCTTGGCTTCTGCAGTTGTATTTCTGTTTATAAAATTGGCAGTAATAGCTATAGCCAGCTTTCCACGAAACTCCTTCCTCCTGAAACCTGATAAGCAAAGAAATTAATTAAAACCACTGTAAACTTCACGTTGGACTTTCAGGCACATCAGTTTAAGGTGACTTTGGTCTCTTCTTTCATCTAGTCCTATACTTCATCAAAGACCACAACATCAATAGATTTTATCATTCCTCAAAAATTGCCTTGAATAGTGTCTTCTCCCCATTCACAGCTGCAAAACTGAAGCTGTACTGCACTTGGCATAAAATCTCACAACAAAATCCCAAAGAACACAAGGTCTAGGGGGAACTGCAAGAAGTTGAACATAGGAAGAAGGACAAATGAGACTAGAGAGACTCAAGAAAAACAGAGTGCAAGTAGAACAGATAAAATTGAACGCAGGGAAACATTTTAAAAATGAACAACAAATACACTTTTTGTAATGTAGGTGATAAACAGTTTCTGAAAAAACACTGCAGAGGTCTTAAAAATAGAAACCACTACAACACAGGTTAGGTACACACACTGCCATTTAAAGCTTTTCAAAGATATTAGTGGTTGAAAAAAAAAGATCAGTGGTTTAACTTAGATTTCCAAGGTGAGACTGACTGCAAAGTTGCTTGCTCTCCCACTCTATCCTAGCTTCTTCTTCTTATAAAAAATTACCGACTAAGTCAGTCTTGCAATCACACATTAAAGTTTTTCCCTCTGTGTATCTCCCTTATCTGTAAGAAATTCTGAAGTAAGGCAGAGGATCCTTAGAGTATTTTGCCTACAGGCAATTGCTTTTCAGAGAAAGCATGTATTTTCCAAGGAGAAATAAATGATCCATGAATTTTTGTCTCTGTGCTCCTCTGTACGCTCTCATCAATTCACAGGAATGACCTGTATCTGAACAGTCCTCAGTGAACCAAATTTTCCCTTAGATTCTGGTACTATGATAACCATTAACTTCTCAATAGTTTGTAGTTGAGATAAGAATAATTTCATTTTGCTGATACCTGACTACTGAAACAGTCTTTTATGGATACGCTAGACATTAGTGTAAGGAAATTTCTAGTAGACTTTTATGAAGAACTAATTCTAAGCATATTGTGGTTGGCAGTTACTAGAATAAGCAGACAAACTACATATCTAATTAAAAAGGAGCTAGTGTACTTAGTGAACTGAAACTTGCATGGCTATAATTGAAGCTATGGGTTTGTTCATGGGATACAGGAGCAGCTTAGGTAATATCTCACTAAGACAGACAACTCAACTGGTCTGAATACTCAGCGGTGGCATTTCTCCCCTCCTCTCTTCCACACCACCTAACAGTTGTTTATTATCTTTTGCTTCTGAAGTTTAGTCACCTCTACACAAGACCAAAACCTCAGATGCCTTTATCAAATACCTGTCACTCACATTTTGGTCATTAGCTCAAACATACAGCACAAGTTTACAGCACAATTGCAAAGCCTCTGCAATTCCTGACACATAACCTATCACCATCCATGAAACTGAATCATCACATAAGTTACTTAACCTTGAAGCGGGCCCATTTTATAGGCAGTGAAGATTACACAGCAGAGCACTGAGGATTGGTAATGACATTAAATATCTTTCTTTTGAGCTGTAACTTAACAAGAATAGCAGAAGGTAAGACAAAAATGAGTTTCCATGCAGATTTAATGGATCAAAGGGCAGCCTGCTGTTTTGTGTTCTCTGACTTTCAGGTCTTACAAAATACCCTAGAGAGCATTAAAAAAGCTAAATGCACATATTCACCTACCTTCTAACGTGTTCCTGCGGCCATCTGCACCAATAATGACATCAAATTCATACTCTGACAAAGGGTGATCCACGGGGAGAAATTCAGCCCTCCAACCTATCTCTAAAACCACAAAGAACAACATCTGTTTACTCTTCATAAAGTATTACAGAAGTGCTTTCAGAGTCTGAAGAAGGAGCACTGAGAGAAACAGCCCATTGCTCATCCAAACAGAGCTGGATTTGGTGCAGTGAAGTTCTGGGCCAGTCAGTGTAACGTTCTAGTGCATGCAGTTCAGGTTGCATTAGCAAGGTGTCAGCTCATAAACTGACAACCAAAGAAACAGAAACCTTCATTTCTGTCACCTCATGCACTCAGCTTTCTCTCACACCTTTATCACAAGAATGTGGTTACACTCTTCATTCTCACAGAAGTAGCCCCACAAAGACCTCATCAGTACAAATACAGGGGTAAGAGCAAGAAAGGTCTGGGTTTTAAAGAAGAAATAGAAATTAAATGCAAACACACTGAGGTAAATTTAAATTTTGCATTAACACAACACTGATTATGTGAAAATGTCGTGTTCATACCTAGAAGCTATATATGCTTTAACTGCTTAAACCAATGTATTTCTTTAAATGTCACTATATGGCCATTCAAAAAAGAGAAGCATCATCATATTATATGTAAACGTTTTAAAATATTCAGTTACTAAAGCACCCTAAACACTAAGCTTTTAACAAAATAAAGATTTCTCTATTTTTTTTCTATTTTTTTAAATCATCTTGCATAAGATTGCTGATAAAACTGTGGGAGTTACATCAAATGTGAAAGCAAAATGAAGCCCAGGGAGCTTAATCCATCCTCAATATTTATATTATCAATCAGAAATTGTTTTTGCAAGAAGATACCAAAAAGCCACACCAGACTCCCTACGAAGCCTCAAACACATGCCAGAAGGCATAGTGCAAAACCTCAACTTCTCAGACTTGACCATATTTTAACAATTATCACTGCACTGTCACAGTGATACTTATCATGCACATGACTGTGTGCATCAAACCTAACTGAATAAGAAGGGGAAAACCCTCCCATTTCTTTAAACAGAATTCAACTACCTTAAATTCCTAACATAAAAAGCAGCAACTCTGAACAGAACTACATTATGATCAACAATACTTTGGTTTTCTTGATCTTCAGGAGGTTCCAGGACTTTCACAAATTCTAGATTCACATGGATTTCAACTCCAAGTAGAAGTGCAACTTTGAAGAGGATAAGTTGAAGTTGTCGAATACCTATAAGCAGCAAATAACAAATCATTTAATACAACAGTAATCACAGATGCCACTAGCACGCCACCCAACTCACATGCACTGATAGCACAAGCATAGAGCAGCGCTATTTCCTGTACTGGGACAAATGTAAATGGAGCAACCACCCCAGGATGCTATTGCTTTCCACTCATCATCATCTTAGAGCACAGTCTTGTAGGTAATAAAATGTATTTAAGTGAATTTCTTAAAATGGTTCTAGAAATGAACTTTTCTTTTCAACAATATTCAAAGGATCAGCTAACCAATAAGTTGACCACTTTAGCATATAAAATTTTACAGCCTATTTCCTTCTAAAATAGCCCACTGTTGTGTATTCTCTCATCAGATTAAGCATTGTCATTACCTTCAATGCACTAGAATGAATGTCAACGCTCTTCAAAATTCATAACGAAAGCTTCTTATTTAACTAATCCATACTAACAAAAGAGCTGCTTCGTACATCTGCCATTTGCTCTGTACACACACACACACACACACACACTCATGCATGTTTAAAGCAGACAAGCTGTCTGCCAAATTGCAAGTCTCCATTAACCATCTGACCCCAGTACACCTTTTATCTGAACAGTGTCCATGCCCTCAGGTACTTACTGATGTGATCAATAGATCCTGCACAGAATTTTCCATAAAATTTCTTTGCTCCTAGTCCTCGAAGGTCATGGATTGTAAACGGCCACAGATGTAACACATTGTTTCTTGAAAAAGTGTCCCGCTTTTCCACAACAACAACTTTGGCTCCCAGGAAGGCAAGTTCTATGGCAGTCCGCAAGCCACATGGGCCACCTCCAATAATTAAACACTAGCAGAGAAAAAACAGTTTACACATAGTTTTGTATTGACTTCTAGTCAGTTTCTGACTTACTCTATTGGTATGACTTGATATTCAACTAGATTTACACTACTGAGAGCTACTGTAATCAAATCACCTATTTAAATCAATAATCACTTGCATGTGCAGTTCAATCAATATATACAAGAGGATAAACTGTGCTTCATGGAGATGGAAAAGCATCGGATAGAAACAAGTAACAGAGGAAAGCAAAATCCCAAACATTTTTAAGCATCTGCTTGTACATTGTGAAGTCACTCACATTTAGTGTTTCTGAAATACTTGAACAGGATTATAGCTATATAAGAAGGAGGGGAAAGAAAGTAAGGGGTCTTAGTTCTGGATTTTTTATTTAAAGTAGTAATTGGTCCACATATGCTAGACTTGTTAAACAAATCTATGATAAGCAGGAGTCTTACAGTATTACGCTCCCCTTCAAGCAAGGGCATATCCTGAATATAACAGGTCACCTACTGCTGTAGAGATAGACATGACAAGAGAGGTCAGCAGGCCTGAGCTGAGGAACTCTGCCTGTCCTATTCCATTCCACCTAGTAGTCAACATCCTTCAGGACAATCACATTTGAGGTACTTAAATCTAAGTCTGGGCATTCTCAGAACTGCTTCAGAAAAAAAATAATGTGAATTCTTACCTGAATTTCAGTTGACAGCTGTAAATTTTCACATACTAACAAGCAGAGGATTTCCAGAAAGCAAATCAACTGAAAGCCAGGCATATCTAATGCTTACATTGCCCTCAGCCACTGCTAAAAACTCATTGGACACAGTCTAACATTAAGAACAATGTCACTCTTCCACATGAGCCCTCAAAACTCACTCCTTGACCCTGCCCAAGCCTTTGCAAAGCCTATGCCATCAGGTAAAACTCCAGCAGGGAGCAGTCAAGGTGGGCCTGAACAGAGAGGACAGCTCTGGATGTGAGGCCAGGCTGTGCTACACTGCAAATCCAAACCCATTATCTAACACACCAGACATGCTCCTGTGTGTCCCACACACATAGCCAGACAGTGATTACAGTTTCAAAGCAAACAAGGGCTCTATCTGGAGGCTCATTGGAAACAGTCTGGTTCCCATTATGCTTCAATTGCATAAAATACAGTCATTTATTTATTTTGGTTTGTCCGTCATTTGTTTTTAAATTTAACAACTTAAGCAAAAATTATCTGGTGCTGACTTTTGTCCCTGACTTTTGTCCAAGCCAATTGTAAGATCAGAAATCTTTTCCTAATCATTGACCAAATAATTCAAATAAACTCACACTTAAAGAGAACCTGTGAGCAGCTTTTGCTTTGCTCAGAGCAAGTGTTTTGTTAGCAGACATATTAACAAAGGTAAAGTTAATTTGTTGCATTAGCCACTTGGCTTTCTTCCTCCTAAGAGGACATATTTAATCCATAATCTCACACAAATGCTCCTCAGTGCATGCTAAATATTAAGGAAACAGCAGCAAATGTAATTATATAAAGGAAGAAAATGGATTTCAGATGTTATCCTGACTGAAGGGGATTGCTGATGGAGTCCAAGTCAGCTCTTTTCTACACATTTTTATAGTGATTAACATGGAAACTCTGAGGTCTGACAAGTCAGTGACTGTCTTCACAGCTACTCGGTTTCCCAGTAATGTTTAGTGAGCAGTTACAAACACTTTACAAATAAAGCTCATACATGGTTTGATAAGGTGGGACTGGGTTTTGGCTAACAAAGAGTGTTTTGTATAAATAAATGTAACTTCTTTAAAACATGGACTTTGGAGATTTAGTCATTGTGGATCCTGCCAAGTAATAAAATCGACACAGAAAACAGTTAGCTCCTCCAGATACTCTGCAAAACCGTATCTTAAAATTTTAAGGAGGATTCTGCTGTCTCCTCTCCTCCTATCACCACTGACAAAATATCTTCCTAATTGCTTGGAGACACTGTGAAAAGTAGTGCGTATTCACTATCATCCATGGTTACCTTCCATAAATATATTTATCTATGTCTCAGAACTATTTGTTCTACAATACATTAAGGACACTTCCTGCTGGTGCAGGGTTACTCTTGGCACTTTGACATCTTTGAAACTTCTGGGGTCAAAATCAGCCTAAACCCCTTGTGAAGGTAAGTGTGTTTATGTTCCTACCATTATTAAAAAAGCAAAAGGACCACAACACTGTCCCCTCTCTCCCTCCCTCCCCAGCTCTCCTCTTGCAAACAAAGACACAGGAGAAACCCTTGTGGTCAACCTACAATAAACCTTGAGGGGTTTCCTCTTTTCACCTTCTGTTACCCCAGTCTCCTGGCTCATCAGGAGCTGCTTTTGAAATTAATTTCATGCAATTTAACACATGACAAGTGACTTCACAGAAGTTCTGAATAATTCATCCTGAACTCTAACAAACAGGGTTGGACAAATACCACCAGTTTGTTGACAACCACATTGCTACTTGCATCTCAACTGTCTTTTAATGGTGCCAGATCAGGTCCTAAAAAGGTAAAGGATAACTTCATTTTCAAAGCATCTCCTGCAAATTATTCACAGCCACAGTTTCTGAGAGGACTGACAAGAAAGTTTTGCATATTTCTTGTTCAGGCTGGAAATGAAGGGAGAAGGACTCCTACAAATTATAGCACAGTTTACCACAGAACAAGATGACCATTAGACTTCTCTGTGACCTGATTGAGAATCAGTATTCCATTGGATGGTCTACCCTGCTTTGTCACCAAGAGCATACACCACAATTAGTGCAAGATAGCATTTTTTTTCAGCAAAAACCTTACACTACAAAAGGACACCTGCAAGTGTATGTAAACACTTCCTGGGACATGAGAAGTTTCATCCCTGGAGGTGTTTAAGAAGCCTGTAGAAATGGTGCCTCATGACCTGATACAGTGGCAGGTATGGGGGGATTATTTTGTATTTTTCCATTGATCAGGTATTTATGTATTTGTGGGTGTGGGTATGGTTGGACTTGGTGATCTAGTAGGTCCTTCCCAATCATGTTTATTCTGTGATTAAATTTAATACAGTCCCCAAGAACAGCACCTATGATACAAGAGAGAAGCAGGCAGAAATACAGAAAGAACAAATGTTGAGGGAGAAAATGTAGTTATATATTCATGTGGCAGATTAAAGCATGTGATTTTTAAAAGGCTAAGTTTCCTCCTTTATCATCCATGGAAAGAATTCATCTTTTTTGCACACTATCACAAACATTCTGGATATGAACATTACTAATTGCCAGTTAGAATAAATGCTACAATTAAAATTTTAGTCATTAGAAAAATTATGATAAGTAAATCATAGAATTATTTAGGTTAGAGAGTACTTTCAAGATCATCAACCATTAACACAGCTGTACCAAGTCCACTGCTAAACCATGTCCTTAGGCTCCATATCGACACAATTTTGAAACACGTCTAGAGGTGGTGATTCAACCCTCTCTCCCAGCAGCCTTTTCCAAAGCCTGTTTCAATATAGAAGTTTTTCCTCGTGTCTAATGAGCATGCTGGTTTGAGTTACATTCTTGCAAGAGCATTTCTAGAATATCAGTTATAAAATTCCTATTGGAGAGGACTAATGCAAATTAGCTCAAACAAACCAGTAATACCTGGCTAGAGACAAACTTCAGTTTAAAATTCTAAATTTTAAGTAAATCATGAAAATGTTATACTTCAAAGTAAAATGCTAATAAGTCCAGGCATATTTTATAAAAGTTATCTGCTTAAGGCGCTGAGTAACTACTGTGTTTCTGTGGTGCTGTTAACAAGTTCTGCACTTTTCCCTCAGAAATTACCATTTGTTTCTGCATAAACCTTGTTCTGCACTCTAACCAGACTGACCACTCATTGCACAATTTATCTTCAGTCTGAAATAGAGCAGAAACTTCTTGGCTTTTTTTCCCTTGAAGTATTAAAAGATACCCAAAGGTTTCACTTGTATGTGTATGTTTCACTTGTAAACACTCACAGCACTTGGTAAGTCTCATAAGTTTGATGCTACTCAAAGGTCAGTCCAGTTGTAAGAGACGCTACTTTCTCTCTATTAGTATGTTTAAGAACAACAGTGACTTGAGAATCTCCAGAACATCAAGTAAGATCACCAAGTTAAACAACAGCACCAGTTACCTCCCCAAAAGCAGAATGCTTTTTGTGCCAGGCAAAGGTTTTCAATACGATCTCCTGCATAAATTTATGACTTAGAAAATAAGAGGGAAGGAGAAGGAGAGAGGGATGTGAGGTATGGGCCTCTTGCAAGCTGCTCTATCCCCCACTAATAAATCAGGAGCCTGTGAATCCAGACACCTATATCCCATTCTGGAAAAACCATAGGCAGTGTAACAGCTGAGAATGTGCAGAATGCCTCTGTCTGTTTCACACAGTGCATAAAGCTTACAGAAACAACTGAGGTTTTGAGAGAAAGGAGAGAGAGCACAGGAATATTATCTCTATGAAAAACAAAGTAACACCCCATGACCATGACAAAAGTCTCATCCACTTTAATGACTAAAAAGCAGAATCTACTCATTTACCTTCAAAAATTGAAAAATAATTTCACTCTTGGCATTTACACACTCAGTCAAGGAATCTGCCAGTTGGTAGCAGCATGTATGAGGGGGATGCAACCAAACAGCATTTCTTTGCACAGTTAAGAATAGACAAACTCCCATGTAGCTCAGTACATTACACTGTTATCATGCAACTTTAAACCCCTTAACTCTCCCCTTGCCCAATATACCCAACCATTAAACTAGCTCTGCAAAACAGAAGTGTGTTCAATCACTATTCACTTCCCATATGTTCTTGGGATGAAGACAGAAGTTAAGAAGTCACAACCACTCCAGAAATTCAAGATTTTTCTCATTTCTGCCTTTCAGTTGTTTTAAAAGTGAAAAAGACAACATTTATTTATTTTAGATTCCAGCTCAACAGCAATTAGTTAGACAGAGACACACTTTGTTGCGCTAAGACACTTGAAGTTAGAAGCACTGTGCATGCAGTGGAAATGCACATGCATACTAGTGAAATAATACTACCCTTTGGATGTATCCATCTAACTAATTCATTATCTACTGAGAAGTTCACTTGTCTAATCCACCTCTCCAATGTAGAGAGAAGGATGTTATGAGGGTCCACATCAAAGGCTTTACAGAAGTCTAGGTAGATGATAGCCATTGCTCTTCCCAGTCCACTGTTGCAGCCACTCTATCACAGAAGGCCACTAGGTTGGTCAGGCAGGACTTGCCAGTAAAGCCATGTAGGCTGTCTCAAATAACCTCTCTGTCCTCCATGAGCCTTAGCAGAGCTTCTAGCAGAAATTGTTTTTTGATCTTCACAAGCACAGAGGTGAAGCTGACAAGTTAGTAGTTCCTAGGGTTCTCCTTCATACCCTTTTAAAAATTGGGTGTGATGTTTCTCCTCTTTCTAGTCACCAGGGTCTTCACCTGACTGCTGGAACTTTCCAAGTATCAACTAGAAAAGTTGATACTTGGCAACCACAATGGCAAATTTCCTCAGGACTCTGGAATGCACCTCTTCAGGTCCCATAGACTTACGTATGCTTACATTTCTCAGGTGGTCATGAACCTGGTCTTCTCTTACCTGGGGAGGAACTTTGTCCCACAGTCCCTGTCACCAGATCTGGGACTTCACACCAGTCCCGCGCAACATTCATATTGAAAATTGCTCCACCAACGACTCCTTTGACAGGATTACAACCTGGGTGGATTTGGGCAAGTGTTTCTTTGTGATGGAGCTAAATGTGATGCAATATGTGATAGGCCTGAAACATCATGAAACACCACGTTTTCTTGATCAGCAACGACTGCTTCCCTGGAAAGGCTCCAAGGAGAAGCAGCTGCATAAGCAGCTAAGGCAGACAACTACCAGAAGCTGCAGCAGGAAGCTCTCTCCACTACAACACTTTTCACTTCATTCTCTTTACTGGACACAACAATGCTTCTGGCAAAAATAGGACTGCTCAGTAGGGCATTCCTGACTTACTGACTTAGAGTGCATCTCGCATTTGTAGTCTCAGATTTTAATCACACAAATTCATTAACATCCACTGGAAGCGACACTGTAGTCAAATGTGTCCTGAATAGCAAATACAGCTTTTAAAATTTGAAACATGACAATTGAAGCTGCTGGAAAATAAAATTCTTTATGTCAGTTCAGAAGGATTTAAAAAAAAAAATATGGCAAAAGGTTAAGCTCACAATAGACATGACATATTCTGTCAATCCAAGATTCAAGTCCAATCTTGCTGCAACCCTGGTCTATCAAAGCATTTCAACATACAGTTGTTCCCCTAAACTCAACAACCCTACTCAAGCAATAGCACTTCTCTAGCAGCCTCACATAAAAAGTGCTTTTCATCTCCTTTTCTATAAATCAGCCCAGAAACTGGCACCAGTGACAGTTACACT
The DNA here is from genome assembly GCA_013397515.1 of Upupa epops. Lineage (NCBI taxonomy): Eukaryota > Metazoa > Chordata > Aves > Bucerotiformes > Upupidae > Upupa > Upupa epops. Next base: position 308,562 of record VZRI01011084.1, on the reverse strand, counting down.
GCTATCAAACAGCTCAGTGATCAGTGATGTTAGAACTACGTGACTAAAGAGCTCTGCTGACAGTAACATGCCCAGCATGGCACGAGATGCTTGTACTCATTGCCTGTTGGCTGACTTGCTGAACACTGCCATTCCCGTTGCCAAATGGAGGCAAGAAAACATCACCCTGTCAAGAACAGGTATGATAACAGTAGCTACACATGACGGTGATCTGGGAGGTGTTCATTTGACTTTTACAACCAAACCTAAAAATTCTTTCGTTCATTTTTGGAAAGAGGCCAGATACTGAAACATATCCCCAAAATTTCTGTGGTTAACAGCTTCATACTATATGCAAACACTAATGAAACATTAAGGAAAATAAATTGTAATTCTACCAAAGGAATGGGATTGAGAAAGTATAGGAGCTAAGTAATCTTTAAAATCATATTTCTCTTTGTTATACTATATTTAATAAGCTCTTTATAAAACTAGTACGATTTAAAAGGTTTCATTTGACAAAAATAATATTCAAATCAATGTATTTTAATGAGAGCTCCTTACTCTCCATATGTTACATGAACACTACTTGAATGCACTACAGAGAGCTCTAAAAATCTGCCTTAAAATATCAATAAGATTAGCTGGACCTTGCCAAACGGACATTTTGAGACAGTGATCACCATGTAACTACCATTGTTGGTCAAAGGCAGCTGGGAACAGTGAGATTCACATACCCCTAAAGCACAGCAACAAAACCCTGTCCCAGTGCATGAAGCACAACTTGACAAGTCCACTTCTGCTTTCATTCCCACCAGTATTTAGCCCTTTGTGCCCCAAGCTGCGCAGCTCAGAAGCACAGAGTTTTGTCATCTCCTGCCAGAATCACCTGTCTCAGCATCCAGGCAAAACGGGGGACATTGCTATTTTTCTTAAAAGACTGTAATGTGTATTTGAGACTATCTAATATAGGCTGATTTTGGATAGACCTCTTTTTCCCCAGCACTGTGCCTTGCAGTTGTTGTGCTCTCAGCTGTATATTGCACAACGCAGAGATCAGAGGATCTATCTTTACTGCTCTCCTCTCCTATTGGGTCAAAGTGCCAGATGTGAAATATTAGTACATTTATTGCATTAATTTGGCTCATCTTTACTGGGATTTCTTTCTCTTTTTTGGAAGATAAGCTTCTGCAAGTAAAAAGCCACGTGGCTTCATTTTTCCTAGATGAATTTGGACACACTTGTCTGTCTATCCTCTCTGTCTCCTGGATATATGTGCTAATATTAGACTTGCATTTAAAAACCTTTCCATAATTTGAAATTAAAAAGCGGTATGGAAGACATCTGAAGCTTAGTCTGCTATGCAACACATTAAAGACAGGCTCTATGCATTCAGTGTGCCAGAGGGTCAGGAGTTCCTTCGTCAGCACTCCAAAGCTACCAGGAGTGTTATTTGGAGCTTTTCTGAAGAGCACTCACAGGCAGCTTCGATCAAATTTAAATACATTGACTTGATCTCAGAGCTTTTACAACAATTTACAAAAATAACTTTTTTTCGATGTCATTGGTAGACATAATACAGAGAAGTATCTCTGGAAACATTCCCTGCACCAGTTACAGTTGCTTGAAGAAAACCTGCACCTCATCTGACAAGAAATGTTACACACCCCAAAACCAGAAGACATTGCGTTCTTTTCTTCTGGCTAGTTGCTTAAACAATCACAATGAAAACAAGATAAACCTTGCAGAAAGAATTCTGTCTGGTTATCTATCTCAGTCATGAATATGGTTGGCAGCATTTTAACTTTACCTTGCCTTTTTTCCTGTAGGCTTAACGCCCATCACACTGAGATAACGCTTTAAGGCTATCCTTAAAGCTTTGCAAAAGGAACCCAGAAAAAAACCCTATAAAATAATTCACCCAGAAACAGAACTGGTAAAGAGAGATAAAGAAACGAGGGCGCCAAGAGCCTTGTCTCTGCACACAGCCGAGAGTAAGCAGAGACCAAGCCTTAAGTGTTGGGAGCTTTGCGAGCAGTGATACCTGTGAGACTGTGATTGAAATAAAATCATTCATCCTCTACACAGTTTCAGGGCCAGGGGCAAACTCAGTCAGTAGAGGACTTGCCTACAGACCCAGGGATTTCTCATGATTTATGGCATCCAAGGCATGCAGGCAAACTGGTCAACAGCCATGGCTTTGGGCTTTGCTACAGGAAAAAGTTGGTAATACGCTAAAAAAAACCTCAAAAATACCACAGCAGTGTGGCTACAGCCTGGTCTGTCTACAGAGATGACATTCTACACTGAATCTAAAAATTCTCACTAAAAACAACAATTGCAACAATCCAATAACTCAGCTAAAAGTCTACTTAGAAATTTGCTTTCTAAACTTTTAAACTTTTCAAATCACATCAAGAGCATTTTATAGATTTAAAAGTATGTTCTAAAATGCATTCAGTGAATAATTAGCCAACACACACTTAAGGCTTGGTTTTAGAGGCCAGGACTGGGTAAATGAGTTCATACAAAACTAGCCATCAGATCTTAGTCACAATCCAGATTTTAAAATTAGTATTTATTTCTTTATAAAGAGCTGAGTCATATAATCCCATCATTTCTACCTTTCCTAAGCAGAATGACTGTACAGCAGAGTATGGCAGCTACAGTTGACCTAAAAAATGCAGCACTGTACATAGGGTAGCAACTCTGGGCTTCTGGGGTCTGTTTTCTTCCAGATAAGTGGCACTGATAACCATTTAAATAGTAAAGCCAAGGAATGAAGCTCCAAAGAGTGACAACCTGATTTCTCTTCCAGTTTACTTAACTGGTCACTTGTACACACCAGTTAACCATGGGTGGACAAGGCTTTAGCTTTTTAAATTTTTCTTTACAATTTTAAAATACCAGGACATGACAACTAGCACCTCTCAGATGGACTACAGCAGTGCAAAGAACTAGAATTAGAGACAGTATCTTCAGCGCTTTTGAGAGGATTTCTGAAAGCAGGGAAAGTTAACAAGCACTTACATGGAACCAACAAACCAGGTGGTTGGCAGCATACTGAACAGCAAAAGTTATATTTCTGCATCTCCAAGGCTTATATTAAAACCTTTTCTGTTGAAAACAAAGAAGATACATGACAGCCCTTGCTGCTGAAAGAAGGGATCTTGAACAATAGAAGTAAGCATTAAAAAGGGAAACAAAATTGGAAAGAGCAAGCTTCAAAGAGAGGAGGCAGAGCTGAAGATAGAAAATTTGGCAGCATGCTGCACATGACAGGTGCCATAGTCTTTTTTACACCAACATCGGACACAATGGAAGGGAGATAAACATACACAGATCAGTGTTTATTTACACAGCCACGGATTAACGACCCTGTTTTCACATTCCAGCCACGGTGAAATACAGATAGAGGCACCTGCCTCAACAGCACCGGCTGCGCCCGTTCTGCCACTATCAAGGCTGCATCTGGGCTGACAGGCAGTGAACTTCCTACACGACATGCCTACAGCCACGCAGGAGCCAGCCCAGCCTTTGCAGCCAGTGAGCAGCCCAAAGGCTCACATCCACTCTCGTGGCTCAGGAAAATACCTTCTACCCTAAGTAGCTATTTCCCGCCTCGCTAAAAAACAAACAAACAAACAAACACACACACAAAGGGGAATAAAAATCTGAGATAAATGCCTTAGCCTTCCACTGAGCACTCTTCGATCAGCACAACTCGCTATTAATGATGTGGGTGTGTAGTCCCTGGCAGGAAGCTCACTGCCATCTCTTGCATCTTTTCTAATCTCAGTTGCTATTTTCCCTGGGGCAGATGTTTTATCCGATTTGTAAATTCAGCAAGGATGGCAGAGTACAGGCAGGATGGGTAGACTGTCACCAGTCCCAAGTAACTCCTTCCTGTATTTGCACTTACACGGGTCCTTTCATTAAAACTGCTCTTGTAACTCAGAGGGGCATGAAGAAGCAACACAAGGCAATACAAAGTGTGGAATAACTACGTGGCTCCTTCTATGACAGAATCTTTAGTCAAATGAACAAATCCAGAGAGTGATGCAAGACAAGCAAGGCAGTATCTCTTGGTTTCTCAAGCAGAAATACCACAACCTTGGGAAACACAAGCTGTTCTCCAAGGCTGAAGTAAAAGCAGTAAAGATCCAAGGCAAAACGCACACTTTGAAAAATTGATCAGAACTTGATCTAGCAGTGATAGCCAGACTGTATGAGAGAGAAGGTGAAATGCAAAAGTTGTGGTGGTGCTCTACAGTAACTACATAGTGTTCCACTGAGTCTTCTCTAACACAGATTAGAGTGAAGGTACTTCAGACATTCCTACAAGGTCACATTCTCTCTGCCCATTCTAGCTGTTCTGCTCTGGACTTGCTCTAGCTAATCAGACTCTTGCTATAATGCAAGTTTTAAACTGGGCAAAATAGCTGGAGTTTCACCTGCAACAACTAGATGGAATGAAATCACTATAAAACACCAGCTCTAAAGTCTTTTAATTATTCCAACAATTAATTTCAAAGACATTCTACCTTTTTTTTTCCCCCCAATGCATCACAGCTGAACTCCTGTTCTTTCTCATTGACAACACCATCACTTTTAGAGAGAAAACACAAACAAAATTTTTTTGCTTATGAAAATCACCTTCCATGAAAACATCTTTGATTTTTACATATAATCATTAGGGATTGGAAGGGACCTCGAAAGATCATCTAGTCCAATCTCCTACCACAGCAGGATCACCTAGACCAAGTTGCACAGGAACATATCCAGGCAGGTCTTGAACATCTCCAGAGAAGGAGACTCCACAACCCCCCTGGGCAGCCTGTTCCAATGCCCCATTACCCTCACTGGAAAGAAGTTCCTTCTGATATTTATATGGAACCCCCTCCGTTCCAGCTTGCACCCACTGCCCCTTGTCCTATCACCAGATGACATTGAGAAGAGCCTGGCTCCATCCTCCTGATACCCACCCCTCACATAATTTATTACATCTGATAAAGCATCTCTTGGAACTGTGCTGTTTTACATTATATCAGAAATACATTAAAAGTTATTTGCACAGATGGCTAAGACAGAAAATAACATAGAATTAGATCTGTCAGCACAAACAGAAAACCCCATCTCCAAAGCCCCAGTTCTCAGAACAGACATGGGAACCTGGTGAAGGACCTGAACTGTAGGAGACAGGAAATTACCTTATTGTCTGAAATCTGGTTTTTAGCAGCCAAGTATTTAATCACTTCTTGGTAGCAAAAGTTATGTATTTCCTCACTTATCGGTACACAAACATTACCAGAGTGAAGCTGGAAATGTAGCTAACAACAAAGCCCCAACAACCACATCTGTCGGGGTCGCTCTGAAGCCACGAGGCAGGCCTGACCCCAATAAAGCATGGGCAGGGACTGTGCACCCTGACACCACACAGCCACCCTGTCCAGGGCTGGACATGCAGCTAGACCCTTCACACAGTCAAACCCCAAAACACTACAGTACCATGGCTACAGGAACACATACAATCCCCCCCACCACTCTTTTGTTTCATTCAAACTTAATTAAGCCACTTGTGTTGACAACAGTAGTGGTTTATGTGAAAGTAAGTGGGTGTCGCTCCCTGTGGGAACCTTTACAAAATATCTAGGAAATAAGGACAGGGTGGGACAGTTCCCTTCTGCCGGTTACTTGTAAAGCCATTAAGCAGAAGAACAGCACAGTGCTGTCAAAGTACAGATGTAAAGCTACTGTTATCCAGCAAGCCAAAAATTTTTAAATTCCCAAATGCCTCAAAAAGGGTTATTTAGGCTGTCTGATTATTTTACTTTGGCCAGGCTTCATTGCTCTTTGTGACCGATAAATCTGAAAAATTGTGTGTTTGTGGAAATGTCTGTAGGATAATAAAAATAAAGTGATTTCATGACCAAATCACAAGCCAAGCATTTGCCTTTGCTGATGTAATTTGGCACAATCTCAGTTTAAAACACTGCTCAATGAGTCAAACACTTTGTTTTCTTTTCAAAGAACCCTGTCTGCTCTGTGTCCTGTCATCACCAGAACTTCTCCCCATCCCCTTCTTAGAAAAACGGATGCATAGACAATGTCCAACATCTGTGGTTTCACTGAGAGTTCACAGGTCATTTGCTACTTCTCCCCTTGTCTCAAATCTTCCTTACCCCTCAATCCCAATCTTCCCGTAACTTCTATTACCTTCAAATTACTCTGTAAAAGTTACAAAAATTCTTAAAAAGAAATTCACCATGGGACTCCACCTCAAAGCTTTATGAGCCCTGTCCTTAAAGGCAGAAGAGCAAAGCACAGACACCAAGATAAACAGGTGGTCCTTCCAGGTTAGCAAACGCAACTGGGCCTGAATAACTCTACAGCCTCCATAGATTCTGGTCTCTGCTATATAAGCACAGTGTGTTTCAATTAAAACACAAAATAGGAACTGAAAGCCTTTTTGTGAAAAGCCACCAGCTTTTGTTCACTAAGCTTCCTATAAATCATAGAATCACAGAATCATTAGGGATTGGAAGGGACCTCAAAAGATCATCTAGTCCAATCCCCTGCCACAGCAGAATTACCCAGAGCAAGTCATACAGGAAGATATCCAGGTGGGTCTTGAACATCGACATAGAAGGAGATTCCACAACCCCCCTGGGCAGCCTGTTCCAATGCTCCGTTACCCTCACTGTGAAGAGGTTCCTTCTGATATTTATATGGAACATCCTATGTTCCAGCTTGCACCCATTGTCCCTTGTCCTATCAACAGATGACCTTGAGAAGGGCTTGGCTCCATCCTCCTGACACCCACCCCTCACATATTTAGACATGAATGAGGTTACCCCTCAGCCTTCTCTCCTCCAAGTTCAAGAGACCCAGATCCCTCAGCCTTTCCTCATAAGGGAGGTGTTCTACTTCCTTCATCGTCATTATTGTTCTATACTGGACACCTTCCCTCAGCTCTGTGTCCTTCTTAAACTGAGGAGTCCAGAACTGGACAAGATACTCCAGATGCAGTCTCACTAGTGCAGAGTAGAAGGAGAGAAGAACGTTTCTTGATCTGCTAACCACCACCCTTCTGATGCACCCCAGGATTCTGTTGGCCCTCTCGGCCACAAGACCATATTGCTGGCTCATAGTCATCCTGCTGTCCACTAGGACTCCCAGGTCCCTTTCTCCTACACTGCTCTCCAACAGGTCAGTCCCCAGCCTATATTGGTACCTGGGGTTGTTCTTGCCAAGGTGCAAGACTCTATACTTACCCTTGTTGTACTTCATTACATTTCTCTCTGCCCAGCTCTCTAGCCTGTCCAGGTGTTACTGAATAAGGTAGTCTATTTCTAGTTTCAAGTTTTACAACTTGGGAATTTTAAAAAAAAAAGAAGGAGTTATCTAATACATCTAAGAGAAGTTTGGTGTGTTCATTATAAACCCTGATTATCACATCTGGACATCTCCCCAATTCAATTATTATTTTGAAGAGATTAGTATGTCCAGCAAAAGGGATGTGTCATCTGGATATTCACTCTTTAGAGAGCAAACAGGTTCAAACTGTCATTATAATGTTTTTCATTTTCTTTCATTTCCACAAATTCTTTGAAATAAAATATTTGTCTCAAGGGACACAATCAATCATGACACTTGAACACAGAAACTCACTGGACCAGTATACTCAGAACAGAAGAAACCTGGCTGAAAATGCAAGTTGCTTCTGAAGGATCAACAAACACCAGCACTTCAGAAAGAAATTTAGCTGCAATACCAGCAGGTTTATACATGTTGGATTATTAATTAAGAGAACATATTTATTTAGCACACAGAAAAAGGCGGAGAGAGAGAAGAGCCTACAAGCCAACTTGTCAAATTTGCTGAGGGACACGACTGCAGATTAAGATGTTTGTAAACAGCTGAGGACTGGTAGGAGGTCAATTTCTAATTAATAACAAGGAGAGTGCCCTAGTATCCACTCCACATCCTGCTGATTACCCTGTGGCTATGTCACCTGGCAGCACCATGCACAGCCTGGGAGTATCAATCCCTTTCTTAGCTCTGTGTGATAGAAAGTGCTGGATGGATCAGATTGTATTCACTCCCAAAGCATTTGTCTGACAGGCTCTGGAAACCAGGTTAATATGAAAAGGAGCCAGAGGGGTTTTGACTGACAAGGAGCATCCTGTTGTATCACCGGTGGGTACATCAGTGTGGTCAGAACAATGCTGAGTCACTCACAAAACTCAAAAAAATCATCCATCCTCATTTCTGACCCGGGGTCCTCCTCAGCTAACTCACACTCTGTCCCCAGCTCCCCTCCAACCCTGTTTTCCCCTCAAGCCACACACACTAATGCTGACTGCTAAAGCGTCACCACACCAGGGAAGCTGGTGGAGCCCTCTCCACAGCAAAGACAAGAGCGGGACACCACTGAGTCTGCGTAAGGCTGACAGCATATTACACCACCAAAAAGGGCCCCCAATTTTTTAACATAAGCCCTGGAAACACAGTCAAATAATATTAGAGTCATTCTCTATAATGTTTCCCAACAGGGATTTTTTGAGGGAAACAATCTGTTCTAAAAGGCCAAGTCCAGAAACAAGAAAAACTGGAAATGCCAACAGAGACACAGTTACAGACCAAGTACTTTCTTTTTCAGAAATTGATAAGATTCTGTATACACATAGACCTACAAATGCACATGTGTGTATTTCTATACACAGCCTCAAAAATTCTTAACTCAATATTTTTTCATTTGCTTAATGCTAATGTTGTCCAATTAGGGCTTGAAACCACAGCTCAGACTGTACAAGTCCTCTGTCCAGGGAGATAACAGAGACAATATTTAGAAGATTCCTAGGCACAGGAATTTGCCACTGCTTCCTCTCCAGTGCCCAACACCATCATGAGACACTCAGCATGTCTAGAGCGAAACTCTGGAGTTACCATGGCAGCTGATAGATGCACATCTGCACTTCTAACAAAGCTCCCTTAGTTCTGCTCAAACCTAAGCTTATGTTTTGAAAAAACAACTGTATACGTTTGAGGAGAAAAACCCCACCACATTTACATGCTTTAGAGAATCAACAACTTCCCTTCAGAGGAAGTCTGGGCCAACATTCTCACGTGCAGCAATTTCTGCTCTACTTAAGCATCAATTTACAGGCATGCTGGAACCAGAATTTCAGCTGCATGGCATGATCCAGGTCCTGCCCTGTCATACATATACATACATAGCTAACATCAGTGGGAGTCTCATTTATATGTGCATGCATACCTTTGTTTCATTTACACAGGTAAAGTACCACTAAATCAAGTGATCCATACAGAGATAGGTTAGAGAATAAAATATATAAAATACATAAAATAGACAATAAAAGGTTAGAGAATGCTCACAAATGTTTTAAAATAGCTGTTGAAGATGCTCTGCAACTATCCTCATGAATACTTGTTTGTCACTAAATCATGTTTTGCATGTTCAAAAATTTGGAGAGAGACTTGAGTTGCTAGCATGGTGAACAGCATCTGCTAAGCCTTTAAAATTCTTCAGTTGTCCAGCCAGCAAATTTCATTCAACTTTACACTGCATTTTCTGTCCAGCTTTTTTCTATGACTAAAGACAAAAATCATTGCAGATTCTGAGCATGCTGTTCTGCACTGCTTAGTGAAAGATAAAACTTTGCCAGGATAATAAATTTCTGCTCTTTTTTTCTAGACATATTTGCATAAATGACAGTATGATTTCTGGAGTTTTGCCTGTTTAGGACATACTTTGTTTTTCTCTAATACTGTTGAACTGTACAAGTGCCAAGTCTAGAAGCAGCCATTCTGAACAACTCTCATCCTCGCTTGTGATGGAAGGAAATGCACATTTCATATAGATTCAACATACATGCAGGTTGACTCCTACTGTTTTGTAAAAGGTTTATTTCTGCCCAAATTTTGGGCAGGTCTTTCAAAAGCACTGTACTTTGGGGTGGTTTTTTTTCTTTGACAAAGAATGAAAGGGAAAAACAATGGCCACAGTAAGGCATCTCTGAAGGAACAGCAGGATTGAGCTTCTTAGACATTGTTCTGCTGTTTTTATCCACCCTGAATAAAATCATACCCTTGTAGCAACGCTGTCATTGCCACACTTGGCAATGATCTTCTGGAGCAGGTAAAACACAAGATCATTGTTATTTAGTCAGAATGGAACGTTCTGTACGTCTAAAACTTGTGCACATTGTAATGAGTAACTTAAGGGTGGCTCAAGAGTTTATAAGCATAAAAATATCAGCAAGTGCAGCATTAAGTTTTCAAATTCTGTGCAAAAAAATCAATTTCAAAAAATCACGTTTGGGGTGAGGCAGCAGATTGTTGGGGTTTTTTTTAATAAAAAAGAGGCCATGAGTAGTTCAGATCTGGATTGTGTTTTAACCACCTTTATCTTCTCCCAAGATTGGGAGGATTGCAAAGCCCTATCTCAGCAGGACTGTTAGCTGTAGACTCAGCCACAGAGTCATGCTCCAGATTCAGCTACAGAGTCATGGCCACAACCTCATATAAACCTTCAGGTCACATAGTATTTAAACAATGCCTACTAGCAAACCTGTCTCTGTTTACCAAATTGCAATTGCAAAAATCCCCTTAGCTCATTTTGTGATCCTGCTTTAAAAATAAGACTTTTACTCTGACCTGATTTACTTTAACCAGTCTCCAGGCAGGTCCACAGAGTGCCTCACGGGCACTGCTGTCAGGATTTAGCCTGCTAACTCCCCTATGTCTGCTTCGCTACTAAAAATGGCAGAAGGCATAATGTGCAAGAAAAACAGAAACTTAAAATCACCATAGCTTATAATACACATACCATGAGTCTCCTATCTCTGTACTGGCATTTTGGTTGGACTGCCAGCATTTCTGAGAATTCCTTATCTGTAAGTGGGGCTGTCAGGCTACGGCACCAACATGACAGGCAGTCCTGAAGTCTTCTCACAATGTGCCTCCTCTCATTCATGCTGCATAGATAGGCTTCCTCAGCAGACTGTGATTCACATATGAGGAATGCTTGGTAGATAGCCCCACAGTGCCCACAGACTGACCTCACTGCTCTCATTGCAGCAATCTGAAGATTCATGCTTCTCTCATTAAATCAGTGGTGACACACTGAAGTGCGGGTCTGGGCATGGTCCATGTTCACAATGAACATCTGCATGGTCCATGTTCACAATGAACATCTGCATGTATTTCACAGAATATCTCTGCAATTTGATCATACATGCATCACAGATATGTCCACTAATTTCTGCAAATACTTACACCATGCCACTAAAAATAAACCTGTACTTTTAAAGAGCAGTAATAACATGCTGTTAGCACTGCAGGAGGTGTTGATTAGCCTCCTGCTTGACAAACTTGTAAAGCATTACACGGGTTCTATTTTATTAACCAATTTTCACGAGTCTTCTCACCATATATAAAAATGAAACACTTTGCTTAAGAACTCTACTGAACGAGGCCTTGACTTTGTGCAGACACACTTGAGAAAGGGCTTCATGTGTTATATTTCATGTGGATCTTAAAGCTGTTTTTTTGTGTTGCAAATTCAGTCCTGGGGCTGTACGTGCAGATCAAATGCATGTGGAATATCTACTATAATTTGTTAATCATCAAGCATTTTCTCATTCCTTCCCTTTCCTGTCTGCTGCCAACACAAAGATGCTCAATGACACATGTTCTTTTCAAAAGAACAAAAGGGAGGAAGGAAGAACAGGCCACAGGGGAAAATGAAGAGAAAAAGAGAAAAACAGGCTGTCAGGAAGACAGTGCAGTGCAGGTAGCTTTCCGTAGAACAAGTTAATAATAATTGGGAGCTTATTTAATTATTTAAAATGAACACATAAGAAAGGAGCTCTCTACATGTACTGCAGGTAACATGGTATCCTCCCTAGTGCTTCTGCGAACTTTCGACACAGTGGTGCAAACAAGAAGAAAGGGACTTTCAACACTGTCTGTCTAGTAAATCTATAAAGCCACACTTTGATGACAGTTTTAATTAAGAAGTCCACCACAGTCTAATTAGTCACTGTTGCACCTTTCCTTTCAGTTTTACCTCAGTATGCACAAGAGCTTCTTATAAAACTTACCCTTCTTAGGGCAACTTTCAGCTATCACTTGGCAGTAATTAAGTGAACTGCTCAGCAACAAAGCATTAAAAATATTCTGTGATAGCTAGATGAAGCATATGGAGTGAAAGGGAGGTGTTCATCTATTTTGTTAGAGGTTCTCTCTGTCAAAAAATGCTGTATTGCATGGTCTCCTGAGGAGAAGATCAGTTCTTATCCTTTCCCTGACCAAGTAGAGTAACTACCACATGAAAATTACCCACACTGTGCTTGTAAAAAAGCTGTTGTTTGGTAGCAACTACAGTTAACACTAAGTGACAAAACACCAAGCAGCACTTTCCACAGAACAGTTTAGAACTGCTGTTGAAACAAGTATTGCCAGCCCTAGTCTGGGTGCATGCACCAAGCAACAAACTGAGTAGTTTAATAAATACATTGTGATTTGTCCTCTGCTAATAAAGCAAGTAGTTCTTGTGAGTCTGGAATAAATGAAGCCTACTGCCTTATGACTTCACATCTTATGATTGATTGATGCTGATGTCTAAGGGGGCAGAAGACTTTTCTGCCATGTTTGAGCAAATTATAGGTACATTCTTATATGCTGTTTCCACGCAACTTTCATAACAAAAATACTTCAAAATTGTTCAAAATCAGTTGATATCAGCCATAGTTTCAAAAAATATATGAAATTAATGTATGCATTGCATATAGTAAAAGACGGAAACCTTGCTTCTACAGAAAAACTATTTTAAAAGATTCTAAGGTATGAAATCCAAAACTAAACTCCACTTACCTTAGTGTTCATACAAGATTTTCCACGTTTATACTCTTTGTGGCTTGCTCTTTTATCAAGCTTGTTCCACAAAGCTTTGGCCTTCCATGACGTCACTCTTGACTTCAGTTTATTGTAGAAGTTTCTATTGTCCAAAGGATCTAAGTCAAGTTGGCGTGTGAGAATATTAAAGGCCTGAATGGTTCCTTTGCAGGTTGATGCTTGTACAAAGTTTTCAAATATCTGGCCAGCATGACTGTATTTTTCATCATCGTTTTCCCCCATGTTCTGACAGATGTATTTGAGAAGGATTAAGCTGGAGCTCTTATGTTGTGGTACAGGTGATCAACACTAGCAAGTACTTCCAAGCATGTTACTCCTAGAAAAGACAAAACACAGGTCATGTTAAAGCAGGTTCTGCCCAGCAAAACTAAACCCACAAACTGTGTATCCCATATGAACACAAAAACACAGCACATGGTGACCAGAAAATCAGGTACAAAAAACTGGTGCTGGCATCCAAGCTGCCCCCACAAATCTGTACTGCTTCAAAACCTACCAGTTTCACTGAGAGCCTGAGGATTTCTTCAGGCTTTGTTCACTAACAATTGCTAGATAACAGATGAAGAAAAACAGATGCCTTTTCCAAGCAGAATTTATGTCACACCAAGTATGTGCCTGGTCACATTTTGGTCTTAAGAATTCTTAGAAACCCGCAGCCAAAAGTCAACACTATCTGAAGGAATTTTCTCCCACTGCACAAGCCCAGAGCAATTTAGAATTGGCACAATCACCTGCCACAAGCAATTGCACAAAACAGGCTGAGCCGAAACACTATCATGAGTTACGACAGAACTGAAGAAACAGAAAACAAGTAACCACAGGAAGCTCTCCTTTTTTTCTAACTCTCTTGCCAAAATGTGAAAGGGTTTGGTGCTCTACTGCATAGAAAGGAATTTTATCTCCACGTCTCCACATGTTAAATGCTCAAGTTATGTGTCTGGAGTCTTACCTTGTCATGTGCTGATGATATAAAGTAATGATGCCTGGCCCACTAAGCCCCATTGGCTTTTCCTAGTAACATGATCACTGTCAAACTGTGCCTAATATTCCAGATAAATACCCTCACATTCTGTAAGAGCAATGCTACACTAAATTAACCCAAATTTGAAGGAACAAAAATACTTTGATTGTGGCACTCCCTTATCCTTATTTAACCTTGCACTCAATCTCTAATGGGAAGAGTCTTGAAGTCAGCCAAGGTCCACAGAAAATATCCAAGAGACTTGCACTTTTTGCAAGAGAGTTGTTATAGATGTATAAATGTCCTCAGAAAAGGGTCTACCTAGACTCAAGTCCAGAGATTTAAGTCACAATTTCTTTGTAGCAAGAAAAAGAATATATCTAGCAGTCCAAGAAAACAAAACCTAAATCAATGCTTGCCTAACCTCTCACAAAATTAGTTACTTTGCATGGAACACTGTCTGTAGGCTGATAGTTTCAGAATAAATTGTTAGAAGGTCTTTGAAGTTATGCTTTTTAATTTAATACTGCTCACAAACTATTCATTCTCTGCTTGCCTTCAAAGAAGAAAAGAAAAAACATAACCAGTATATTTAAGTAAAGAAGGTCTCTACCTTGTCTATCTTACAATCCTCTAATACAGAAAATTATTACGCAAGTTAAAGAGATCCCAGAGGGAGATATAAGGAAGCATTTGGAATACTCACATTCCTTGGCTGTGCTCAAAATAAATAACCTTTGTGTGCATATCATCGGCCTGTTGCTGGTTTGTGGGTAAAGCAAACTGGCAATGTTGAGAGAGTTTGTACGTTTTCTTAGACCAAATGTCATGATTAAACACTTGGTGCCAAGAATAAGTCAGGAAATTTTTGTTTTCCCCTCAGAATACTTCATTTATAGTATGTTTCATGGCCTTTTCTGAAGAGCTTTGTGGCTTTGTGAGGTGAAAGTACAAACATTTTATATGCTCTGACTTCCAGATGGTCTAATTTTTCAAGAAACTGAGTGCTATGAACTCCCATTGACTCAAAAGAGGTTCAGAACATCCAGCACCCTTTCAGGTTCAAGTCCTGAATGATTAATGAGCAAACCCCTCCAACAGGAGGCAGGAAAGTCCTGGCCATCTTTGCTACCCCTGTGTGGGTGTGAATGGGGCCCAGCATTACCTTCACCAGCCCCAGCTTTAGGAAAGCAGTGAGTTTTTGGTCAGTTCAAAACCAGCCAATAGACCCAGAAGTTCCATGGGCAAAGGGAAAGGTAAGGGACTGCTATGTGGAGAGGCTGATATATACCTGGGCTTAAGGGGTACACAAGTGTAATTACAAGGGGAAGGCAATACAGGGCAACAGCACTATCAAGATGCCATAATGGAGCTTAAACAGCTTGGTATACAGGGACCCCAGGATTTAAGACCCATTAAGAAAGAATCAAGGATAAGCACTTACTATATCCAGTTTCCATACCTGCTTGAGATTAATAATAGTGGGGAAGTGTCAGTGAAACATTCCACTTTGAGTATTTCAGCTAAAGGACTGGCAGCCAGATTACATTTACTTAAACGCTGTAAACTCACTTCAGTCCTGCCTCATTGCTACCAAAGACTCTAATCAACTTCATAACTATAAAACAATACTTCCTCTTCATTGTTTTCATTAGCTCACCATGAGACTGTTATCTTGTTCCTATTACACAAATATCTTTAGTAAGTTAACTCTGGCATAATTGGTAGGTAAGTCTGATCACAAGCTCTTTAATATATTTTCTGCTCTCAGAGAAGATTTATATAGCCTCAGCTGTTCCTAACCAGGAAGGAAGCAGGGGAAAAGCCATATCTGAACTAACCAAAGAAAAGCAGCATGTGCCAGGGCTGATAACTGTGAGGAGAGGGTCAGGAGAAGCCACCACAGGCAAAGAGAAGGGAAAGAAAACATCCTTAGCTTTATCTAAACCAGTGGAGGCCAGTCTAGTACATGCCAAACACACACAGCAGGCCTAGTCTTCCTCTGCCTTTCCACTGGGAGGGGCAGCCAGGGCACTTTATCTGGCCCTTAAACCTACCTCCAACACCACAAAGCCACGACTGGGGCTGTTCTTTCTCAGCACAAAGTCTTGTCATCAGTAAATTCCAAAATACTTCGATCTTGTCCATACTGAAGACCTGTGGAGTGGCATCTCTGTAGAGACATTTGCTCACCAGCAAAGCATTTTGTGTCAGAAGTGCCTTGATGTGTCAGAAGTCGTATTCTCCAAAAAAGCTACATTTTGTGGTCAGGAAGGCAGGATGAGACACGACATTCTGGTCACTGGGGTTTCTGGTTTGCTGGAAACACTGGGGGTTTTTTGGCTTCTTTTTGGCATGAACACTGTACTGACAGATGACAAAGATGGTGCTCTAAGTATATGCTGCTCATGGAATCGTATGCATATATTTTTCCTGTGGACTCACCAATACTTCACTGCAGCACTGTCTGTAACTCACTAAAACAATGCAATAAAAGGACAAGGAGCTGAACTAACTAGTCTTTATTCATAATTAAAAGTTCCCTGCTCTGTAACTGCTTCAAAGACTGAAAAGGCAATGCATAAACTGTTTAATTGTAGTTGAAAAAAATAACTCAATCAACAGAGTTCAGGGAAATACATGAATTCTTAGAGTATTATCATCTACCCTTATTTCTTCATTATATAGATCTCTCTTGGGATCAAATACAGATCCAGAATCCTCGCCAAGGTGAATATTCATTAATCCACTAACTACGTTTTTCAAAGTGACCATAGAACTTCCTCTGGAAGCACAATCTAAAAATAAAATGAAGTTTACTAGAAACTTTACAGAAGCACTAGAGACCTCAATAAAAATTTGGGCTACAGAAAGATAATTAAAGAGCAGGAAATAGCCTGGACAGTTATTTTAAGTCAGAACTGCAACATCCATGGGTTAAATTCACAGCTAACAAGGGATGCCATTTGAGGTCCCACACATGATGTATGAAGCGCATACAAGTATTTGGCCTTCCACGCAGCTTTCTGTGGTATTACAGGAGTTTCTGGAGGGCTCCCAGACACAAAGTGCAGACACTGGGAAGGTGGTTTGCATTCTGATGATCCTTTTACTGTAATAAGCCCAATGTCCCTTCTGCCTCCAGATGGGGCAAACATGAATGTCAGACAAAAAAACCTGAGAAGTGCTGCTTGTACCCAAGGCTAAAGTGAAAATCTTACAAAAACTTAGAGGGCAAAAGGGACAGTGAGAAACTAGAAATTAAAGGAATGGTGCATGCAGAGATTTATATAGAGCAAAGCAAATGCCTCCAATCTTGGATGGTATTTCCTATCAGTGAAACAAGCTGTTACTGCAGGAGATTTTGAGAATAGTGAAAACATGCCTCCACAGCCAGGGTGATCCCAGCAATTGTCACCAGCTAAATGGATGTATGGAGCTGGTTCTAATGTGATTCATTGAATAAAATTAACTTAAACTTTGTGAATTTACTGTCAGCAGTGTTTTGAGGTAGCACACTCAAAAATTTAAAAACTTTATTTGGCTTAGTTGCCCCATAGGAGAGAGAACAACCCTAATTTTAATTTAAATATGCAGCACTTAAATCCTTCCTTATTCCCTTAATGCTCTGGTTCTAACATTTGAGAACATGTTCCTCAGGGAGACTGGAAAAGAATTAAATTCCTCACATTTCAATACCACTAATCCTGATTCCATTTTCAATACAGCCCTAATTTTGCCATGTTTACAGAGAATAAATTCTTTTATTAAGACTTCAGTTTGGCATGCAGGATACAATACATTTATTGTTTGCTTATGGTTAGAAACATCAAAAGAAACAAACAACTGGACTCTGCAGCATGTATGGTAATCATTTACTTTGGCCCTTCCTCATAATCAGTAAAAACTACAGTATTTCTGCTGCCTCTTACTTGACATAACAGATTAACATTCCCATCCTGTTACAAGTGAAATTTGTGAGACTGGCTGTGCTACAGGACCTTCAAGGTTTTATAACCTACTTTCTACTCATGTTAGGCACTTTGTTTTCATGGTTACCATTTTAAGTATAAATATTTGTATCTGGAGGAAACACAGCTTTTTGGTGGTTTGGTTTATTTACATGTTTTCCTAGAACTGACATAAAAGGAAAAAAAGGAATTGTAAATGTGATTCTGGTAACAACAGAAGCTCTCCCTTGCTCTGCTTATAAAATAGTGAAAAAACGCGAGTACATTTGCCTAGAATATTTGTTTTGTATTGGTAACATACAGAAAACACATTTCTCAAGATGTACAATCCTCACAGAAACGTCAATGAACAGAAACTGCTTCTGAACAAAGCCCCAAACAGTCTCTCTTTATAATCGGCCAGATAACTTTTCTATATCTTTATGAAAAGCTGACTGCCACAGAACTCCTGCAAAATAACTTCTCAGGCCAAGCATGGAATTCAAAACAGTTCCTACCGAGACACTCTGTGCCTATGAACTTACAAGGTTACCGAACATGCTATCAGCTTGTTTTGCTGAAGTCATATGAGACATTTCAAACATAAGCCTTCCAGCAAGTGCTGCTGTGCCAATTTAGTCTGCTACATCTGGAATCATCCCACAGTGAAATATAGCTGGAACCGTGCGCACAAGTGCACTTTGCAGGGAGTATTTTACTTATATTCACAGGAAGCATAAAAGAAAATGGCCTATCCGTAGGATTTTATCTGCCACATTGACTAAATTACATTCCATACATTTTTAAGTTAAAAGATTTAAAAATAGTCTAGTTTGTTTCTTGATGGTCCTGGCCTGAATTTTCCAGGTTTACTGTGGAAATACAGCAGGTCATCTATTTTGTTAGAGGTTCTCTCCACATCTGCCAGCAGCTTGCATGTCTCCATCCATGCACACAGACAGTGCTGGCACAGGTCAAGTATGGCATGCTGCTGCCCAAGGGCCCATCTGTGCAGATGTAGAGATGGAGGCTCACAAGTCTGATGAAGGTACACTGCACCAGCTTTGCCACACAACCACTCCTGCAACCCAGATTTCAGATAACAGAAAGCTATCAGTCACAGAGTTCACACCATTCTGGTGCCTGCAGAGGAAACCCTGTCCTGGGAGCAACACTAAACAGCACCCTCCTCCACCTTACCACCCGCCCGTGCTTGTTATGCAAAGTACAAACATCTCAAAGGAATGATGATACACAGTTTGCCAGGCATCTGTATGCAGCACATACTGAAACTATTCAACAGAAGAATTGATCAGAAATACTGATGTATTTTGCAGCAGTTGTGAAATAATGGTGTTGTACCTGTAACACTGGAAATTGTAATTTCCAACTTTGAAGGTCAAAGGTTTTGAGGAAAAATGTCTCCAGCTCAATTACTATTCTGTGCAGGTTACAACGAGTATTCAAAAATTATTATTTCTAGCAGGGATGCTAACAGCTCTATTACAAGATCCCAAGTCTCCATATAGTCTGCATCTTCAAAGCTAACTGTAGATGATTAAGCCAAGTCATTAGGGGTTAAAGTTATGTATAAACAAGATATTAAAATCTGACTCATGTTTAGACTGGTTACAAGAACCAACATTTTTCAGTTCTGGTGAGTAAATTAGAAAAAATATAAACAACAGTAGAAGGTTTATGCTGGTGCATTCCTCAGTTAGGGTCCTAAGAACAAAGGAAAAAGTATACTCTAAAGATAACATCAACCAGCAAGTGCATGTAGCTCTTAAGAAAAGGCACCTGTTGCTTTGTGTAGAAAGATGTTAACAAAAATTACATAGCTGAAAACAACTGAAAGGACAAACTAAGCTCTTTGAAAATCTTGCTTTCCTTTTCCCATAGTGACACTTACAAACTCAGTCACAAACTGGACAGCAAAGATATGGAAGTTCATAACAGAACATATAGTGGGTTGGTTGATATTGGCACAAGATTTTCTACCTGCAGTAAGACATTAGGACACTGGGCCAGGATAATTCAGAGAGCAAGTAATGTTCTATTTATCTTTAATAAAATCACATGCAGCAGGGAGGCAGCAGGGCCAGTCACATCAAGCAGGGGCAGACAACATGAGAGGATGATGAAGAGGGAACTCCTGCCCAGCTACCAGTGGGAGCTTCAAGACCTCCCCTCCCTCTCACAGCCCAACATCCTTCTCCCTGCTTCTCACCCCCAGGCCACAGGGAAAGCTTACAAGGCACAGCTGCATCCGTGAGGAGCATGAGAAAACACACATCCACTAGCTGATAGAGTTATATCAGCAAATCCCGTGGTACGGATGCAGCTATACCAACAAAATTGAGCACAGTGGGCAGCAACAGCTCCTCTAGCACAGCTTCTCCTTTGTATGCATGGGGACATAATTATGGAGGTAAATACGCCGCAATAAAGAGCAAATGCATGACCCAGGAAAAAGCCAACTCTCCTATTGTGGAACTAACATTGGTTCATGACGCTTTGAGAATAGGGATACTCCAGTGTTCTAGGGCAGCAAGACGTGCTATAAACTGACACAGCAACACTCTGCCTGGACTTCTGGCAGTGCCTGAGGAGGTACCAACACATTTCTAGGTAGCTGGTAGGTCTCAACAAGGAGCAGGTGGCAAAGGGGCTAAGCCTTGGTGCTTTTCAGCTCTCTCCAACCAGGAGCCACACTATGCCCAGATACAGCCCATAACATTACTGTGGCCACTCTTGACCCAGAGGGACTACAGAGAGAGAAAAGGGTGACCAACACTGCTGCTGCTCAAACTGAGAGCTATCCAAAGGCATCAACCAGAGCCACCAGAAAGTGCCTTGCAGTGAGGGGGCAGAGAAGAGAGGACACCAAAATAAGACTGTCTTTTATTTTCCCTTGGGATTTCTGTGAGAAAGAAAATGTTTGATTTATTTTTTTTTTAAACAAAAAACCTGTAATTATGGCTGTGGTGAAGCAAACTGCCCAGGATATATCTTGGGGGAAGAACAGCAACAATGTTAGCTTTCACAGAATACACACCAATTGCTCTCGGGAGTGTATTTCAGATTGTCTTTCCAAGTATGGATCTTTGGTTATGCACCTTCTCTCCAATGTGTTTTCCTCTCACTACTGGGGCTGTGGTAATTACCCAAGAGCTGGACAACAGGAATAAATGGTCAGCACCAGGTCTGCAAAACCCTGAAGGCTCCAGGCCATGATAATTTGTTTGGCAGAGCTGCTCTCATCTGTAGACATCAGACTCTGATCAGCCACCAGGATCAATCCACTGCAAACACAGACAGCACTGCACTGCCAATCATCTAAGAAATAAAACATCCAGAGCAATATTTCATATGCATACGCATATTCCACTGCTCTATTTTTTTTAATGTAAACTATCACACAGCATTAATAACAAAACAAGCTGCAGGAAAAACGCTGAAATCCACAGGAACAACAAATAAGCTAAATAAAAACCCCAAAACCCACCCAATTCAAAAGCAGTTTTGAATATGTTCCTTAGTTCAAGTAACATCAATTCACCACTAAAAATCGTCCCTTGAATGTTAGTGGAGAACTGTGAAGCTGCACCCAAACAGGTCAGCCAGAGGGTAGTGGAAAGCCAGAAAATTTAGGTTAACACCTCAGAACACTTACATGAGAAGATAAAGAAATAAGGAAGTTACTGGGTTTGCTCCATATGCTTTTTTTGTCCTTGTGAACTGGACTCACAGTTACCAGAAGAGACCAGGAAAGCCATAGCTTCTGAAAGTAGAAACAGTATTTTTGGAAGAAAATGTGCAGGACAATTTCTACCCTCTCTCCCAAAATTTTAAGAAAAACACAAGTATAAAAAACCCAAAAAAAGATTCCCGGAGAGCTACAAAAACATCATCCATTTCTGCTACAGAAAAATCCTCTAAGTCAAAAAACAAAATACATCCTAAAACACTATTTTTGGGAAATCCATTTGAAAAAGAAAGCACCAGTGGGAATAATGTGTTTGGAAGCAGGCCCTTCAATAAAAACATCTGAGGGCAGAACATCATTAGCCAATAACACAGACTATGACGAATGCATCAGTTTTCACAAGGCAAGCTAGGATACAGTCAGAAGTACATTATGATTCATTATTTCCAACACAGGAAAGTTTACTAGAAAATGTGAAACACCAAAAAGTAGTTCTTAATAGTAATTGTTCATCGCACAGCCTGGTTCCAAAAATCTGAGGTTTCAGTCCAATGTTAGCCTCGTCAACAATACTGAAGGCCAGAAGTGGATACACCGGCTCATATTAATGTTTTTATGCAACACTAGCCATTTGCTTCCAATCAAGAACAGAACCAAGC
Source organism: Upupa epops (assembly GCA_013397515.1). NCBI lineage: Eukaryota > Metazoa > Chordata > Aves > Bucerotiformes > Upupidae > Upupa > Upupa epops. The sequence continues at coordinate 286,362 of VZRI01011084.1, read as the reverse complement.
AGAATAATCTAGGCTGAAACACATAGATGATGTTATCATCAGGCTCTTCATTACTCATTCTTTCATTTGGAAAATTTGTTTGTCCACATATGTGTACTTCACTGCATGAAAGTAGCAGTCACCAAAGGAATGTTGGCACTTCTACAGTGCCAAGGCAAAGAGCAATGTCAACTGTTTTTAGAAGTTACTTTTCTCACTGTCACCGAGTCCTAGCATTCACTTTTCTGTATAAAGGATTTAAAATTTGTTACTGAAGAAAGCCTCCACAGGAGGCTATGGCCATCATCAACATGCAAATATCTGAAAGCAACTGCTAACAGCTGTTTCTCAAGAGCTGAGCACATGCAAAAACATAGCAGGTATGTTAGACATAGCCAGAAAGCTTTAGGATAGTGCATTTCATTCCCATACATTAACCTGAGGTTACATGTAACAGCTACAGCCATTTGGGGATGCTGAGATGATGCTATGTAGTGATTACATGTTGCTTACTTGAGCATAATGTTTGCAGTCCTAGAGTAGATTAAAGGCATCACATTTCTTTCCCCTTCTACAGCTACAGTAAGATAGAGTTAAAGCAGCTTTAGTACCCCAACTCTCAGTCTGTAATTTTCACAGAGAAAAAGGATTAACTGGTTCTGGGTTTGCAGAGTGCCTGGTACACAAGGTCCTGATTAAAGCTAGCTTTGCTAAAGAAAACAGCAATTTAGGAAGAAAAGTGGTTTACAGAAGTATTTTGGATAAGTTTCATGTAGCTTTAGCATAGTCCAGCCTCTGCCAGCCAGTGGAATGCCCGCTGGCCCATTCCTCACAGTGCTGCCAGCCCCACAGGCCACACTAAGGAGGGGCGTGGTTACTGAGCCCAAGACCTTCTACTGGCTTGGACTTCTCTCCAGTTTTACATTAGCAGATTTTTCCCCCTTCTTCTGCATACAGCTAAACAGTATTGCTTTTATCTCACTGAAATGTGTAACCAGATCTTTATCTGCACTCCAGTTATCAAGCCTTGGTTTACTAGTTAGACAGTGTCCTAATACAGTGGCTGGATTATTACCACTACGATTAAATTCAAACGAAACCAGTACTCCAAGAGCTATATGCACAAAACACCACAGGCTTTGTTGCAGCATGTTCCAAACCAAGACTTCCTTGGAGCTCTCTGCATTGGGCCCTAAGTGTTCATAAACCCAAGAAAACAGCACAAAACTGGTCTTTATTTGTGTGCACTTTCTTAGTTATTTAATTAGAGACCGCAGCAATCTGCACTGGGCATCTCACTCTGCCACTGCCATACTGAGCCTGACCTTTGGCCTAGGCACCAGCCTAGAAGTGATAGGAGAGGGACAGGCAAAGAAGAAGGAGAAACAAACCAAATTCTGCCATGGCCTCCTTCATGGCACACCACATGCAACACCACTCACTGCTCTGCTGCAAAGAAAACCGAAACTGGCTGAAGCACCCCTAAAGATCATATAGTACAGTTCAGTTTTATGAAGCAGAGATCACTATGAAATCCATGAAGTTCAAATACCACAGGAACCTCCTGTGTGTGTGTAGCACAGATTATTATAGCAAAGTCCTTGAACATCACTTCGTGGTGCTTCTGGTGCCTGATGTAGCTGCTAAGCAGGATGAGAGGGTTGTCATGTTTCTATCAGAGCTAGACAGAGCACATCTTCTCTGATGCTATCAACTTCAGGGAGTTCCCTTCAAATGAGGTCCATCAGACATACCACTGTCTGCATCTAGGGAAAATGAGTTTCTTTCTAGCCAGATTAACCTGCTACCTGAAACTGCCACATTTAAAACCAAGCACGCATATCCAAGAATATATTACAGTGATTTGGCTTGTGAGCACATATCCCAGTGCTCCTGCTGCCACTGATGATGAGTATTATCTATGAAAAACTTCTGTTGTGTTTCCTATAATGGTTTATCTGTGCTCCTCAATCCAAAGTCCACCTCTGCCAGTGAACACAAGCTGCCTCTGGGGGAACAACCCAAGGACACAAATCAAAATTCAAAAGCCTTAGTAACCAAGTGTTTGTTTACTAGATGGTATAATGCATCTAGTTGACAACATCCAGAAGAGTTTATTCCTACCACTCGATGACTGACATGACACGATTCTTCAATTACTAGCTTTTTTTTAATACTGCAACAAAAGATGCTGTATGTTTGTGTAGAAGAAGGAGACCAAAAACAAACTGTAAAGAAGTGTAAGTTAGAGATGTTGAGTTATGTAAGTGGCCACCACTTCTCCTGTTGTTGTATGCGAGACGCACACATAGAACACTACTTTGAATATGTGAATTGGCTCTAAGGGAGATCGTTACAGCAAAGTGCAGAAGGCAACACTTCACTGGATTCCTAATAGCCTGCATATCAACTTCTTATGAATTAACTTATGCAGAACATATTTCTCTGAGGCACACTGACAGGCAGTGCATAGCAACATGTGAACAGCTCATCTCAGTATTTTCAGGCTAGACTATATCCCAAATAGAACAGTGGAACATCAGGCAGAAAGCACCCTTTCTTTCTAAAAAAAAGTAGTTGACATCTCTGCATAGTTCCCTTTTTAGTCCATCCTCTTGCTGTTGAGGCAGCTGCACTTACGTGATTACTTGTTTTACCTCATAGCAGATCTTTACTGGCAGGCCACTCCAGAATAACCGTGTCTCATAGCACTCTGGCACAGATATATTAGTCATCAGCAGGTTAAAAGGTCAGATTAGTAAATCTGCTTAAGGCATACATTCGAGAGGCAGGGCAAAGATCTCAACCAAGGACATTCAGCACAGCCACTGCTAACGTGACTCCCTTTCTTTGAATATAAAAATGCCTTGGCAGGCCAAGGGAATGCACCAAGTTGTAGGCACTAGCTCTACAGAGTGAAGGGTCCCATCCGGAATCTAACATACTGCTGTAACCTTACAGGCGCAGACACTTCATGTGTTAATGTACAATAAACTAAACACACTTAGATTTCCCTGATGGAACCCCCAGATTATTAGCAACAGTCACCAACCCAACTATCACAGGAGTTCTCAAAAGGACTTCTCTACATTCTTGTCTACACCTTATTTTTTGATCCCTGTGTGGTTGCTTACCAGCACATCTCACAGCTTAAAGCTGAAAATTTTACTGATGGAATTTCAATCAAATATGATAGGAACATTATCTGGAATATAGGCTTAGAGAAGGGGAAAAAAAGCATAAAGACAAAGAAACTGAATGAGCAACTAAAATAAAACTTACATAGAAGAAAAAAGAAACTTTGGCCTGAGTCTCACTGCCACCTTGGCACTTTCTTACACAAGTTCACAAGACTTTAGTACTGCATCAAAACCTTTAAGTCACAGTATCTTCAATGAAATTTTTAAACATGCAATATAAGCAAAAAGTTTCCACGTCTCCTTCATGCTGGCAAGGTTATCATTACACTGTGTCACTGCTGTAAACCAAATCCAGTCATCTACAATTGCACCACAGAGACGATGGCTGTGCTGAAAACAGGGGAGGGACTGCCTCTGCTGGGGTGTGCCAAGCGAAACTCATCAGCATCGCAGCACATGACTAAGCATGCACTTGGGTACGTCAATACTCAACAACCAATTTGAAAATTTAGGTAAGTCCTTTTTATCTCCCCCTCCCACCAATCTGTAAATATAGAAAAAAAACCTCAACATCACAAATGAAATTTAAGAAGCCTTAAGGAAAAAAAAACAGCCAATACACCCAAGATATGAAACAGCTATTCACACAGCACAATGGCTGCTAATATTCAATTTAAGATTAATAAGCATCAGGTAAGAAGTATTAGAAATTAGTGCCCTATTTCTAAAATACTGCAGATACACTTGGCAGAGACTATTACACAGAAACACAGGCCCATACAGTAAATAATATAAATGTTCCCCTTTTTGCTTAATTCCAGTTGTGGAAGGTAACCCTTTTGTTGTCAATATTGGTTTCTAATGACCAAGACCAGAACAAACAATTAGTTTGCATTTTCAATTCCCTCTCTCTCTCCCTGGACAGTTTCCCCCAAGAAAGCAGAATCATCATTAAAAATCTTAATAGACTCATCAGCCAAAGTAAAAAACCCACCACTTTGGCTTCACTTCCTACTCCAAAATTAACAAAGTCACTAACCCACATCAATGTCAACCCTGTGTCTGGCATACCAGCCCAGCAAAATATTAGATAACAAACATAAACAATAAGGAAAGTTGAAAATTTTAATTCAAAATATGAGCTGCTTCTTAGCAAGATAAAGGTGTATTTTCCTTATTAGAAAAACAGCCATTAAAAATAAATGTAATGAAGGCTTCCATGAACTCATCAGAAGCAGCGATCACAGCCTTACAGAGCCTGTTGGTATCTAGTAGGGAAGTCAGACCAAGTAAGGAAGTAAATTTGCTTTCTACCTTATAAAGCAGCACTTCTCTCTTTTAGACATATTCAACAAACTTGGTGTGCAGGTTGGCACATTGGCTGCCCAACGGCTGATTAGGCAGAGTCAAGGAAAGCTTTGCCTTTCTTTGTCTTGTCTGGGTATTACTTCAGGAAAGTGAGTTGAAAAGTAATTCTGCGTCTCTTTGTTCACTGCAACTATTACAGAAAAAAAACCTATGACATATTTGCATCAATATTATTTCCAAATTAAATATTGTATTCATATGCAGACCCGCTATGCTATATATATGTCATTCCTTTATTTGTTTCAGAAATCAGCCAAATAAAGAGAGACAAACAACAATGTAGTTGTTTTCCAGAAGACAGTGCTTGTAGTTACATAGGATTGAGGTTTCAAATGAGCCAGATTGCCTTATGAACAAATCTCCTAGTGGGTTCTGGGTCAGCTATATCCTGTTGAATGTTTTACTTGTCAAAGAAGCCACAAAGCTTTACCTCAAATGGCAAAAGCACTTCATATTAGTATTGCTTTGCAGAGCTACCTGCTCTGCCAGTCAATCTGAGGGAGCATAGGAATACTCTGTTAGGAAAAGCTGATTCAAGACACTGTCAAACACAGCTTCATGTTATTTGTGTATTTTACTGAATGTTAGGCCGAACCTTTGTAAGAGAAAAGCACTGAACAACACACAAAAATGTCTCACCTTAGGTGTGAAATGTCCATGTACTTCCTTTTGTACTGTATTAATGCATGATAAACATAAAATACACAGATTAATTATTTTGACTCTGTAAGTGAGTTTGAACTTGCTTCTGCATGCAATTAGTAATAGTACGAATCCATTCATCAGGCAGTAGCTAAAGAAGTGACTATTTACAGGTTCAGTGTTACACATTTAAATACCTGTATGAAAAAAAGGCTTCTGCATCTGTCATGAATTAGAAATATTGTTGGAGTTCTCCACATACACGCACTCAGAAAACAACCACAACTACTTCCTCATTAGAAAAGAAAATTAAGAGAAAGAAAACAACCTTACCCTTTGCATTTATGCATAGGCAAGTGTAAGCTGAACACCTTGTGGATCTCCTTTCCCACAGGAATACACAGAGCAAAACTCTCCATTGTGCTGTTTCATTCCAAGATCAGAAGGAAACCCAGACACAAACTCTCTCCTCCGAGCAAGGGGCCAGCAGACACCTCTGCCGCCCACATTCAGGCATCTGCCAAGTTCCTGGTGCACAACACTGCTCCTCCTTCCCATGCCAGCACCTGCTGCTTTGCACCTCCCAAAGTCACCTCCCCGGCAGGGCTGCCATGAGCCCCAGGATACCTGAACTCTGTGCTGAAACACAAATTGTGCTGAACTGCTGGAGGTTGCCATCCTGCTGAGTCCAGCTCCAGGGAAAAAACTGCTCCCAAAGGAGTCATTCCCCTCTGTATGCTATTCTATATTTACCTTAAAATCTGATAAGTGACATATTAATTAAAATTACTCCACAGAGGATACTGAATGCAGGGTTTTCCCAGTCTAAGCATCAAATTCACAAATAAGATGCAGATAACCTATAGCACTGGTTGTGTCTTACCGAATACAGGACAGTCCAGCAGAATATGCTGGTGTGCATTACGTTACTTCTCACCCCTCTGCTGCAGTTTCAGCTCAGATACCTACTCCCAAATATATACCAGGTACCCAGGACAAGACCCAGCGCTTCATTACGTATGTGGCACATTGTCTCACGTTACCTTTGACACACAGAGTTATTTATACATGGTGGCACACTGCATGCCTCTGCCACAAAATAGAATCACACAACACTGCACGTCAGGAATGCAGGCAACAGATTTAAACCAATCCCCACTTCCATACACTTTTACTAGGAAGCAGGTCAGAAACTGAGTAATATCCGTTTTATGCACTGAAAGATGCATGCTATTCATTCCAGGAAATAAAGTCAACCACCCTAATCTTTCTCTCACATTACACCCACCTCCCCCATCAGAACAACAGAGATGATGGTTTCTTTTGTTTTAACAGGTTCTCTGTTGGGATGTATTTATTTCTTCATGCACTTGCTAAGACACCAATATGCTACCTTTGCACCAAGCCAACGTTAGGAGAGTGATTCCAGCAAGAGGGATTTGGTTACATTCATTGAAATAATGAATGTATAAGTGCTGAATATGGACCAATGGTTCATATTTATGGAGCCTGTTCCCAGCCTTAAACACACGTACATTTCTGATATTTATTCAATCACACTGATGTTCTGAACAGGAGTGGCAGCTGTTACCTTTCAAAATCCATGCACAGAAATGGGAGGAACCTACATTCATCTTGTGATGCAAAACTCAGCAATCTGGAAAACAGCTCCAGACTTCAACATTATTCAGTTCCTACAGCCATGTAATTTCTTAAAGAATTGTCTAAACCGATAGAAACAGTTGGCTGCATAGGTGGCAGAGAGAGAGGAATTTGTAGCTCTCGGTAAAAGGGGAAAACCAAATGCTGCACAGAAAGTGAGGAGTTTATCAAACCCAAGTATCACATTCCATCAGCAGTTCCTTCAGAACAGCTATAATTCAAATGAGACATGGAGAAGCAAGATATTTTCTCAGGATGTTCATCCTTTCATATTCCCCTCAAAGAGAAATGCAATGGTGGCTCAAGTGTACGAGTATATATTGCACAGAGGTGAAATGATGAAGATTTTTCAAAAACCATCTGATGACAAGAATATACAGTAGATGGCCCTGACCTCATTAGTAAAAAGAGACCAAAACCCACACAATACCTTACAAAGTTCACTAAGTTCTCTAACGTATAACCAGAGGGGGTTTTCAGCTGGAAAGTATGGAAGCAGAGAGCATTGCACTGCATTAAGAATTTATTCCTTCAGAGGCAGATTCTCTAAATCCTTCAATGCTGCTCCCTGTGTGAACAAGTTTAAAGGCCAAGAGTACTGCACATCTTAACACCACTAACAGATGGGACTTACCTCAGCTGCACACAGATTATACTTAGTGTGATATGCTCTCATCAGATTACATTAAAACAAAATTCCGCTAAGTCTTCTGACAGAGAGAGGAAAATTCATATTCTGATCCACCTCCTGCTTTGCTTTTTTCAAAACTTGGTATTTTTCACACATGATAGGCTAGGAAAAGACATCTTGGAAGATTTAAAAGCCTTCCAACTGGCTATTGGGGTTGACTATTCAGTTATGAAAATAGCAAAATATGTCATCTGAAGCAGGCATTTTAATGTACTTAGTCTTTCAAAAGTAACACCATATTTAAAAAAAACCAAAAAAAACCCCAACGATAAAATGCATAGAAGTGTCAAGACTAGCAATTGAATTACCATAAAACTATTTACAAGTTAATTACAGAATGTCCCTGCATATTCCCAACAAAAACTTCACATGGAAATTCTGTTCTGATGCCTGGCTACAGCAGTCACACAGAAGGATGAACTGGGCATTATTGCAGTCTACAGGCAATAAGCTGCAAGCTTAAAAGGTCTGAGAAGGATTTATTGTGGACTAATGGATCCAAAGATTCTGCATTTAGGAAGCCAAAACTCCACAGAGTGACAAGGCCAGGCACAGCCATTTTAAATACTGAATGGTAATACCCACTTGGCTGACTACTGCAAGTGGAGAAACTGCTGGTGTTACTTGCTCATATCAGTGCAGACAAGATGCCAGTGACAAGAACAGAAGTTTAAATCTTATCCCTATAATTCCATCACACAATTCAATAACTCATCTGCCTGAAGAAGCCAGGCCCCAACTTTCAGGACCAGTAGACAAAAAGTATCAGTGTCCCAAACAGACAGGCAGGTGTGCTCTGGACTGTAGACTTGTCTTTAAACTATTCCCTTCTTAACAGGTCCTACCACCACAGCTCTAGGAGGAAGGAAAAAAAAAAAAAAGATGAACAGAGTTACATCAGCATTATCAGAACACTGAAACAAAAATATTCAGAACTTGAACTGAATATAAGCAAGGGCAGTATTGTCTATTGTGATGTGTTGTGGTAGGGTCTATCTATCCCAGCAGAGAACTTGGCTTCTCTCCTCTCCTTACACACACAGTAAATTTCCCTCAAAAATGTGGTGGGGATAATAAACAAAAATTGCAAACAAACCAAACCACTCATAGTCCAGAGTAGGAGGAGGATTGGTAACGTGCACAGCTCAGATTTGAGCACAAGTCAGAATTTTTTTCCTTTCATGGAACTGAGAGTCTAAATATGACTAAAGATCACTTTGGAGAAGTTTTTACTTGCTTGTAAATGTAACTAGGCATAGATGAAAGAGTTATTCTTAGTCATCTTCTCCATGTCAAAAATAACCCAGCAATTTCCAGAATGTGTCACAATACAACATTAACTATGTATCTGCACAGTCACTGAATCAGTGGATGCTTCAAGTCTTCAGATGTAGAGTATCTGCGTTTACAGGAAACAGTCTAACGTACCACACTAGAATACCCAGAACTACTAATACCTCTTCTGAAAGAATCAATTTGCAGCACAAACACCTCTAAAACTGTTCCTGTTTACGAGCAAAGCAGACCACATGCCATCCCTCAGCAGCCAGGCTAACAAACAAAGAGCAGATGCTATGTTTTTTAAAAATCAATGTACTCCTCACATGAAAAGGGCTTGTAAAGAAAAGTGGCATCAAGGAAACAGTTTATTCACATACAAAATGCACAAGGTGAGTGTATATTATGTAGGTACCTGATTATTATACAGATATATACGTGTACAGCCATACAAAGCAACCCCTCAGCCTTTCTGCAGCTCATTGGATTCAGATACAACACAGATGCAAGCTGAGAAAGGACTGTACAGGACTGTACAAGGAGGCAGACCTCAGTTTCATTCATCTGAAATTGTCTTTGGTTTAAGAGAATCAAAACGCATCATGCCTCTAAGCAGCAAAGCCTCTTTCACTATAGAACTTTCACTAGAAAACAGCTTTTCTGCTGACACTAAGGAATCAAAACATGAAGGACTCCTGAGCAACAGATTTGCATCACCCAGGACTCACAACAAATGCTACAGCCACATGGAAGAGTCCCAATGGGAAATACAGGAGCATTTTAAGGTTTTCCCTTGAGTATTCAAGACACTAATTATAAAATACCAGAGCAGTGAGACAGCTGGAGCAGATACATGGTACGTGCTAAAAGAGGTGAAAGACTTAGTGCATACTTCATGGAGAAATCAGAGCCATCATCTTGTTTAGTGTTTTCTTACACCTAAATAGTATCTCCAGCCAAAAAATAGTCTCTCTCATCTTCACAAGGAACAGGACATGGACACCAACAAGAAACTCTGCTTCAGAGTATCTTAGAAAAAATATCTTTTCAGATAATTTCTACTTCAGGATTCCAAAATAAACTGAGAAAAGCTTGAACTCACAAACAGCAGTGCAAGCACCACACTGATACCTGGGATATTTTACTGCTGTGCATCTTTACAGCAGCATTAAGACAACTGAAAACAACACAAAACAACAACTAAACCAAATAATTCAGAGTTTTAACAGAGATAACATCTGATTTTTGTATATTCATTTGCTAAGAATTCACACAGTTTTACAGATAGGCAGGAAAAGTCACACTGCTTGCTGCATCCCCACAAAAAGGAATGGCAAAACAGACGTGGATGCAGCATCCTTTAGTCTCTGATTGGAGTTTGATTTCTCTATCACACTGTGTAACTTCCAACTCCAATATATTTTTTCCAGAACTATGAAGAGAATAGCACTAAGCAATGCCAAGCAGTATTTAAAACCTTTATCATGTATCATCTTGACAGATCTGTTTAAGGCAGGGGTAATATATGTTTTGCAGCAACAATCTTGAAAAGAGGAACTGAATATAACACATAAGTACAGTGCTCTGGTACATGACTGGTCAGCCCAGTTATAAAGCATCCTCCCAGCACCCAACCTTGCAGTATGAATAAATCAAGATGTAGGAAAAAGACTGATAATTTCTCAGGCCAAGACTTTAGATGAAAAAGACCATTAAACAGTTTTGCTGTAAGTAGGTGTGCCCATTCACACTAGCTGATTTAGCTGCTACTGACCCTATTACCAAGCTGCCATCTGCAGGCTCTGCCACCTGCCAAAGCAAGACTCAAGTCAGGGGAGTAAAGTGGCAAATCACTGCTTGGGCAGCAAGTGAAATGGTTAAAAACAAATACAGCACTTGTAAAATTGTAAAATTGCTGTACATTTTTGCAGTTTCTAAAGAAGTGAAACATGACAAAAACAGAGTTAACATAAGATTCAGTATGAGTAAGGAAACAAGGATGTGTTGACTGTTCACATAATTTTAATTCTTATGTTTACTGACCTCATAATACATGGAGAAAAACTATGTAACATCTCTAGAACCAGGAGCACAAGGTTGCTGATGCCTGAGTACAGTATAATTATATTTTTCATATGCACCTCCAGAAAACACAAACCCCCCTGTACAGAGGAGAACATCCAGATAGTTCAAGACAAGCATACATGGACAGACACTTATTTAGGGTGCTTGTAGAAATGATGACAGGAATTCCAGTTTGGCTGTTGGATAATCTGTTTGCTACACATGCAATATAATTAGCAACCAATATAGAGTGGTGAAATGAGGGAAGCAAGGTGCCCTTTTTTCTCCCAGACCAAGGCACTTCTTGAACATCAATTAGATGTTAATATCCCCAGGAGGCAAGCATGACAAGTCTTATTAAGTCATTTTAAAGATTAGGACACTGAGTCACAAAGATTAAGAACTTCCTCAAAACCAGCAGCAGAGTCAGACAAGGGACAAGCTACAACTCAGCCGGGTCTGGCAGCAGCCCTCCTCCTTATTACAAAGTTTAGAGTCTCTAAGGCAAAAAGAAAAAGAAATGCTCCACGCTTATGTAAAATTTCCCAGCCCTACCAACCTGCCTCAGTTTTGACCTGCAGGGACCATCTTTGAACACAGGAATGCAGTTTGGTTTCCATGTTCAAAGCGCATTTTGGCTCAAATCACCAGAAAAGTTGCCAAATGTAAAAGGGTTTTTAAAGTCGACAGAGACCTCCAGATCTTTTTTGATAAGGCCGAAAGAGAATTTACAACATTTTGATACTGGTTCAGCCCTATAAGCCTAGGGACGAATAAATCTACAATAATCAGCCTCCAAACCAGCTCACATCCAACGCTCTGAAATCAAGTCGAGTTCAAGTTGCACGTTGAATTCACACATTAAAACCACAGCGAACCTGACAGGACGATCCCTGTCACAGGTTAGCGTACACTTCAACGCACAGAGCAACCCTGCCCGATGACGCTTTCAATTAGCCCGAAAGGTGAGCAGAGAAGGATATTTCACTCATTAACGCCCTCATTAAGACGCGTCCAAAACGAGAGCCACTTGGCTGCTGTAACACAACTGAATATTTAAATCGCATATTGGTACTTACAAAGTTTAAGAACAGTTTTACTTTTTCGACCTCTCCCTCTGACACAGCGAGCGAACCCACAGCCCCCACGGGCTCAGTCCGCACCTGCGGGAGCGCCCCAAACCCAAAGACGAAACG
>VZRI01011084.1:246338-274316 GCA_013397515.1 Upupa epops | reverse complement strand
GCCAAATGTCGGGACCCAGGATGGCCCCGGGAGCCGCCACAGCAGAGACACGTCCGGACTCCGGGTGCCCTGAACCGCGGTGGCACAGCCGGACTCCGGGTGCTCTGAACCGTAGGGGCACGGTCGGGCTTTGGGCGCTTCACCCACACAGGTTCCCTCCTGCCTAGCCGTCGCTGCTACCTCTCAACTCCCACCGCACCTGTTTGGGACCTACCGGCGGCAGCGCGTCCCCACACGCTTCCCGAAGCCCCGCATGCTGCCCGCGGCTCTGAGCGGTGCCAGACGGACCGGGGCGGGGCGNTGGCGGTCGGGCGAAGAAGCCGCCCCAAACCGAGTGAGGCGCTGCCTGGTGCCCCATGTGCTGTGCGAGAGGTGTGTGTGCGCCCCTCAGCCCTCATCCTCCCCTGTCCGCAGCCCCGTCTGGAGACAGCAACCCTGAGGGGTCATGTCTCCCCAGCCGCTCCCGCTGAGAGGGCAGTGAAGGTGCCACCTGCATATTAGGGAAGTGGAGGTTGTCAGGGCGAAACCGGGAACTCGGAACCCACCACCTCTGACTGTTTAGGCTCTATTTGAGGAAGCTGCAAGGTTGTCATGTAGGCAGAGATTTCATAAGATTTAGGTCGGCGAGCAAACGGAAATCTGCTGGTAAGGAAGTTTTAAGATTGACTGGCAACGTACCAGCTCTGACACTGCGGCTCCTTCACTTGGTCAACCCTGACAACATCTTGCTAAAGATAGAAGGGTAATTTTCTAAGGAAGGAACAAAGAAAAACAACGAGGATTCATTTGACATGCTGCAACAGGGGAGGGAGAACGCTAGCGTTGCAGCCTCCTTATCTGCTTTTTCAGTTTGGGGAGATAAAAGGTACTTTTCCCTCAAAGTGATAAAAGCTAAACTATAGAAATACTGCTACATACTGTTTCCCTGCTATCTGAAAGACCATCTTCTTCAGCAGCCTTGAGGAAGGCAAGAACAAGGAATGAGAAAATGCTCTTGGCAGACTTCCAGTGAAAGTGATGTGTAGTTAGTAAAGGAGGAAGTGTGTATTAAAGAAATCATTTCTATATGATTTGTACAAAGTCTTCCTAGTTTAAGTCCAACATTGAGAGCAACATGAAAGCAAGATTCCTCCACAGAGAACCCAGAAAATATGATGCAAAAAAAGGAATTTAACCCCTCCTGGGAAATATTCCAAAATTTCCTTCTTTAGGAAAGCTATTTCTCCTTGGTTAGGAGAGCTGCTGCAGCACTAGCCTCTGGTATATCTCTTCACTGTTACCAGCTGTCCTTTGCCCTCCATTCCTCTCAGAAAATCTCTTCTGCAAAGTCCCCAAGATTTTTACAGTCCCTAGGGAAACCTGCATGAAGGTCACCAGAAACAAAGCTGTTCTACTAACTGTATTTACTGATGGTCCTGAAATATTTGAGCTTTGAAAACGGCCAAAATAGTGAGAGTGAATGATACTTTCACAATCACTGTCATCAAACCACCTTTTAAAATTACATTTCATTAGATGTTACTTAAGCAGAATTAAGAAATTTTTTATTCATATTCACACCTACCTCTCTCCAAAGGAAACCATAACTAAGATACAGTATAATCACTGTAGGCTAAGGGGAACACACTTGAGTAAAGATCAGATTAATAAACACGAATGAAGAATCACAAATTAGGCATTGACTGTGCCTCTCTTTGCTACCCTAGACTACCCTCCTCTATATGAAGTGTTGGACACACAACCATGAAGGGTAATTACCACTTCCCCAGGTGTTGCAGAGCCTCCCCTTTCAGTGAGACCAAGATCCTCACCCACAGTGAGGATGAGGACCATGTGAGCTGCACTTTTAACAGTGCAGCTGCTTTGTAAGTTGTTTTGTTCAGTCTTAGTCTGTTCACTTCCTTTGAAAGAATAGGAAAAAGGGATAAGAATAGCCCTTATGGAAAATAATCCAGCCTTATCAACTGGTGTAAAGACATGCCTGCTAACTGCTGTAGGATGCTTATCCCCCACAATGGCTGATTATTTAGAGCACTCCCTTTCCTGACGTGTGCAAGCCTATCTATTCAAATTATTGTAAATCTAGTATTTTCTGTGTAGCCAACACAATAACAGCCCTTCTCATGGTATTTAAAAAAACCTGTCTGATCTTTTCTGATTAATTGTGGATTTCTTCAAAATTAACTGAACTTTTTTATACAAAACAGATTGTCTGGTTGCTGTGTCACAGGTGGGGGTTTCAGACCATACTGAACTCCCTCCTCATCACTTATCTTCTTTATGACCCTGAGAATTCACACGTGTGGTGTATATCTGTTTGTACTCTGTAAGGTGAAGATAGTAAGTCTTCCTTAATTTACAGAGGCTTAAGAGGGCAAAATCATGACATCTACTATATCACATGAAAGGCCATTGGGGGGGGGGGGCATGGGTATTTTTCTGCTCTTGCTTTGAAGTTGTCATCATATTGATCTCCAACAAGAATCAGCTTTCATATGCTCTTCCCTCAGAAATGCTTTTTTTTAATTTAATGAACATATGAAACAATTAGAGTAGCTGTTTTAAAGGAATTTTGCTTTATAGATTGAGAAAAACAAAATAGATCTAAGGAAAGGAAGAACAATCCTTTATGTGGGAGCGCATAATTTTCATGGGGTCTGGAATATCTGGATTTTCTTTCTGCATGTACAGGAAATAGCCCTTCCTACCTGATCCTTAGTGTATCAGATAATATCCTTTAGCATGTAAAGGAACTATTCTAGTGTGAGACACCTTCTGCACAACATTCCTGTTCAAGTTTCTAAACACATTAATAGATTCATGTATGCCTCTTGAGGAGCAGTTCAAAACACTTTACTTCGCTGGTAAATAATGAATATTTAAACTATTTCAAAGGATGTTTCTTAATTAAAAAAACACCAATAAAACAGACTGAAGTACCAACAAAACACACCTGGCTCATTTTCTAGCCCTCTTCCCACAGATGACTGAGTTCATTTGATAGGGAAGTTTGGGGCTGGGTCCTTCCTCACCCTGCCTTCCTTATATTAACAATTTCTCACACAATTTACTCACACACTGCACAGAGCTGCCAGCATTTCTATTTGCCCCCTGTGGCTTCTGCCTTTTATGAGGGCAGCTCTAACCAACTATCTCACAGCACAACTGGCCAGTAACACATCCTTGTACTGGTAACATTACTCCTCCCTCCTCCACAAATATTCCACAGATACTTTGTATTTTAATTTCTGACATTTAGGTTTGTGTGCTCAGATACAGTTTTGACTGCTTTGATTTGCCAAAGTCACTACTCTGAAAAATACATATGAGAGAATATCAAAGGCACAGAGGTACTTCTCCTTTTGAAACAAATGTCAACATCTCACTGACTTCAGAGAGGAAAGGATCAAGTAATTAAACATTGTTTTGCATGGGTTCCAATAGGCTTTGCATTAGGCCTCATTTTCCTAGCTAGTTCTTGCAGCTTTGCTGCTTTGGATTCTGCTGACAAATGACTCTCTAAAACTAACCGACCAAGCTCAGCAAAGCTGATAAGATTTCCTTCCTGCACTGCTGTGCTAACACCTTCTCTGAAAATGTACTCTCAGTGTGTTCATACTTGATTTCAGATTACAATTTTGCAGAGCAAAGTGAAACTTAAATGTCACCTAAAGAGATAAAGAAATATAAGGTAAGACATTGTCTTTCAAGCCAAA
Source organism: Upupa epops (assembly GCA_013397515.1). NCBI lineage: Eukaryota > Metazoa > Chordata > Aves > Bucerotiformes > Upupidae > Upupa > Upupa epops. Next base: position 270,600 of record VZRI01011084.1, on the reverse strand, counting down.
TGATTCTAGGCTGTGTACAACTGGTAAATGGATTCTGCTTTGTTAGAGTGCTAAGACATCTGCATGAGCCTTAACTGTCAGCTCCTTAAGGGACATCACATGGCAAAACACCAACTGAGTTGCTTCAGATTATATCAGGAGAAAAATGTAGTGATCTGTGCTAGAGATGTTCAGGAAAATTTTTTTTTTGGGGGGAATATTACTTAAGACTATGACTGTCAGTTAATTAATATTCTGTAAACACTGGCTTAATACAAATTAACCATTCTGTATGTGCTGTCAGCAAGAACCTGAGATTATTTCTTGACTGTGGGAAACCTTCTGTCAGAGACAAAGATCACTTTCCATATGCTTTGATGTTAGCATATTAAATCTTAGCAGAGATTTTATTTAATTAAATGTTATTTATATTTTGTGGCTGTTACTGAACAAAGTGTTTCCCTAAGTGTCATTAATGGAAGAATGACAGGGAGTTTGAAACAGTGAGGATCACCATGATAAGTCTGAATGTGGACGTAGTCTTTGGTGATATTTTAGGGAATTTACTGTTTCCCAAACAGCTGAATGCTCAGACAAACTTGCTTAGCTCTAGGATGAAACCACAACATTTCTAACTGTTATGCTTCCACAAATTGTCATTCTTCATTTTTAAGTTAAACACTTCTAGTTAGTCTGTGCTATTGTGATTGTTTCTTTAATGAATTTGGTTCCATATGCATGAGCAAACCCATCTTAGAAGTTTAAAGCTTTTTTTTCCCCTCCATTCTCAGGGAAGAAAGTACTTAATTTGGCAATCCCAGAGTTTACTTTGGGAGATTCTAGTGACTAACCATTTACTTGTTGCATTATGTTGTATTAGAGAAGAAATTACCTCACTTTAATGCTTAGCCAGGAAGAAATGGTGAGAAAGATATTGTCCTTTTTTTTTTTTGTCTTAAATTATCTAAGAGAAATCTTTTTAACTTGCTCTATGGAGATAATAAAAAACAGTCAGCAACTTCTGGCTATTGGTTTTGTCTGTAACACATTACCGTCTGTCTTGACAGCATAAAATAAATATACGTATTCAAACTCCCTTTGTTTAAAAAAATAAGGTTGCTAAGAAACAGGAACTACCCATTTTAATGCCATTTACAATCCACATTTGTATAAAAACATGAAATGTAGCTGTGATGCACTTGGAGACTACTACGGTGCAACTAAAATGCAAACTCATGGTCTGGACAAAGAAAAGGAACTGTGAATTAAGACTCAGTTCAATGTATAGTTACAATTTATGAAGTTCCTTTCAATGTTCCTTACAAAAATTCAGTTAATTACACTGACATGTGAACCTTCATATTTAGTCTTTCTTCAAGATAATATTGATATGGATTTCCAAAGACACTACCAAGAACAATGAAATAACTGAGGACCTACAGGTTCCACAAATGTTATATTTATATGTAGTTCAGCAAGAACAGTGTTGATACATAGAAAAATTTGGATTACCTAGACGTTTGCATTTCAGTCTGATTTGTATGTGTTATATATATTCGTTGTCACAGTTCAGGAGGTAAGAGGTCATGCACAATGAAATATTGATATTGACTTTTGTCTCTACTGTGCTTATTGATAAGAAAGAAAACTTCATCCAGCCTCCTACCTTTCACTGGAGTCAATCCTATGCTCATTTAAACCAACAATCAGCTTTTTTTCTGACCTCACTCAACTGCAAAAGCAAAACAAAACAATAGAGACAGCTGTTAAAAGCAGCCCCCACCAGAGGCCAAATAGCAGCACAGCAATACAACTGCTAAAGCTGAGGTTATTCATGGCACTGACAGGTTACTGGAAGCAGATACAAAAGAGACATCATTTTCTAAACCTGTTATTATAAAGTTGTGAGTTACAAGTCTCTAATCACTACCTTAACCTCAGGAAAATTATTCTCAAAAGACTGGACTCCTATCTGGGCAAAAACTGCCACTCAGGATGTGTTCCTGAAAGTGTAATTTCTTTATAACTCCCATTGCAACTTCAGGTTTTTGATTTTATATTCAGTTAAATAAGCACTGAAGCTTTCTCTTTCTTGTCACAGAACAAAGCATCTTATTCTTGTTTCCACCCTTTTACCTCTGGTTTCTTAAATGGGGCCCAAAATTATTTACCTATTTAACCTTGTGACAAGTTGTTCAAGCTTACTAAACATAAATTTTCCCAGTTGCACTGGCACCTTTCCAACATTGTCATTTTTCTGTAAACCTATAGGGAGGAGCTCAGCCTTACATCATGATTCCACTTCCAGGGGGGCTCAGCAGTGCCATGCAGATGGAGACCATGAGCAGACATCAGCGCTACTGAAACACATCTGCAAAATTCAGAACGGCTCAGGAGAAAGCTGCCCTCTGGAACACTGCTTATGAGAGGGAAGACAAGTATTAGAGTCCACCCAGCAGAGCAAAAGAAATTTCACACCAAGCATTGCACATGTGAAACCACATGTGGAATAAGACCATAGTCACTCTCCTCTCTGCTGTAAGATTTTGACATGTCACAGACATCGCAGGCAATCCAGCCCCTGCTGCTGTCTGCCCTGGAGATGGCAGGCTCTGCAGCACCAGTTTGCTACCCCAACTTGAGAGAGGTATCACCTCATAAATTGCCACAAGGTCCCAGAGTAATACTGAGGCTTGTTGAGTTGCCTTCTTCCTGTGGCTTGGGATTTCTTAGCTCCTGTGATTGCATTGGATTACAGCACCAGCAATATTGTTCTTGACAACTTGAAATATTTTTATGAACTCCATTATTCAGTATTTAAACATGTCATGTTAGCAACTTCAAACAAACACATGTAGCTTAGAGAACCCTTTTCAGAGCTGCACAATCTGCCAATAGGTTTCCACTCTTGATGCCAGCATAAAAAAAAAAGTTTTATTTAATTAAAAATAAAAAAGGTCCCATGCATCTGCAAATTTGTCAACAGGGCAGCTGGCTTCCCTCCAGTCTTCCTGCACACCCAGAGTTTGAAATACAGATTTCAACTGGTGAAGGAGGAGCCTGAACACACAGGGAAAAATCACTCTGAACTCTGGAATGGTAATAGCAGCACTTGGGGAGAAAGACAAAGCCTGGGCACAAGTGCTTTTCACAACAGCTGAAATGAAGACATCTAACAACTGCCACATTCCCAGGGGAAATCCTGTTCAACAGAAAGTCAGTCCATCAGCTTGTATGATTGCTCCGTGTATTCACAGAACTGGCTTTTCTTTCAAGTGCCCTTCATAGCTCATTTGGAATGCTCATGAGATGGACATGTGAAACTCGGCACAACAAAAAAGTCTTCTTTTGCCATCCAACCTTCCTGATTTGAAAATACTTCTTCCTGCATGTGAAGAGCTTCTTGTAGCTATAATGCATCCTTGCAATTTCTAATGAGCAGTAATTATGCAGCTCTTTCAAGATAAGCATCTGACATCACCTACTCACCAACACAGTGTTTAACAATGTATAAGATAAAGATTAAAAAGTATTTTCAGTATTAAAAAAGTGAAGTTGGAATAACTTAACCAGATTCAAAGTATTTCTTTACAGTAGTGCAAATATTTCATGGTGATCTAGAGATCACTTCCTGGCCTTTCACTTTCACCCACACAAACAAATATCTGTCATCACATGCTAAACAAAAGTTTCGATACACACAGATAATTCATATTATATGTCAGTAAAATACAATCACTGTTTCAGATACTGTTTGACTGTGAAATTTTGCAGATGAAACTTCCATATTAAAATTTTTTTTCTGCATTTCAAACAGACTTCCATCTTTAATGAAATGGCTGTTTTTCTTAATGAGCCTTGACACATACCATTTACCTCAGGCAGTGACAGAGCAGGAGTTTTTTTAGTGTGCAGTAGTAGAATTTTTAGCCAACTTATGCAGTTCACTGTGCACTTACAGAGAGAAAGGTTAAAGAAAGCTTACATGTACTTTTAAATTTCACAATATATCCAGATTTTGGAAACTTCCCCATTCTTGCCGTCTGTTTTGCTTAAAAGATTATTCTACAAAGCATCAATAAACATCTTAAACTAACTAATGTCTGCACATCATTATTTATATATGTGTAGGTGCTTCCCTGGAGGTAAAAGAATCCATAGTACTGTTACCATTTACTGTTATTTGTATTTAGCTTTTTCTTTTTTAGTTGGGGTTTTCCTACAGCATTTCTTTTGTTCCAGGTTTTAGTTCGGCCTGTCCTTGATACTGTATGTAGTACCATTAGCAGCTCTGTACATTGGCCAGGGAAGGTCAGCTGAGAAAAAGGGGTTGGAGCACCTCCCAGGGTCTGGCTGGGCTGCATTACTAGCAGTTCTGTGGACAAATATGCAAAGTTAATGGAGTCAGTGGAAATACGCCCACTGACTTTGGTTAGCTGTGGATCTAGCTATAAATTAAGGAAGTTTGATTTTAGTTCCATTATTAGACCACAATATTTTTAACTCTGTTAATAATATTGCTCCTCTGTAAATAGCGGCAAATTTACTCTTTCAAATGACTGAAACACAGCAATTCATACCTCTGTGTCCCATTCCTAGCTCTGTATGTATGATATGTGACATATACATGTTGTATCACAGAAGAAAGCACATAAGTGGTGCACAGTAAAACAAGATTGTGTCAGTTGAACAAGGGTGAGTTTAAAGAAATACAAGTCCTTGGCATGAAAGCTTAGGCCTTGGAAATAAAAGGACAGCTATCAATGCAGCCTATTTTGAAGTTTAAAAGTGTTTACTGTCCCTATACATCCAAGAAGTAAAGAAACACTGGCAAAGTAGGTTGAAGGGTTTTTAAAAAAAGAAACTTTCCATTAAAAAATACTGGTTTTGTACAACAGACAAGCATCAATGCAGTCATGTATCAGTAGAATTTGCTTTCTGAGTAACAATTTTCCCGCAGAATATTTTCTATTTATAAACCCCCTTAAGCCTTTTGCAGTATGTTTCCTGTTCAGACATACCACTTAATCACCAGAAAATGGCCCAGCCAATCAAGCCAGGCACTTCCCAAATAAAGTATTCAAGCCTAGTGAGAACATTAGGAGCATGCTCAAAACTTGACTGATGAGTCAAAGCACTGTTAAAACTGATTCTTTTTTTCAGGATCATGAATATGTTAGAAATTGTACTGCTTTATAGAAATAATAAACTGTGCATTAAGAAGAACAGTTTCTTACTTTGAGGTCTCTCGAGTCTCACAATGTTTTCAGCTGAGGAAATTACTTGCTCACTGAGAGCTTTTAGAGAACAGCTTATTTTCTCCCATTGTTTCAGATACTTCACATGTATGAGACAGGAAGACATAATCACTTACAGTTTATGAGACCTTGGTCTATTAAGCAGAAGGATGCTCAGAAAATTATCCTTACTTGATTTTTTTTCTTCAGAGAAAACAACCAGTTTTCCTCTAATCTCAGTGGTTTAATTAGACTTTTAAAACAGGTTGGAAATTACTGAGGAACATGTTAAATATCTATACACAAGACAGTCTTTGAAATAAAACCTATTTCATACTAACTAATGAAGCATGGCAACATATGCCCCCATCCTGAACTGACCTGATAGCATGTCAAAAATGGTCGGAAAAATAAGAATGCCATATCATCTGACAGACGTGCTGATAAATGTCCTAGGTCACATTCCAGCCCTATCATTGCTGGCCTTTCATCTGCAGAAGTTGTTCTCTCACTTTCATAGTCGGCAGTACAGCAAAGTGACTCAAAAGCAGCTGAAAAACATACAAGGATAACTACCACAGATACATTAGGAGAAGGTCAAAACACCAGAATGTTTTCAGCTTCAAATACAGTATTGAATATGTTAACATCTGTTTCTACTCCAAGTTTTGTTCAAGGTATCTACCTTTACACATCACTACAGGCTTGCTGTGGGCTCATTAAGGAAAACCAACAGAAGGTGTGAACAATGAACTAGCACTTACAGAAGTTCTGTGTATCTCCATATCTGCAAAATGACACAATTCCTCCCATCTCTGGCATTTCAGGTTCTACGTTTCTCTGTTATTATGGTAATAATAAAGCTGTTCATTAAGAGTGCAAAATCCAGACATGCTTGGCTAAGTCTTTGCTTCAATTAACAATCAGGAAAAAAAATAATTTCTTAAGTAAGATCTGCCTACCTTCCCTCTTCTTTCTCAGCCAAATTTGTTTCAGCTGCTCCTGTGTGGGACAAAGTAACCTTGACTTCTGCAAAATAACATCTTTATAGCCCTATATTATGCAAGTATTTATTGGGAGAGGAAAGACAGATGGGTCTGCAATGTCATCAGAGGTTCCCCTGCTTGTTCTATAGCTGCAAGAAGTTTTGATTTAAAATTTTGTTTTAAAAAATATTTGGACAGTTGCCTAATTTTGAATGCCCAGGGCTGTGTTCTGCAACAGAGAGAGGGAAAGAGGGAGGAAAGTGGATTAAAAAGAAAACTCAAAGTAAACATCAGTAAAATAATTAAACAGAAACCTTGGCAAACTCCCTCTCTTTTACAGTTATTAGAAAAGAATTTGAGAATAAACGTGAGTCATCTCAAGTATAAGTAAACAATTCAACCATGTACATTATATTTAACAAAAAGTCATTATGCAAATGTATTTTTTAGATTAGATGGAGAGAAATGAGATGTATACAGTATAGAACAAAAAGTAAACTAATACTGGGGACCACTATTATTTCCAAGGCCCTTCTTTGAATTATGTTCTTAACTCCTTCTCTCTCTTCTGTGGTAACAAACACTTACAAGGCATTATAATATCTCAGTTGGCCTTTGGTTAAAGGCTCAAGAAGCCAGAATCCATCAATTACATCAGATAACTGTTCTAAAGGAGGTCCCAACACCATAGCCTCAGAAGCTCTTTCTTAGGTAGTAAATTGGGAAACATGTCACCATGGGCTGCTGATTTACTTGGAAGGGAGTGAAGACTTCCTAAAGCAACAAGGCTGCAGCATAAGAACATAGAAAGTTCATAAGTCTAACAACCACTGTCTTCAGTGGTGCAGGATCAGATCTGCATCCGAGTGATGAGAAAATAATTACAACAAATTATTTCCTTTAATGCTCTTTCTGGAAGTGTTCACATATGACAACAAGGTGAAGCTATAGATAGTGGGGGTTAAGATTAAATGATGATAAAGTTCCTCAAGTCTTAACTTGACTTCCTATCTAACATGGGCTGTTAATTTTCAACCATATACTTTCTGCTTGCATTATAGTACCTGTTTTAGAAATGTTTTAGTCTTTATGAAAATGAATCAAGTATTAAACAAGCTTTTGCATACCAAATAAGATTGCATCAAGAACTAGCTTGCCTTGGAAAAAAACAACCTGCTACTAGAGGTTATTTGTGGCTTGACTGTATCTAGTTTCTGCTTCCAAATTTAGGGTGTTTCTTCTGCCTGATTCTAGTACTGACAGTCACCTTTCTTTTACTCATGGCTGGTGATAAATGCCAACTTTTGGATTAAACAAGAAAATTAGCCATTGTTAGACTCTTTCTCCCTATGCACTGGCTGTAAAGATTCGACATGTATTACTCAAGTGATCTAATTATTCAGGTTAGGTTTAATAAGTGACTTGGAATAATTTTCCATGTTGACTTGGATAAAAACATGACACTTCACCAAAGCAAGTCAAATTCTTGGGAGTACCAGAAATAATTCAAATTAACAAATAATTTCTTATACTGACTTTTACAGACTATTAATTAGCTTGAATATTGTAGTATTCTCTGGTTTCTTTTTTCAATCAGACTGTCCAGTGTCTTTAGGATGACTGAACCATATACTAGAACCACATACGTCTCTTTATTAGCCACAGTTGCAAATGTACATTACAAGTCCCTTGTCAAGCTCTATCTACCAAAAACTCTGTCAACTGGTATTACCTTACCATCAATTATTTGTTTTCTTATTACAATCTGTCCAGACTTTGTCTAACTACTTTGCCTCTAGAAGTCTTGGAGTAACTACTCTACAGTTTAGGATCCATACCTTTTCCCAGTTTAAACAGCAGTACATCATCTATTTTTAGCCCGTTGTATCTTACAATTTGGTAAAAATGCTACTTGATAAAAAAATTCTTTAACATCCCAGCTATATCTGTGAATTTCTGGACTACAATCACAGCTGTAAACAGATCTCTGTATATACAAAAAATTAAAAGTATGAATCAAGGGTGACACATCATCACTCAACACAAAGAATCAGTAATAGAATAACGTGACTTGAAAGTACGAAAAATTATAAAGTTATGCTCTCATATACATCAACATGAACAAACTATTTTAATGTCAGTGTCCAGGCAAGAAATTTGGCAGAAATTACAATAATCCCCTCTGCAGAAAATAAAGTTGTGGGCAAGTCTCAAAACACCCTGGGCAGTGACGGGGTCAAAGCCTCACACTCTTCTTCTACAAATGGTAAAAAGAAAATGTTCAAATGCTTGAAATACTGCTCTCAAATGGGATGATTCAAAAATAACAAAGTAGCCTGAATCCAAAAGGAAATAGTAGCTGAAAAGTAAATCCATACAAAGTAAAAATGAAAATCAGTACATTTAGTAATAGTTATATTTAAAAAAACTTAGTGAAAACATTTTTTTTAAATTAATTGTTTCCAACCTTTCTCCTACAAAGATAAATATCAAACCACGCAGCTTTTTGGTCATGAGAAACAAGCACAAAGATGGTCAAGACTCAGCAGAACAAAATAGGTGAAGGTTACACTGGATCATACATAGTGGCTATGTAAGAAATCAAAACCTAACACTGTGGATTTCTATGCCAGAGTCAGATCAATCAAAAGGAACAATTTCATTGACAGAGTTGATAACCATGACTCTCCAACAGTAAGTCCAGGTTTATACTGGCCCTAAGCCCATTCACTCTAGGGTAAATACATATGACCCTAAAACAAAATTAGGGCAAAATCATAACACAAAACATGACAAATTAAGTTTGATTTTGAAAACTAGCAGCAATATTTTGTATTCTATGAAGTATTTAAATCTTCCAGTAGCTTAAAGTTCATATTCTGAAAGCTTTTTCCCAGTTAAGCAGTGTTCTTGTCCCAGTGACATACTTTGTTTTTATATTTTCCTTACACAGGGTGACTGACGGGATTAGAAGTCAGAACAGTTATTTACATTGGAGAAATCTATTCATCCGGGTAAGTTTTCTTCTTCTCTTAAGCACTGCTGACCAAACTGCCAGAATTGGAAAAGCACATTAAACAAAATCCAGTTATTGAAGGAAGCCTTTTGTAAAGCAAACAAACAAACCAGCTGTGATTACACACATGACATGGGAGAATATTTTCCTCTATGAAGCAACAGAACAGACCTGTGTCAGCTGGAGATCCTAAATTTAAACCTAGCAGCATCAGGTTTCAGACATGCACCAAAAGCAACTATATCTCAATAATTATTGGGACTTTTGGATCTGTAGATACAAATAATTCTTTCAAAGACCAGATGAACTGAGTTTTAATTCCAGTTCCTGTCTGGGTAAAACTTGGCTGCTTCTCATCTTCAACAGGATGTGAAAGTATTTAGAAATGTTTCTTCTGTGTGAGGAAGACCTTACTCATGTGATTACTGAGTTAAGAGGTACACATTCATGATTGTAAAGTGCTTTGAAATCCTGAGATGAAAGGTATTATGCAAGAATGATGATTTTATACCATTTGGTATCAGTCTGTTCATGATGATACCACATCATGAGAAAGGAAGTATTTATATGCTAAACACTCAGTTCCCTGGCAAGGGAAGTGATATTCTGGCAGCAGCAAATTCTTCACATTCACATGGCACAGCTACATTGCAGACCCTCACCCTTCTTCCCCACAAAACAGTGATAATTCTTTTTTTTTTTTTCCTTTTTCCCCCACCCTTGTGTTCTTAAGGAAAACTACGTTTGTGATGGGTGCAAAGCTGCTTGGATGGAATGTCCATATAACACATAATAGGACTATCATCATATCAGATAAGACAACATAATTTCTGTAGTCCTGGGTGGGGTGAAGAATTAACCAGGGGGATGTTTGTACATAAAGTTTTCCAGTCTAGGATATTACCTGCTTTTACTGGGCCCTCAGCCTTTCAGGTTCATTAGCAGATTTCTTATGTTCAGAAAAATGATTCACTACAAAAATATTTTTTGCCTAGTCTTCAGTCACTTTCAGCAACAGTCCACCCCTTTCTCATTGTAGGTCATCCTACATCTTTTGCCACCCAGTGAAAGAAGTAAGTCCCAAATCTCATCCTGTACCATTTCTCCAGTCTTGCTTGCTATGCCTATGAAATAAAGGGAAGTTTCTTATGATACTGTGAAGGCAGAGAAGTAAAATGAAAGGATATAAGTGGATGGAGGGAAAGAGAAGACCACAGAATATTTCTGTACCAGCTGTGGGAAAAATATTCTAACATATTTTTTCCTTTGGTTTTTTTCACAAACACCTAACATATATATACAAGCTGCTGAAGAGCTATCAAGGGTAATTCTACTTCAGCAATGCTGCCCACTGTGAAGAAAGAGGTAGTCTTCTGTGGAGTTCTGTGTCAAAATCACAAGGAGGAAACCACAACAGCCTGCATAATGCTTCCATATCACTGCAGCAGGTAGCCCCTGCAGAGAGACACCAGCAAAAACTTCATGTGTCTCAGTGATAGAGCCTCACACATTATGTACATAAATACATTTCTCTGTGTATAGCCACGTAAAGGAAATATTTACATTGCTAAGCATTTGGATTATGAAAGCATAAATAAAGTGAAGGCTACTGGAGTCACTGTAAACCATCAGAATTATGAAGGATGGTGAGATACACTTTATAATGTGCACCATTATATCATGTGCTCTGGATGTGCCAGTATCAGAACTTAGAGCTGTGCTTTTAGGAAAACTGTATCTTCAGTAAGCACAAACAGCATCTTAATCCATTTACTATGGCTCCAATACACTCATCAACAAAACCTAGGGCAGGCCCCTGAAGTATTGGAACAGACTCTAAAACCCCTTTAGATCATAATCCTGAAAAGATTTAACACTTACAAATAACTTTATCATGTGAGTAGTTATGCTGGAGGATCAGGGTCAGGACTAAAACATTCAATAAATTCCAGCTTTGGTCATATCTACCAAAGACATAACATATTCTTAGCAATATGCAGCATTTGAAGCCTTACATCTCAGCTTAAATTCACCCACAACTATTCACTTCTATCGGCTTCAAAGGATTTTAATCAGCAAGTAAAGTCAAGGATATCTGCAGAAGATAGGAACCTGGGCTGAAGCACTTTTTCTTCTGACCAAATATTTCACACTCTGTTGTGACTGAAAGCCTAATTTAGAGTTTTCTCCCCTCTGTTTCTCAGCCTCCGGTTTTTATTTATAGCCTTCATCCTCCAAACCATCAAAGAGGTACCTACCTGGATGCCTCAGAGTGTAGCTGCTGTGAGGCTTCTACCTGTAACAACCACCACCAAGATAAGGTTAGAAATAGGTGAGCTGAAAGAGAGAAGCTACTCTTTAATTTAACAGCTAAGCAATGAGTGCTTATAGCCCTCATCTGAGCCAGGATACCCTGCCATTGCCACCACAGAAACTTTGGCTGTGGCCTCTTGCCTTGTTTGTAAAGCACTGGAAGTTTAATTTGAGGGGAAATAGTACCATTTCTTGAAAAAGTTTTGTTTGGTTTTGCAGGGGAGAGAAGAAACTGAGCTGGCAAAGAGGTGTCCAGACAAAAGGTATTCTAAAACATCAGACAGGCAATAGATGAGTCAGGTTTTCTCAGTCACTGCTAGGTTTGATATTGGATAAATTAAAAATATTATCTAAATCTCCATAGCATTTCTGCCTGGGGATCTGTCACAGCACTGCTGTGTTTAGTTTGGCGTTTATCAATAGAAAGCCTTTGTGCTGTTAATTATGCATTTTCTCCCTCAGAGATAAAATAATACAATATTTTAAGAATAAACACTCAAAAAATTGAAAATTATTCTGTAAATGAAAGAAGAAGAAAATTACTACTACTTCAATCTGGAATCTAGTTTACTCAATTGGTAAATGAAGATGGAATGCCAGTTATTGCACAAGTATGTTAGACATATTGTGCACATATTTTTTAACTTTTCCATTATGAAGAAAGTAGGACCATAAAAAAAAGCAACAGTTTTTTTTACTACTGTTTTTGTAGAGCAGTGTTTTACTACTTTTTTTTTCTACTGTTTTTGTAGAGCAGTGTGCAATTAAGATTCTGATACTATTGAAAGAAAAACTGGACAAGAACAGAGCATGAAAAATAAATTCAGAAACTCTGTTGTGTCTGAAAATTATGTACAAGTGTTCAAATACTGAACAGTACAACTGACTGTATAAACAGTCTTTCACTAGTAATACAAACATTTGGTATGAATTCTTCTTTAGAAGTTATCACTTCCTACTGTTCATTTCTAGCAGTTGCATAATAGGTCAACTCTTTTTTTATAGGCAGCAGTGATATGATGCCTGTAAAAGTGAGGTTATGAAACGCAAACTATTTTACAACATGTCCCTGCTATCATAGAGTAGCTTCCACAGCAAATTCACAGCTAAATATGTCTTCCATGCTTGTATTCATTTCATCCCTGATAAACAAATACAAATCCCCCCCTACCATTACTGGAAGCCTGCTGCAAAACTCAAGATTTTCAACAAAGCTTTGCTTCAAAGTTATTTGTTAAAAGCATTAATCTTCAGGTCTTGAAAATCTACTCAATTCAGAAATACAGTACCAGCAGCTAAACACAGAAAACATAAAAGAACTGCCATTCTATATGACATTGTTCATCAGGACCCCATAAGTGCTTAAATCCTTACAGAATGAAAGCCTGGAATAGTCTTTCTCCAGAATCTTCAACAAGTCTCTAAAATTAAGTTTAGACAAAAAAATCCCCTACGCTACTAATTAAAGCATCTTCCTTTAATTTGTCACTGAAGAGTCAAAGGAGATGCTGCTATAATTTACTACAGAAAGCACTGTGTTAATTAGATTAGGACAGGAAATTTGACTGCTAATTTATTTGTTAAAAATAAAAGTGACAGGGTACAGAAATAGGTTCCTGTTTTCAAGCCGCACAACAACCTGGTAAGGAAAAAAATCCCAACTAATCTAAACAAACTCCTGAAAGTTGGGTGAGGGGAAGGTTTGCAATTCTATAAGACCAAATTTTATCTTGGAAATGTACTGTTGTATATACATATTTATTGTATATACATTTTTAATAGATACAAAAATACTTAACATATTTTTCCTAGTCCTTCCTTAAAGTACAATGCTCATTGTAGAGTTTTGCCTGTAACTAAAGGTCACAGCTAATTAAATAGCTCAGATACCCCTGGTTTAGAAAACTTCATGAGCAGGGGGTCATCTCACAGCCCATAATTTCCTTTTTATAGGAATTGACTAAATTATTAGTCACATTTCTAGATGTTGAAAACTACCATGTGCCTAAGATAGTAATTGAGAGTAAATAGTCATTAAATTCCTGATTTTAAACCCTCCAGTACAGAAATCCTGTCTTGTTGTGTATCTGCTAATGAACAACAACTACCACATCTGAAATAGGTACAAAGGTAAGTGTAGAGTCTTGCATCTGGGCAAGAACAACCCTGGGTACCAGGATGGGTTGGGGCCTGACCTGTTGGAGAGCAGTGTAAGAGAAAGAGACCTGGGGGTCCTAGTGAACAGCAGGATCACTATGAGCCAGCAATGTGGTCTGGTGGCCAAGAGGGACCAACAGCATCCCAGGGTGCAACAGATGGGAGGGGGTTAGCAGATCGAGGGATGTTCTCCCCCTCTGCACTAGTGAGACTGCAAATGGAGTATTATGTCCAGTTCTGGGCACCTCAGTTCAAGGAAATGTCCAGTGTAGAGCAACAAAGATGATGAAGGAAGTAGAACACCTCCCTTATGTGGAAAGGCTGAGGGAGCTACGTCTCTTGAGCTTGGAGAAGAGGAGGCTGACGGGTGACCTCATTCATGTCTGCAAATAAGTGAGGGGTGGGTGTCAGGAGGATGGAGCCAGGCTCTTCTCGAGGTCCTCTAGTGATAGGACAAGGGGCAATGGGTGCAAGCTGGATCATAGGAGGTTCCATATAAATACCACAAGGAACTTCTTCCCAGTAAGGGTAACAGAGCATTGGAACAGGCTGTGCAGGGGGTTGTGGAGTCTCCTTCTCTGGAGCTGTTCAAGATCTGTAGGACATGTTTCTGTGCCACTTGGTCTAGGTGGTCCTGCTGTGGCAGGGGGACTGGACTAGATGATCTTTTGAGGTCCCTTCTGATCACTGGTGATTCTATATCACCAATCCCAAGTATTCTACAGTCATGGCACAGGCCCCCCAATCAGCAGCTTCTTCACAATAAATATGATTTTCATTTGCTTTTCACATATAATTGAGCAGGTTATTAATTGCTTTTCTGCAACCACAGGAGTTTGAGATGTGATTTTCATGTCTATTATAAGGAAAAAAAAATCCAGAAGCTGGAGCTTAACAAAACCCACTAAAAATCATTATATTCATAATACTGTGAAATCTAGTGATGAGATCTATGGGAATATGAAATGATACACCACATTCAAAAAGCTGCTTATTTAGTTTCATCATGGCATGTCAGATAGACCTGTCCAACCATTTTGACAAGCAAGATAAAAGGGCTCTTCCATCAAAAGGAATTAAGGTGAGACAGGCAGGCCAAGAAACTGAGTCTTGAGAGATTGAAAAGGAAAAGAAAACAGTTTGCTTGCCCGCAGGAAAGGGAAAACATCATTTAACTAAACACCCAGGAGAAAAGGCAGCATGTGCATAGCTTGAGAAATTCCATCAACGGTACAATTTGATTTCATCAAATGGCAAATGACTGTTCATACACATAAGGACAATCAGCTACAATCTGCTCTAAGTTGTAGTCATCCCGTCAAGTGTGAGTTACTAGAGCTTTACTAGTGATTGCTTTTTTTAATCTCTCTGCAGTCACAGGTGTTTACTATTTATGGGAAGGTAAAAGAGAGTTTGTCCCTTATTTCTTACACTTCTGTATCTCAAGCCATTAGTCTAAGACAGAATGAAAGTACTGTGGAGACAGGAACAACTGGTACCGTGGGGATTTTGAATGGGGTCTCTGGTTCCCTGAAGAAATGCTGTAAAAGTAAGTTATAACTGCTCAGCTGGAACAAACAGGCTGTAGCCTGTCCCCACTCACAACCTGCAGTTGCTACAGCAGGATTGCACAAGAGCTACTGGGGGCAGAGTACAGCCGTTTTGTTTCAAAGCGTTTGCAGAATGTTTGGATATAATTCCTTGAAGATTATTTGATTTCTTAATGAGTCTGAGTAAATTATTAGCATCCACAGTTGCACAGGGAATACTTCAGTAGATTGCATGAGGTCTGCTTTAGTAGAGAGCAAAATAACACAGTCATGTCTGTTGTACATCAGGTGTCAGAACACTGAGCTGTTTCTCTACTATTTATATTGCACCTTGTATTTTCAAAATACTGAACAAACAAATCCAATATTTGAGTTTACTGCATCAGAGATTATGGATATTTTTTTTATTTCCAATATAATTAAAATTCCTTCTCCTATCAGGATTTTACCACAAATATGCATACTGAAATTCTTTCATCCTTAAGCCAAATTAAGGGATTATTTTGTAGTAGAAGTGTTACGCAGATACCTTTGGATTTAGGTCTTATCAGCATTCACTTAGCATATAATGTTTACTTGCTTGCTTTTTATGACCAAAGATGGAATATTATGCTCTGGAAAATGACTGTCACTGTGCCTGGACGAATTGTTTTGGCCACAGTTGCACCAGTTTTAGAGCCTAAGTGAAGGGAACCTGATTTAGTTGTGCTGTTCTCCATATGCCTCTCTCTGCCTGACTCACCTTTCTGATACTTTCCCTGCCCCAACTGGTCATACTCGCACTGTGCCATCTGCTCAGCCTATCTCAGCAAAACCCACACCTTGTGCAAGAAACTGTCAGCTGCAATCTCTCAGTGGGAAGCAGGAGGCCCTTGGGGACAGTGGGCACTCTCCAGAAAAAGGGCAAAACACTTCCTAAAATACCAACATCTATTACCCTGTTGTAAACCCTGACTGCTGGGGTTTCTTTTTCACTGCCTCGGACTGGATAGCAAAGAAACTGACTGTTCGCAATCAGCAGTGACTGATGTGGCTGAGAGCCATAGGAAAGCTGGCACTTCAGGTTAGCACTCCCTGCTCTAACCTTTATAATCAAATATCAGAAACAATGAAAACAAACTGTGGCTGCAGCCATTGGTGCACTACATTTTCTGTTCTCACCAGCACATTTTGTAGGTCATCCTTTGGCCAATGACACGTAACACGGTGTTCCTTTACCACTTCCCCCCCATCTCCCCCCACTTTTAAAATTTGAAAACATGTATCTTCTTGCAAGTTAAATACTTTTAACTACTGAGCTTCACAGAAAAAGAAGGTCACAAGCTGACTCATCCACAGCCATAATAAATGAGCTAAAGACCATGGAGAGGGCATCAGATCACATAAGTTATATAAATGTAGCAATAGCTGCCACCCAAGAAAACAGGTGTATTTGTTCTCAAGGTTTACTGTATCTTATAAAGTAACAAACATATTAATTACTCCAGGCCAAAATGACCCAGGCCTGATGTCCCATGTTTTATCATTCATGCACACCTACACACACTATCTACATCCTAAGCACAGTGAGCCTTTAAATAAGCCAGTGGAAGGTGTTTATATCCCGTTGCATGAAGCATAAACACACAACAATTGGTGTTTAGAAGCTGACCTGCTAACCTCACTGAGATATCGTTGTTAAACAGTTTCTAAGAAACAACTTCAGAGATGCCTTTATTCAAGTAATTTATATTCCAAGCATTCAAAATACAGAAAAAAACGTCTTTTGCAGTTACTATTTGGCACCACCAGCTGGATGTTCTAAGGAACTAAGACACAAATTTTTACTGCTTGAAACTGGAAATACCAGCTATGTGATCATGAGGCTTATGGTTCTTCATGCGATTTTACCTTGCTGGTGAAGTGTCAGCAGTAAATACCTGCTAACCTTCTGCACAAGAGAATGACTGCTGAATTCTCTTTAACATGATGAGCAGCAGTCCAACGAAATCTTGGAAATGCCAAAGCATACCCATGTCATGTGCCTCTGATGAGATCTCACACTGTTGGATACAATATATAACAGGGTCCTTCATGGAAAAAAATTGTCCATCTCACCTGCTCCAGAAAGAGCTTGGTCTCATTGCCCCCAGCCATACCAGTAGCATGTTCTGGGCAAGTGGCCAAGCACTGTGTGTCAGGGCACATGCTCCAGTGTTGAGAACATTTCACTTAAGCAGATTTCTGTGGCATGTTATCATTTCCTGTAGGGTTTCCTGCACTGGAGCTACTGGAGGGTGCTAACAGTGACACCAGAATGTAAGGAAAAAGTTTTAGAAGCTTAAATATCACCTCAAAGGATTATTTTTAAAATATCATCCTAGTCTACTTGGAGTCTATGATAAACCCACAGTTACTGCAAAGTAGTTGGCATATATCACTCCTTAGAAGGACCGCATAATGTAACCTATGAAGGATCAAAAACTATTCCATTTTGCCCACTGGCAAAAAAATCCTGAAAGGATTAAGCTGTGAGTGACAGAATATACCAAAAGCATGTAACCTAACTGATGCAAAAACATTATCTCTTAATACAGAGTAGTACAACATATCAATCGCTCAGCAGGATTTCACTGTCCTTACCCTTTTGCCAGCGCTGATGAATGGCATGAGAGGAAATAAAAGTGACCTCCTGTAGATTCAGAATAGGTGTTGTGGTGACAAGAGACTGTATCTCTACAGCCAACCTGCAGGCAAAACTCTTGCAAACAAATATCCATTTTACCTGAAAGTGGATACTCGTTTCTTCTTAAAAGACAAAGTAGTTCTGTTGCAATCATAGGAAGGGTGATTAATTGCCTGAGATAAGAAGTCTTATGTCCAGTGAGCTCAAAGGTATCAGCCTTTCCCCTAACAACTTTTCATCTGAGTAGTTGAGATCTAAAGCTGTGCAATAATTGTTTCCTCTTCCCTGTGCAATGCATGGGAGGTACATAGTCCAGCCCTGAGAAAGCAGGTCAGGTGCCACAGTGACAGGGACTGAGGATGGAAAAGGAATAGAGAGGTTGAGTCAGTCATAGCAAGCAATGATTAACTTTGGGGTTATTTGCTTTTGATATTCAGATCATGTAAAATCTTTGGATTAGTTCAGTGCCAGTTAGACCCATGTCTGGGCCCTTCCTCTCATAAAAGGCAGCAAGCACAAAACAAATCATATCAGTAGATTATAAAGCAAAAATTGAAAATCAGTAAAAGGTATTTGCAATAACTTCTGCTTCAGTGGAAACACTGCTATACCCATAAACAAGCTATAAAATTTGGCACAAGAGGGGCCCAGGACTGGAATAGCAGGAATGTTGCAGATCAAGATTAATGTGCATTGGCAGAGCTACGCAGAGAAACACGCAGGGCACCTGTCTCCATGGTACCTGTCTCAAGCTAATGGCATTAATCTCCTGGTTTCATAACCACAGTAGTCAAACCTACATTTTAAAAAGGTATCTTGTAGATTGTACTCTAAACGGTTTTGTGGGAAATTCTGCTGAAAAGGAAAAACATGCATACATGTGACAAACCAGCTAAATAAGAAAGCCATATGTATCTATACATGTGATCCAGAGAGGAAGTATCTTACATATTCTTAAGAATATATGTTTGTGTGTATGTATAAAATTATGTACGTTCAATAGGTGCTGATAATTTAAGCACTAAAATTTGTGACAAGGGAGATGGGACTTCTTACAATTCCAGTCACCTGAAGTCCTGCATAGTTCCTCTCAGAAACCCTTTCTACCTGAAATCCAAGAATGTGCTGCAGCCTGGATTTAAGAGAAAAATTCCTAGTTTGGATGGGATGCTGGAGAATTTGAGACCTTGCTTACAAATATCAGCAATAGGTACCTGATTAGTTTCCATTACATTATTCAACCATCCTTAAATAACTATTACACCATTTGAGACACTAATCCTTTCTAAGAATGACAAGTAAGAGAGCATTAATTAGATGACCATTACATGAGTACTATGCTTTCTTTAGGACTGAATGTACTGTAGGGTTGGCTGTGCTGTATTGTTTCCTGAAATATTATACACTAAGCCCTAACTATATTAATGACAAAACTGACTAATTTTAGTGGGTCTAGGAACAAACTTTATTTTCTCACTAGCTCAGCACAATTCTCTAAAAATGATAGGGGAGAAAGTAGACACAGGATTTTGTGGCCATGTCTCATGTCAGAATAGTACTGTATTTTCACATGGCTCTTGAAATGTCTTGTCCTGAAGACAATTCTGAATATTTACAAACATACCAGGCTCTCAAATCCAAATGATTTTCACCTTCTAATGTAAAAGATATATTGAGAAAAGCAGTACCTTTAACTGTGGTAAGTTTTTGTCAAGCCTGAAAACTTGGGTTTTTTTCTTTAAAATCCATTTCTGAACAAACCGTTGGAGATATTGTAGCTTATGTAGACAGAATGGACTCAATGTACCCTGTAGTGAGAAAAGCAGAGCAGTCTGTCATTGGGAGACAATATTAAACATTGTACACATTTTTAGAATAGTCATGTAAAATCTGAAACCATTTGACAGGTAAGCAGAGGCCCTCTCAAGAAAACAACAGATGTGCAACTGCAATAGAAGCAGTGATCAGGCGCTGTTATGGCATGCCTGAGGAGTGTCTTCAGCCCAGTAACACCCACTAGATGGGGATATTTCCATAGGACACTCCTGGATGGTGCTGGCGTCCCAACCAGTGTCTTGTATGCCATAGTAGCCACACCAGCTTATAGTCACGAGGCAGGTTCCGAGTTTTGACTAGAATTAGCAGTAACTTATGATAGACACTAATTCAGAGCAATAACACGCAGCTTGGGGCAGCCTAGGGCTATTTCCTCTTTAAAGAGCAGTAAATCCAAATAATGTTTTACATTAGAAAGAACAGATGAGCATGCATCTGCGTGGTTGAGCTAGATGAGCTTTGGTTGTCTTTTCCAACCCAATACATTCTATGAGTCTATGAAATGTAGCACAGATCCTACTGCTTCTTAGCTGGAGTAAGTGTTTATGGCCCTAAACAGTCAGGCACCTCACACATGCAAGACTTTGGGCACAGACTAATTATCCGGTGGCACTCGTATGTTTGGTATTAGTTAAACTCAGTTACAGTTTCAAAACTATTTCAGGTTTGCTTGAAAATCAGGCACATTGATTTCATTTATGCATGTGCTTATGTGCATGGTGCACCAAAGAATGCGTGATGAGTGACAGACATCTGGTTTATTCATCGTTAGTTACACTGAAACAGGGACCAGAACAAGTTAATGCTGTTTGCTCTTTATAATTTCAATGGTTTGATCTTCCAGGACTCCTTAATACAAGCTACAGGGGCAGACTAACCCTGGTGATGAAGCAGCCATAAGAGTTATGGCTTTTCTTTCCTGGTACTCCTAGTTCTTTGAAAAGCAATTTAAATCTGTCATGGCTCACTTTCTCCTCTATGTGTTCAGTCACGGCTGATTTGATTATGAGTCAGATTCTTTTCAGCCCCATATTTTTTAGTCTATTGGAATCTGGTCCATACTTCCTATGCAATGGGGTCCACAAATAATAAGGAATTACAAAATTAATGAACTTTATGAAGTCTATTTTACACCTAGGTTTTAACTTCAGAACTGGAGATATCCCTTATTTTCACCTTATGTTGCACACGTTCAGAGAGCTTTGAGGATCTGCTGCATCTACGCACTTTCTGTTTGCAAGAATAAGTTGGAAAGTACCTCTAAGAACATGAGTCCAACCATTAAATCAGCAATGATAAGTAAATCACTAAGTCATGTCCCTAAGTGCAACACCTACAGGTCTTTCAAATACTTCTAGGAATGAGGATGCCACCACCTCCCTGAGCAGCCTGTGTCAGAGATTTACAACCCGTTTAGCAAATAAATGTTTAATGTCCAACATAAACCTCTCCTGGCACAATTTGAGGCTGTTTCCTCTTGTCCTATAACTTGTGAGAAGAGACCAATGGCCACCTTATTACTACATCCTTTCTGGGAGCTGTAGAGAGTGAAAACGTCTCTCCTGAGCTTCCTTCTCTCCACCCTGAACACCACTTAGTCACAATTTTGAAAAATTTCTCTTTTCTTTTACCAGTATTTCATCTGCTCTCTCCACCTTTCAATCTCTCTTCATTCCTAATGTGTCACATCCTAAATAACTCAGGAACTGGTTGTTTGTATTTTTTGAAATAATTTTAAAATGGTCTTTCTGCAAACAACATCATATAGGAATTCAACAGGTCCTGTATGAACTTAATACACTCTACAGTACAAAACAGATTCCAGATACCTAGCAAATCATCACACATACCACTGAGCTGAATCACTGTATGAATATTATCTTCATTAAATACTTATTCTCTTACTCTTACAAGTTGGATAAGAGCACGGGAACCCACACCTCACTATCAACTGGGCTGGGGCCACATTGCTCTTTCTTTTTGTCTCACTGATAACTGTGGATTTTTGCCAGCTGCAAGCAGTTCTTGGCTGGCATTTGAGAAATAATTTGGCTGGTAGCTGGGAAAAGTTATGTGGAGATGATCCACCAGAAAAAATTAACTAGCTGATCTCTGCTATATTTCTTTGATGCAGACAGCTCTCCTCTAAGTATTGGGTGCTATTGAACTTTTCTTGAGACCTTGCTTTGGCCCCACTAGAGTATAGAACATAGGGAAAAACAACTTATGGGCCCATCTCATTACCAGTGCCCACCATAAACATAAAAATATCACAGCCTGCAGGTCTTCTGAAAGAAACCACCAGTCAGTAATTGATGTAAACTTAATTCTAGACAACTTCCTAGCATCTGCTATATAACCCAGTGGAACTGTCAGAAACATGTGTCAGACAAGATAAATGAAATTTTTATTACATGGCAAGATGGTCTTTGTAAAGTCATGTTTTCAGAGAACCATTTGACCAGTCTTTTTGTTTATCAGCAGACTGATACTTCTTCAAACTGTAACATCCCATTAACTTAAAAATCCAAGAGTATATTCACAGAATAACAAAATCACAGAATAAACGTGGTTGGAAAGGACCTACTAGATCACCAAGTCAAACCATACCCACACCCACAAATCTCTAAATACCTGATCAAGTGTCTATATACATTTGTAAGTGGCAGATCAGTCCTTTTATACTATAGATTTTTGCTGAAAAACAATGCTTTCACTCAATGCTATCTATCTTGCAATCAGAAACTTAATTCAATACTTACATATTATTGCATGCTTTTTAAAATAAACACCTAGATTAACTTCATGCATGTGCAATGTTGAGATCCTC
The DNA here is from genome assembly GCA_013397515.1 of Upupa epops. Lineage (NCBI taxonomy): Eukaryota > Metazoa > Chordata > Aves > Bucerotiformes > Upupidae > Upupa > Upupa epops. Next base: position 248,031 of record VZRI01011084.1, on the reverse strand, counting down.
TTTCAAACATGTAGAGTGAAGGACTCCCAAAGATCACAATACCACTGCTGAAATCTTGCTATGAAGTAGATAGAGAGTACTACAAATTCAATACAGAATATCAAACAACAGTCCATCATCCGTGACCCAAGAGAAAAAAGTTAGCACCTTGAGAGAGGCAGGGTGGTAGTACCAGGGACACAGTTCAGCAGTCTTTACAGTGAAGCAGCAATGAGTCTGTGCATGTTGCATACTCCCAGGTGCCAAGCAGCTCTCTAACAGAAGCTCAGGCATCAGAGAGTTCAGACTTGCAGTGCAATGGAGCTTACAGCATCCCTTAGATTAAAACCCTCTTTTGTTTTCCAGTCCTATAGCTCTGAAAAGAGACTGATGCACAGATATCTGAGAATCTAGCCCAAACCAGTATATGAAATTATACAGTGACAACAGTAAAGACAACAATTTGTATTGATCAATTTTTAAATTCTGTCATTTCTAACAAAATATGAGTCACTAGAAAATGCTTTTGTTACAGCTCTGTTGTGTTCCACACTGCATGTATAAACCCTCTTATCTGTTTATATAAATGCTAGCAGTATCATGGCTTGTGTTCTTCAATAGCAATTTTGATCTTGTCAGCACTTTATTACACAAACACATCTTCATGCTTCTACATCAGTGCCACCACAGGACAGGGAAACAGTTTTAATCAAACCAGCACAGAGTCTACAACTGTTTTGAAAGCAAAAAGCCAACTTCACCAGCTGAATAGCTGTAGAGATATGAATCATATCAGACCAATCAGACCCAGTTCTGACCCAGGCTTTAGTTCAGGAATGAACTCAGTGTGTTCCATGAAGAGTATTCAGCACTCCCCTCCTACCCTAATTTCAGAGACATCTGTCCATGCCAGCTCAAACTCTAGAAAGGGAAACCCAAAAGAAGCAAGAGGGAGGCTGTGTTTTGTTGTTTTCATGTCAAATGCAGAATATCTCAAATAAAGAATGATACAACACCAGCAAAAATAAATTCATTAAGGGAGTAGTGTGTGTGCTGCACTTATGTTATGGCTTCTAGTTTAATAGCATGGTTTTTGTGTCTAACTACAGACTGCAAATGGAGCAGCTAAGAAAAGAAAAGAGAGCTTATTCAATGCAAACAGAGCAAAGCAAAGCAAAGGTAGTTGCCTTGAAACATGTAAGGAAATAAAAAACATAATTGTAAGCTAGAGCAAGATTTTTTTACATAGCCAGCAGACTCTTTATTCTCAGTAAGGAGAAAACCAAAATTTCTTACTAGGCAATTGCTTTATTACATATTTACTTCAGTAAGTACCTAGAGCAAGATGTGTTTTCAAGACACAGACAAGATAGTTATCAGGTAATAGGGTCCAGTTTACAGGTTACCAAAACCCCACAAAACTTACTTTTTATTTCCTCCCATAATTTTGTTCCACAGTAGAGGTGTTTGCAAAAGAAGGATTGAATTAACTCAAGTACCTAGAGGACTGTGCCATTGCTGTCTATCACTGCACTGCAGGAATTGTTTTCTGCCATTGTGGCCTCACAGGTAGGGATCCGTGGAACTGTGAGCTCCCTTTGTAGGTGTCAAACTCTTTCTATTGTCCCAGGACAGGCTTTGCACAGTCATTAATATATTCTGCAATGTCAGTATATGAGTTGTCTCCTAACCCAAATGTAGGGCACACAAATCA
>VZRI01011084.1:228043-243743 GCA_013397515.1 Upupa epops | reverse complement strand
CTCTTCACTAGGCTCCACTCACCTCTTCTACTTGGGCTTCTGTCCTCCCTCTGAGAGACACTTTGGCCCCTTGTTTATGGCTCTTATTTGGCTGTTGTCCAGATTGGCCCCACCAGTCTTATTTTAGTCTCTCCAATTTTCCTGAGTCTTTCTACTTCCGCTTGTAGCTTTTCAACCTCAAAGATGATCAAACCAAAGATGGTCAGGAACTGATAGCCTCCATAAGGGATGAGAAGTTAGCAAATGTGGCACTCACCTACAAGAGGGGCTGGAAAGAGAATCTGGGGAATGATGAGTCTATCGGCCTGACCTCCATGGCTGAGAAGGTTATGGAGCAGATCATCTAGAGTGCCAACATGTGGCATGTACAGGACAACCAGGTGATCAGGCCCTGTCAGCATAGCTTTACTAAAGACAGGTACTGCTTGACTAACCTGATCTGCTTCTTTGACAAGGTGACCTGCTCATCACATAAAGGACTAGCAAGCAAGTTTACTCATTTACTCCCGCAAACATGCATAGAAGTTTTGTAAAGCAATTGGTGCTATGCACGTTTCCAAGACTATAGGATTATGAGCCTTAACTTTGAAATACTTGACTGAAGAAAATCCTTGACAGAGGAATCCTTGTTCTGTTGGCTCCAACAACCTTGAAAAGCAGATTAGATAGGGACAAAGCATGCTAAAGTAAAAAATAATACTCTTGATAAAAATGGATCAGATAACAATGATTCACAAACTCAAGGAAGGCAAGATGAAAAGAACACTTATTTTTCTCTTTGTTCTGAGTCATTCCATGGCTTTCTCTTTATTAAGGAACATACACAAGTTAAATATCAGTGTATCAATGACTCTGTACATACATCAGCAACTTTGAAGATAAAGTCAGTTGAGAATACTGGCTAGTCCTACTTTGAGCAAATGGATTAGAGCATTTTTAATTTACGAATTTTAAAAGTCAAGATCTTTCCTGATGAAGGATTCATACGTTTTTGTAGCCTCATGGAAGCAGCCAGCTGTGAAGAGCTAACCTTTATTGTGGGATTTCTGTTCTCTCTTCTTTAATACACAAACTTACTCACCATAACAACCACCAAAAACTGTGTAGTGTAAAACAGTAAAAAATAAAAGGCAGCTATACCCATCCTTGAAGGAATACTAATTTAAGCAAACTTCAATTCCATAGTGGAAATAGGTACAAAATAACATCATTCAGAATGGCAGGCAGTTTTAAAACAGGAAATATTGGAGCTGTTCCTTTTCCATGGGCATAAATACTGAGACAGCACTGCCAAACCCACCAATAAATCATGTCCTAAGTGCCACATATCCATGTCTGAATCCACACAAACACATTTGAGCAACAGAAATATTTCCATCCACTGATACAGACTTAGTCCTTACAAACACAAATAAATATTCTCTTATAACTTTCAAAATGTTATTGCCATGGGTCATTATTTTTAAATGGAGACAATGGCTTGCAGCCGCATTCTAAGTGTCTGGGACATAGATGAGAACACAGACATTTGCTTATATACATCAATGCAGTTGTGATTGCAGAAAAATGTCCTTACCAGGATCTGTGCTTTGTGCAAGTCAAAGCAAATCCAATATGCTCTATTTCTGTAGTCTGGAAAGCAGATACAGTTAAGAGGTTTCATCTGGTGTCTTGTCACAGCTTTAATAATGTCTGGTAGGTGACTCACTGCTCCATCCATTTCTGGTTGTGAGTAACTGAGGCGAGGCACACTAAAAAAATAGACATGGTTGATGAGTTAGGTCTTTTTTCTTTAAAAGAAAAACACAGTCCACAAAGCAATAAAAATGAGATCAAGGCACAATCATAGTTCAAATGCATACTGCTATCTTGCTAAATAATGTGCCACTAAAAGTGAATATCAAAACACTATTTGTATTTGCATAATTCTGTTTTTCCTAAGTGAAGTATACCTGCCACATGATGACTGTGTTTGAAAAGACTGTCAAGGATTACTCTGTGCTCATAGGTCGGTACTTGATAAGTCTTTGGCATGTGATAATCTAACTGCTACCAAATTTCATCATCATCCATGAGAAGGCCAAAAGGAGATAAAGGAACTCATGATCGTAGATGCAGCTTGACAAAGCTAAAACTAATAAAATTGACACAAATTTCTTCAATCTGCTCCAAGGGTCTTCACCTACATCTGAACATTACAGTGATTCTGATAGCTTGTGAAGTTAAATACAGTAACTGTTCATAGTCTGATCCATGTATAATGCTCCTGCACATCTTAAACAAGGTTTTACTATTTTGTGATTTAAGCAACTTACAGATAAAATTAAGCTGAAATAAGGAACAGTTATTTCCAAAAAGTAGTAAATTGGAAATTTTCTGGGACTGTAATTCCAGGAAAACACTGCTTATTGATATTCCTCTCACTGCAGTCAGATTTATCCCAAACTTATGTTAAAACTTAAGGGTCTTTAACACCTATTTACTTCAGCAAAACCCGATAAAACTATGACCCTTAAATGATCCTGTTCAAATTGCTTTGAAATCCACAACTCTTTCCCAGATCCTTCCCAAAGCTCTTAGATCTCAAACTGACCTTAAAAAGTTTATATATGTTTAACGTATAATAACGGTCAGAAAGTTAAACACTGAGCTAACCCAGCAAAATCACTGGGTTTTTTATACTTGCAGCTATTCAACGCTGACATTTACAAGTTTCCTTATTGTAAAACCTTACATGAGGAGAAAAAAATTATTGTGACTCAGGGCTTTGTAAATCTAAGTGATTTGATAAAACAGATGACCAGAAAAAAAAAAAAAAAAGAAGACAATCAATACTGCATCTTGATTTTTCTGGGTAGTGTCTGTCTCATGGTAAACCCCTAACTGATATAAATAAAGCAATTAACTGAGACAGGGAATTAAAGCCACTGCTGACATAGTAAATAATATTTTTCAAGACTGTAGTATGGAAATATAATTCCCTGTAGGCCATAAGCATTACTTGTCACTTGTTATTCCACTTTCTAAGTTGAACTGAGTTGTATTTGACCTTAGCTGCTGTCATCTGTCCTTTCAAGTTGCTCTTAGCAGAGACAGTGACACAACAGTGCCCACAGGACATCAGTGATGATCTTCCACTGACCACCCATCACTAAGCTGGCCAGCTTTCCTGTGAAACTCATACCAAAATCACCATAGCCCAAAAGCCACAAATGGGTGCTCTGATGTAGGTATTCTGCATACCTGGAGTATGGAATAGGAGCATTGGTGGGTCTAAAGAGACTAAAAAGAAATATGCTCTGCATCTGACAAGGTCAACCTGGCAACAGAGGTGTCAGTACTTCTGTCAGTATCAGCATCAACAGCCTGCTCAGCCTGACTTCAGCCATAGAGTACAGCCCCTGCAGGGAAATTCGCACCAACAGCCAAGACACATGACGCTTAAAACTTTGTTTGTAGAAACTACAAACTTCGTTGTTGTTAATTTCCTCTCTTCACTCTGCTTTTCTTCATGTTCTTCTTTCCCCTTCAGCAAGGAAATTAGGTTTTCAGTTTCTGGAATTTCTGCTCATGAGAGATTCTGTCTTTGTTGTTCAGATGTGCTTATACTTAGATACTTCAAAAGACTGCCTTTTCCTCTCATATTATAGGCTGTACATTAGCCAGACACCTTGCTAGTCTTTTTGTGCAGCTAACTGATTGATTGTTCACACTATAATTGTTGGAAAGGGAAAAGAACTCTATTAATTACTTGGTAAATGAACATGCAAAATAACAGATGTTTGAAACACGGAAAACAGACTATATATTATAGTCCTTAAATGAATAAACAATCTGTGGGAAAAAATAAATCAAATGTGCAGAACTCCCTCTCCTGTTGTTTTCAGGAGCATGATCTTTTGTCTTAGAACTCATCCAACCAGAAGGTGGTTTCTATTCTCCAGAATCACTGATTCAGATGATGTCTGCCTTTGACAAGAGTGCATTCACCATGACGGGGGGGCATACTTGCCTCAAAACTGCCCTAAGGAACTTGTATTGAGGCTGACCTAAGCCTTAGAAACTCTTTTTATAGAATATCTTTTATGTAATAACTCTGGGATATTCTTAATGAAATAAAATTAATAATATTACATTAATATTCAATACCATTAATGATAACAGCAAAAAGATCCTGTGTAACTAGGGGGTTTTGTGACTTATGTTCAGGAAGAAATGCCCTTTAGCATCTTTAGCAATTAAGTCTTAGAAAAATGCCAGGTCTCTGGGCTGCTCCTTAGCTATGAAAATTCATTGTAGTCCTAAGTATATTCTTTGGCATCTTTTACTTACCATGATTTTAAACAAGACTTCATACCAGTCCAACATAAGAACATACTGTTCATAGATAATCCTGTGTCCTTGGAACACTTTCAAATGGAATCAGTATTTTCAATACAGACATTGCTTTCCTTCTGCTGTAAAAACGCAGCAGAGACAATCTGATTACAGGGTTTTGCTATTTTTAAATAGAGATAAACTTTTATATTCTTTTATTATTTTTTTATGTTTGTCACTGTTACTTTAATCATACAAGATAAAAATAAATGGTAGCAGAAATCAGAAGAGGTGATCGATACTACTGGGGCAAAGGAGAGCCTTGCCAAGGGAAGGGTTTGTGGCCCTCAGAGCTAGAGACAGAGACTGAAAGCAGAGAACATTAAAATTCTAAATGTCACTTAAGTGTCACCTATATATTGTCTATATTATGAAGTTGATCTGAGGCACTGGATGAACTAGAAGCCTAAACATAAAGACCAAGGTAGAAAAAGGAGAAGCATGTCGTGTGTGAAGGACATATCTCTGCCAGTAGGGGACTGTTCCCAGTGCCACACATTTTGCTGCGTGATGGAACGCAAACCAATTCACCCTCGGTAATTCCTGACATTCTTTGTTACTGGTGTAAACTAAGATGTTTATGTTTGCAAAAAAATCAAGCTATTTTACCAGCAAATGAAGATTTACAGTGCCTCTGGAACGAAACCATCTTTGGCATCATGCAGAAGCAGGATGTACTATGGACAGAGCCTGAGGGAAGAGTTTTCTTCTGGGGACACGCCGGCCTTCCCATCTCTGCTGCCGTTCAGATCTGCTTTAGGCTGCTAGTAACACTGGGGTTTATACTGGTGATTATGGCAATAATGTACTTGCAGGAATTTCCAGGACTTGAAATTGTTTCTGCAGAAATACTTTATTTGCTGTTACTTCTCACCCAGGGTGCAAAATCAAACGGCAGCCAGATGCTGGATAAGCCCCCTCTGAGCCCCAGATCATCCGCAGAGCTAGAAACACATTTCTGCTGCAGACCAGGAGCCAAAACGCCCAACGGCGAAGTCCAGCAACTCGCTGTTCGCCACAGACGTGTTAGAAAACCCGTCAGAAGGGCTCCGCTTTGGGCGGGAAATCGCACCCCTCCTTCCTCTCAACATGGCCGCGCCCCCTCCCCCAGCCTCTCCGCGCTTGCCGCTCCCCCGGGACCGGCCTTCAGACGGAGATTCCGTCTGGACTTTCCTCACTTAAACCGAAGGCGGCGAGAACCAGCGCTGCAAGGGAGCCGTCAGAGAGCTGCGGAGACCAGCAGGGGGCTGCGGGGGCCGGTCCGGAGCTGCGGTACCCCCGCTCCGCCCCAGCCCCGCCCCACCAGCCCGCACTGTTGTGGGGCAGCGGCGGGAGCGACGCCTCAGGGATGCGGAGGACAGCGGTAATGGGGCCGGTGCTGCGACGGCGATGGCTGCTGCTGTGGACACTGTTGTGGGCGTTGTGCGGGACCGCGGCCCGGGGCAGCGGGCGGCGACGGGCGGCCAGTCTGGGCGAGATGCTGAGAGAGGTGGAGGCGCTCATGGAGGACACGCAGTACAAGCTGCGCAACGCAGTGCAGGAGGTAAGGGGTGGCGGGAGCTGGTGGGATCCTGCGAGGTCCTTGCAGAGTCCCGGTGGGGTCCCTGTAGAGTCTCCGAGGGGTGGGGGTGCCCATTCCCGTTCTCCCGAGCCGAGCCGCACCTGCGGACTCTCTCAGTGTCCCTGCGCCAGCCGGGAAGGAGGGATGTGCGGGGGCAAAGCGGGAGGTACCGTCTCCGCCTCCGGCTCGGGTTCTTCTCGTTGCGGATCCCTCCTCGTGTGGGTGCGGCGGCGCTGAGAACCGTCCTGTTTAGCGGTGGAGGCTGATAGAGAGGCAGAAACGATGGAGAATTGTCTGTCTGAATCCTGAAGTGAGAAAATACCAGCGCATGGCACGGGGAGGAGTGAGGAGCAGAGCTATTGCTATTGTACAGAGAGCTAAGAGGTTCCCCCAAGTCAGGATCCAGAGGTGCAGGGCAGTCCCGAAAGCCTGAGTGAGAAAGAGTTTACTTTCAATGTAATTTTGTGTCTCAGTCGCCAGTTGTTCACACAGAATCGTACAGGACCCAATCAAACCCAGGAGCGTAAACCCCAAGCCATTGTCTCATGTCACCATCAAAATACCTTGTTCCTGCAGTCTTCTGTGTTTATTTCCCCCTTCATGTTAAGAGTATTAGTCCCAAATTATGTTTTTATTTCATTTGTCCATGCATAGTTTGAAAAAGCCTTTTACTGACAAGGCACTGCGGAAACACACCTTTGTTTATGGTCATCTGGACAGTTGCTGAAACCTTCCTCTGTCATCAGCTGCATTTCGATTGCAAATACATAAAGACAAACCGTTGGTTTTTAAAATGTTCTTTACAGTGCTGAAAATGTTCTTAGTTATGAATAAGGATGTGGTAAAAATAATTATCTTTTCCTGTAAGTCAACTCTAGGTTGGGGAATGGTCTGTATACAGCACAAAATGTGGATTGGCCAAGTTGGATCTTAGCAAATGCTTCACACTTAACAAGGTTTGCAGCCCTTCTTTAAAAAAACAGAGGAGCAGAGCTATTAATTGTGTCTTGGGAAAAACAGTATTGTTTATCCTGGTTGAACTTGTGGCCTCTTAACTTTGTTGCAGAGGTTGCGAACAGCTAAGGGACACAATTTATTCAGAGTTCATGTGTTTACAAGAGTTGTGTCCTTTTATTGAGTGTACTGTTTCCTGATTATGAGAGTGCTCCTTTACTGAACTGAGTTTTCTTCATCTGGGCAACAAAGACAGTGGGACCAGACTGCCAGTAGTCTTTGCACACATTTTCCTCACACTTTGGCTTAAACACTTAAGCATTTCTCTTTCTACTGTTTTTCTATTAAAAGAGCTGTAGTGACACTGTCTGAAACAGCTGAGTGAACATTGCCATTCAGGGACATCCTCATTATCTTTTGCGTAACTGTTGCTAATTTTCAGTTGATTTATTCAAATTTGACAGATGGAAGCTGAAGAAGAAGGGGCAAAAAAACTATCAGAAGTAAACTTTGAAAATTTACCTCCCAACTACCATAACGAGTCCAACATGGAAACCAGAATTGGTAATAAAACTGTTCAGACTCATCAAGAAATTGATAAGGTATGAGAAAACATAGTGAGCTGCTGGTTCATACACAACCTTTTCTTCAAAAATAAAACCAATTTTAAAAATTTGGGGGAAAAAATAAGTTAATTTGGAGCATAAACATTCGCAGCAATAACTACTTCGGGGTTTTATTAAATCTTCTTTGCTTGCTTGTTCACTGTGTAGGGACATGTTATAGAAAGTTATTATGAAATAATTTATGTTGAAAAAAGTGCCTGCTATGAAATGGAACATGGGTTCAGCTATTACACAGGTCATTAAAAGGTTACTGTCTCATGCCCACTTAGTGTCATTACAGCGGCTTTTTAAATACATGGGAAGTTAGCTTTCTCATCTGCTTGTTGATTAGAATTTTATGTGAGTGGTGGCATAATGGGGAATAAAAGGAGGGGGTGGGTTAATTACTACAGAATATAGGACAGAAGTAACAAAAGACAAAGAATGTAGTTTGATAATGTGTTCTTTTCTGTATCAGGTTACAGATAACAAAACTGGATCAACAGTTTTTTCTGAGACAGTTATTACATCTATAAAGGATAGAGAAAACAAAAGAAATCACGTGAGTAAACATTCTTTTTCCTCTTGAAAATGAAACATGTTTTGAGTTCTTCACTCAGAAGGTGATACATTTCTCTAAGTGAAAGCCTGAATACTTTAAAACAGACAAAACCATTGGGTTAAGTAGTCAAAAATGAGTTTTATTTTTTAATTAATTCAACTTGGGACTATTCCATCATAAATTTTAAGTAGAGTTTCAATGTTGTGGTTAACTGAGGTGCTTAATGTGAATACTAATTTGTCTGTCAAATGTTAATGCTGTACTCACACACAGCCCTTTCTAGTGGAAATGAATAAACACACGCTGTACCAGTGCTTCATAAAAAAATTGCTTTATAGACTTCCAACATTAAAAATAAACATCAAAGTTTCTGTTGTGAGGAGTCTGTGAAACTGTACATGGCTCTGTATGCTTTTCAGCATAATTTAATGATGGACAACTGTTTTTGAAAAGTCACTTTGTGGAGGAGTGTGGGAGAATGAATCCTTCTCCCCTGGGGCAATTCAGGTTGTTTAAGGATTCTCAAAGAAGTTTGAAAGATTAAATACTCCTTACTCAGGTACATTTGCTGAGCATCAGTAGTCTCTTGAGAAATTCGTTAGGTACCACCGCTTAGAATGATTGTTAGGTTTTGTTCAGTTATTTTTACAACTTAGACTTTCTTAATGCCCTTACTAGGACAGGAGTTCCTAGTGTTTCGTTTGACAACTCCCTTAATCTAATAGATAGTGGTTTAATTCAGTTTAATGTACTATGAGGTTTTTTTAGCCTTTCTACCAGTTATTCCTTAGAAGCTGCTCTTTAACTATTTTAGAAAACATTAAAAACAGAAAAGATAGGGTGATAGGTTTTATGCCCATTAAAAACAGGAACTGAAATTAGTACATCTTTTCTGCCATTATCATCCAACTAAATTTTCCCTCTTTCAGCTCATATTCTTATGCTGCTATTACGATTTCAGAACAGCAAGTAGCTAAATACAGTTGCTTGGCTGAGTTTAAGTTGCCTAACTTTTTTTGTGATCAGAACTGATCACATTTATTCCTAATCATTTAAATCCTGGGACACTTTCTGCATCAACTTTCTTATGGCAGCAGCTGCCAAAACAAAATGACATTTGTTAATGTTTATTTCCCTTCTCACACTACTTTTGAACTTCCAGCATACCCGTGGTACAAACACCTTATTTAGAGGCTGCCAAGTTAGAGGAAAAGCTGACTGGGAAAAGCAACCAACAGATTGGTTGTTATTGGTATTTGGTTGTTATTTAAGGACAGTGAACAAACATGCATGTGTTAATTTGACCGAGAGATGTCCAATGGAAATCTGGAAATAACTGAAAACTTCAAACTTTAAGAAGGGATACAAATTACTTAGAGTACTACAGGGGGGTGAACAACTATTGTAGGAGTAATGACTTGAGGTTGAGAATTGGGAAATTTGGGTTACTGAAAGAAAAATGAGTTGCTAAAAAGTGGCAACTACCAAGTGGAAGAAAATATTGTTTGTTTGAAATAAAAAGTGGTTTTGCTGGCTCTGTAAACTTCAGACAAAAGAACTGGGAAAATGAGTTGCAGAAAACTTTCTGCTGGTTCCTGAGATCATTTTTATATACATAACATTTATACTTGAAGTGTCATATGACACTGTGGAATGTCCTAGTCACTTTTCCAGGCCACAGGCTTCACAGACCACTGAATAGTGGAATAATTCTGTTGCTTCTTTATTAGCAACAAAGTATTAGCAACAAATATTAGCAACAAAGTCATACAGGTATAGGTTTTTATTCTCCAGGCAGCTAAAAATGGAAACCTTTTGAAATCTGTTCAGAGATTATCTCTGAGATATTCAGATTAGCTCTGAATACAGCTAGAGTCTGCTGTTCTGTAATGCACATCCTTAATGCCTATCTGTGATTCCTCCAGTTGTATTATAATGCAACAGGAGGCTGGGATAATTGTATCTGGAAGTATTGTCATTTGTAAAGGGTAATACTGATGTTTTGTTCTGGGGATGAAGAATTTCTTAGTGGAGGCTATAGGAAGTCAGAGAGTAGGAACAGAATGTCTGTTTTGATGCTACTTCTATAGTCTTCAAATTGCTGCCTCTTTAGAACAGCAGCACTTTTAATTTTATTTCAGTTTGCCAAGTAAAAGAAATAGGCTCATGCTCTCACACAAGCTCAACTTTTATGCTTGTAGGGAAACTGATTCCCTCAGCTCCTGTGCTTTAGATACAAAATTGTCTAATAAATACTGAGAATTCTTCAAACACCTCAGTAAGCTACCTGCTCTGAAATGTAAACTCTATATATTATTACAGTAATTAGTACGGTATTAGTAATACCATAGTACAGTACTATCATTACAGTACCACAATAATATATTACAATATATTATTAGTAGTACAGTACTGAGAACCCTCAGTTCACATTTATTCTCTGAGCCAAGATAAAAGCCTCTAAAATTGTTAAAGGTTTTTGCGTGATATTTCTGGGCTTTGAGACGTGATGCAGAAGCCTCACAGAGAGGTAAAGATATATCTAGTGATGGATCTGCATTGCAATAGTGAATCTATATGCTGGCTGTAATAAAATTCAGCTGTGCGGAAGCAGCTTCACGGAAAATACGCTGTGTCTGCTTTTTAAATCATGGAGCCCCTGCCACCCCTCCCTCTGTCTTCCTGATAGCAGGTGCAAATACATATATCTATGTAGTACGGATATATATGTGCACGTACATGTAGTGCACATGCACTATCGCAGAAACATAAGGCATCCTCTTCCCCACACACACTTTCCCTCTCAGACAGTGTTTTTTCTTGTCTTCACATCACACAAATATTCTCATTAAGCTGTGTTCTTTGCTGCTGAAAAGCTCACTCGACACCATTTTGATGGCTAGAAGGCTATTGGTATTTTGTCTTCAGAAGAGGAATTGGGCTGCTTGCCGTTTCTGGCTGCGAGATTCGGTTCTTCAAAGGTGTGGCATTATTTGGAGGCGCCATTGACATTGCCAGACTAACATTCATGGTCTCAGATGTCAGTGAAGACTGACAGTCACCAGCAGAGGCATCAGGCTTTGGTCCAATAGCCTTGTTTCTTTTAAGAGGCCAAATACAGTCAAGAATTAGGTGGATGTGCCTGTTTTTATGGCTGTGCAGAGTTCTACATCCACTTGCTGATGGTTTTACAGATGAAATACTCTACTTCTCTAGAGAGTATTAATTAGATTAATGAGTAATTTCACTAGTAAGCTCAAGTATAAACACAGATAAAGTAACAGTACTCATTATTACCATGTGAAAATTGGGATGTTTTCTGGTGTATTGACTAGCCCTGTTCCAAACATGATACATTAACCTAAGGAAAACTAAGCATGAAAAATAAACAGTGGGTACAGATATGATCAGAAGCACGGAATGGTTTAGGTTGAAAGGGACCTTAGAAGTCATCTAGATCCAACATTTGCTGCGTAAACATTAGTTGTTCTCTATTCTCATCTGTATTTATTCTCAGTTATGTTCAGGGTACTTTTTTATATAAGCTCTCTTGTAATGCAAAGCTGTAACAGATTTTTTTCCTTGCCTGTATTAATTTGATAAATTCAAATAGCAACAGTTTTTGCTTCGTTTTGGTTTGTTTTCAAACCATAATAAAAGTACATCTGGCCGCTTTAATTCTCTTTCTTGAAAGATATTTCTAAAGATGCTAATGTCTAGAGAACGTGTCTCAGAGACCTGGAAGAATGTCAAGCATATCTTACTTGGCTCTGGAACTGTAGAAAGTGTTCCTTTCTTTAACCTCTCCTTGATGGTAAAGGCTCCTGAGAGCATGACTGGGCCCTCTTATTAGTGGCAGAGAACAGGTCAAAGGTTCTTTGCAGGAGATCAAAGAGAGCATGGTTCCACAAAAGTCGTTTGCTCTTTTTCTGTGAAGGCAGGTGTGTGCCTGTACACACACGGGTATTTGACACCCACCTTCTGCAAATACACCAGCTGCTTAGTAAATAATTTCAAATGCTGTCAGGTCCTTGCAAGAAAGGCCTTATTTCCGTGGTTGGACATTGCTGTATGGATACCTGCAACTCTGGGAAGAGATGACTGTTGCTGTGGAGCTGCTTTCTTTCACAGGCTGAATTGGCGTGTCCTGGGACTGACCACCAGCCAGGTCACTGGTTTATCTGTACAGAGAGAACGGATAACTTCCCCATTGTAATGGCCTTAATGGAAGCGTTTTTCAGACTTTCTTTAGTCTAACAATAAAATGGTAAAATAAAGGAAGATATTAGATAAATTAAACATTAATATTTGGGGCAGTATTTCCCCTTTTTTTTCTGAGAAAAGTCCATTTTAAATAGCTAAGCCATAGCACTTCATAACAGCAGATGTGGATATCTACAGAGAAGTTGTAGCCTGGTTATGAACTTTAAATTATTTCACTGTGTTCTCAGGCACATACACTGGAGCTGCTTTCTTTTGAGATTCATACTGCTCCAGGGAGAAGAGTTCCTACTAGTGTTGAAGAGAAAAGGAGCTTTGAAAAATGAGAAAGAAGCATTAGTGGAGTGGAAATTGCAGTTTTCCCATCATCAGCACTGCAGGAGAGCAGCAGAAATTTGAACATGAAGCATTTTGCTCTTGACTTCTGCTCCCTTTGGCATGCTGGTATCTCAGGGAAGACACTCAATTTGGGCATCCCTACCTTTCTTGTTTAACTTTTCACAGAACTTTAGTTTCACTCAATGTTAAACAATCAATAGACAGGCTAAGTGCCCTCCTGGGTTGAAATCCTAGTGTCTGTCTAGCCAGAAATCCCATACTGGCTAAATCTGGAAGGTTTTGTATACTATATAATTCATTAACAATCTTAGTTTGCTTTTCTGTTAACTGCTCGTGTAACTTACATGCATCATATCTTGACTAATTCAGTTCTTCGCAAAACACCTCATCCTTTAGGTAGTTCTTTGTGCAGGAATAAATGAAGCCAGCTACTTCCTAGCTTATGCTGCAGGAGAGAATTCAAAGATCTGACTGAATAGCATCAATATTTTTCAAGTTTATATACTAAATGGTACTAATCAGTAACGTGAATAGGTCATGACAGTTATAAGGTATTTTTTTCTGAAATACATGAATAGCTTGAAATGGCATTCAGTTAAAAAAGGGAACTATAGTTTCATTAGCATTTTGTAATCAGAATACCTGCCAGCTTTGCACTCTCTCACCTTCAATTGATACTTTTTCAGTAGTAAATCTCAAGTGTTTGCAAGTCATAGCTTACATTTGAAAATAAAACACCTTCTGTAAACTCAGATCCCTATCTAGTCTCCGTCTCCGTAAAATACTGCAGAAAGTCTAATAGGAATTTTTTTTAATCTTACTGTTCCTGATGAATTTCTAGTGAAAGCAATCATTTTACTGTCAGTTCTTTTAGGCTCGTGCACAGTATCTCCAAGGCAGAGTGGTCTGTGTTTTGCTCTTATGATGTTTTAGGTTTGCTAACCTGGCCAATCCTAGCCATTGGCCAGTGTACATTCACTTTACTGGAAGAGATAGAGAGCGGCCGTATAGACTGGAACTTGGTTTTATTTGAGCCCTATTAGTGAAAAAGCATTTAAAAGTGGTCCTCAAAAGCCTGAATATTTGTGTCTTGTTTTGAAACAAGCAAATTCATACCCTGTCATTTTTGAGAGCCATGGCTGTTCAGCCAGACAGGATCCAGACATTCTGACCATTTTGCTGAACTCCCCTTTTAGGGATGTAGAATGTGAAGCTAGTGGGAAGGTTGTACTTTATGAGCACGAGTAGCTTATGTTTGTTAGAGTAGAAAATCATGTGGAAAAGGATGCAAAGGGAAAGAGGATGTAGTCAAAGACAAGGAAACTTTGCTGTTAGTATTTTGAACGGCTCATATTTGTCCGAAATACTCTGATCTTATTGTACAGCAAAGGACATACCCTTCCTGTATGAAAGGTGTGATGGAGTATGCATACCCCTGAGTACTCATATCTAACTCCATAAGTAGCACATGCTTCTTAGTGACATAGAAATATTAAGAGAGAATTAATTTAGTTCATGGATGGTAGGATAGCCTTATTGTCAGTCACAGTGTGTCCTGAAATCCAAAGTTTTTACAAGTCATCTTATGTTCACTGTACTTATAGCCATAAAAATCTGAATGTTAGCTTCAACAAATGACAAGACCTGAGCTGAGGAGTTTGAAAAACATGTGTCATCTCTGGGCATGTATGAAGAAACATCTCTGAGGAAGAAGATGGGGAAACCTGTGTAACTGCCAGCTGAGGAGTGTGTCACATAGAATCATTAGAGATCAGAAGGGACCTTGAAAGATCATCTAGTCCAGTTCCCCTGCCATAGTAGGACCACCTAGACCAAGTCGCACAGGAACAGATCCAGGCAGGTCTTGAACATCTCCAGAGAAGGAGACTCCACAATCCCCCTGGGCAGCCTGTTCCAATTCTCTGTTACCCTCACCGGGAAGAAGTTCCTTCTGATATTTATATGGAACCTCCTATGTTCTAGCTTGCACCCATTGCCCTTTGTCCTATCATCAGATGACTTTGAGAAGAGCCAGGCTCCATCCTCCTGACACCCACCCCTCACATATTTATAGACATTAATGAGGTCACCTCTCAGCCTCCTCTTCTTTCTTGCTTTGGGACCTGTACCCGTGCCCAGCTAGAAGGAATTTATATTTTCAGCGAAGTTGCTACTTCTTGTTGTCTGTGAAGAGCTGCCACACATCATTATAAAAGTGTCCACGTATTTGTTTGAACTTAGTCCATTTTTCAGTTGGCCTGTTTTCTCAGAGAGAATGTTGTGTGGAAAGTTATGGATCCACATGGAGAATCAGGAATGTATCATGTGGACAGACGTGTCAGTTCTGAAATACTATAGTACTGCAATAGCCATGATGTGGGGAAAAGTGAGACTGTGGTTTCCATGGACTCAGATGTTATGCTTGGTGACCATGAACAAACAAGCAGGTGTAAACAGCTGCTAGACCTTATCAGAAAGAAGAGAAGTGAAGGTGATGTGCTGTTTGCTGAGAGGTAGGGCAAACCAGGCAGGTCAGAGAACACAGATCATTATCACTTTTTTTTGCCTTGAATAGTAGCTTGGGTTTACAGGCGAAGAACTGATGAAACAGCAAAGGGCCTGCTCCTAATTAAAAGTACTGAATCCCGCTCTTATTTAAGTGGGAGTCTGTAATTCAGCTAACTTCAGAAATGAAAAAAAAAATCATAGAAGGACTAGGATTTCTTTCATATTTCCCATTGGTCTAGCTTAGTGTAAGATTTTTTCTGTTGAGGTAGGCAAATTGTGTTGTACTAACTGATACTCTGAAAGTACCATTCTTCATTAGTAAGTCTATTTCGGTAATTCACTTACCTGTTTTCCAGTAACTCAATTAGTCTGTGCCTGTGTTTAGAATTACTTTACAGTTTGCCAGATCCTCACCTGCTATTTATAATGTGGTATTTTTATTTCAGTTAAACTCCAAGGAAAAAGTAGCATTAGCACTTGTGTATGTCTCTGGACTCTTACCGTTTGAGTAGCCAAATATTGAAGGGAAAAAAGATTTTCTTGGAATTTCTCCTCACCAAAAAAAAAAAAAAA
>VZRI01011084.1:151014-228022 GCA_013397515.1 Upupa epops | reverse complement strand
AAAAAAAAAAAAAAAAGCTATTCGGGTAACACAGACATTGTGCCTAGAATTTATTCTGTCTTCTAGGTGATTAATAAATATGCGGCAGTGAAAATGTTATGCCTTTTTATTTCCATGTATTGTGTTCTTCAAATGATTGAGGTATAAAGGGTACAGATAAATGGACTGAATTTGCATCTTGTTTACATCTCTATTGTTAGAGGTTACTGGCAGAGTGGTTTCAATTTGCCATGGATGGGAGGTTGTCCCAGTCACACAGAGTTCAATATATGAAGAGCCTAAGTCTTCCTGAATTGAAAGAATTATCTTCCATGTGTCTGCCTGGTATTTTGAGGGACTGTCACTTCAATAGTTAGCACTGAGGAATTCCACCCTGAGCAATGCATTAGCTGTCAGATTGTCATTGTTCTCCACTGCAGGTTGTAGAGACAATCTGCAGCTTTTCTGCCTGCTGAGATTCTAATTTTCAGTTCCCTTCTCCCTTCCAATTAGTAGTACATTGTACAACATAATTGGTAAAACAATATACAGGGTCAGTTGGGAGTTTTGGATGTGTTTACTTGTTACTCTATATGGAAGTGACTCAGAGCCTTGGTCTGTGAGTTTACATCACATGAGGAATTCCTCACACTTGTTCCCTTTTAAAGCACACTCATCCCAAGGGGAGGAAGAAGAATCTTATGGCATGTGGAGAAGCTGATGTCATGGTGTCAGGGAGAGGGCAACCTTAGTGGGCTTTCTAAGTCCAAGATACTTTGTAGCTGTCAGCAAGGGAAAGTTTTGGTCCAGCAGCAGGTGTTTATCTTGGAGTTCATACATGATAAAAATCTGTAATACATTCATATTCCTGGTCCTTTTGGGAGGATATAAAGAATATGCTGAAGAATCTTTTTCATTTCTACTTTGTTAGAGTTTGTTTAGGAAATGATACGAATATTCATGGTCATCACCTCATGTTTGATAGCCTTTTGATTTCAGAGAGAGAATTAAATCAAGGGAGAAAAAGCTCTGCTGTAATCCTAACAAGTGTCTCAGGGGAAAGCATGGTTGAAGAAGAGAATGGCTGAAGAGTTGGAATTTATCATGTCAGGGGGCTTTTCTAACCTGAATGATTCTATGAGATCTGGAGGAAGCCTCAAAAAGTCAGCATTTACAAACAATATGCCTATTCCACCCTTAGCAGACATAAATCTCATCTGTTCTCAAAATTATCAAGTGCTGGAGACCATCTATTCCAATGCTTTTTCTATACTCACTCTGTAGCCTCTATTGCTGCAGTTTAAATCTTTTCTTCTTCAGTCTACAGCTCATGGAAAAGAAATTACTCCCTTTCCTGTACAGTAAGTCTCCCACATTGTCAGCCCTGCTGTAGATGCTGTGGATTTGTAGATGCATTTGTAATCATGTATTTCTGTTCTAGTATTATTATCTTTGGCTGATACTTTAAACACAGTAAATAAGGCTGTTGAAACTGTAAACTTCAAAAACTATATAAAAACAAAGTATGAAAAATTCAGAGTTTAAAATAAGTTCTATGAGGGATTTTTCATGGGTTGACATCTTACTCACAGTGCATTCCTCTTAATTTAGTGATTAAGACTAGCAAGCAGCTATTAAATACAGAAACCTTGTTTTGAACTGATTTTGAACAGCTGTTTCACATCCTCGCTGTGTACAGCTACTATGGTTTGTTTTGCTTTTATAAATTTTCAAAATCTACATAGTTTGATAGTGAATCATGGAAACTCTCTAGCTGTTAACTGCAGAGACAAGAGACACCAGCATTAGAATTCAGGCCCTGGGCACACAGTTCCATGAAATCTGCATCTTGATGTGATAACTGACTACTTAGAAATAATGGCACTTCAGAGCTTTGCTGCACTGTCTTCCAGTGTTTCTGTAAATATTACTATGGCTCAAAGCACTTAACGGAAAACACAAGATCTTTCAGACCATGAGGTTTTAGGCACATCTGGTTATCAAAGGTCAAAGAATTGTTTTTCTCCCATTAGTAAATGGACAGGTAGATGCATTTCTCAAGACAATTTTAACCTTGGGAAACTTACTTGTAAACATGCATCACTGTTTTAATCTCAATTGATAATCAGATACTACATGAGAATGTTTCTTGGGTGAGCACAACCTGCCTCAGGGAGCTCCTTAAGTTTTTGACAGCATGTTAAAGCTAAAATAGCTATGTTACTTTTGGTATGTAAAGCCAAGCTCATGTGCCCTCGGGTCTCCATCAGTTATGTGATGTAGAAGTACTTTATGTTCACTTACATTACATCACTTGGAGGGCCAGAAAAGAGAGCTTTCCAGTAACAGCCTTCACTTGGTTTTTTACAGGAAAAAAGGAAATGGGTGAGATTAGTTCTGTGGAGAAGTTCAGGTCAAAACAAAGGGAGTCACTTGCATTTTCTTATTACTTTTGAGCTCAGCAGCCACACAAACAGGTGACTTTCCACATCACACGGGATGTGACTAATACCGACTTACATGGATGCTTTTTTTCAGAAGTCTTTTTAAACAGTAGTACTTATTTTTATGAGTGCTATGTACTTGGCGGGACAGCAGTAAGAGATTTGCTGGGCTGGAAAGTATTACAGAGGTTTTGAGGTATTTCAAGGCAAATTAATATCTCATTAAAGACAAATGTGTTATGTGCCCTTTCTAGACAACTAAGTGATTAGGAACTGGAACGCTACTGCAATTTGAACTGTAGCAGTGGTTTCCATAAAACAATATTCTAGTCTATGTAATGCTGCCATTTTTCTAATACATGTAGTGAATGTAGAGGATATAAAACAGTTCTTATGCCTGTTTTTCCTTACTACTCAGCAGTTTTGCCATCTGCTGCCCTGATGGAGATCAGCCCTGTGAATTGACTTGCAGAAATTAAAACAAAGGCTAGAAGGGGATATGTAAACACAGAAGTAAATATTAACTCTTAGAAGTGCTAATTGTTCTGAAATGTCTGTTTCAATATGAACAAGTGGCTTCACTTGAGCACTTCAGCTATGGCTAAAAAGATAATTTTCTGACCAATACAATTGTGTGAGCTCTGGAGATGTGTAGGGATGGTACTACTGCGTTTTATCTGAGTTATGTGTTTTTGAAAAGGAAAAGTCTCTCTAGCAGGAGTTTTTAAGTAACACTAAAGGGGCTTTTTGTTCAGAGAAGCTTTTGAAGCACAGCTGTCCCAGGGTAGTGTCCCCATGCATTTCCCAGACTGCTACTAAAAATCATTTTCTGATTGTGGCACCAAGTGCTTTTCTAGCACGGTTTTCTATGCTGTGTATCTGCTGGCAAAACTTCCCTACCTCTTTGAAATTGTTCAGTTTTACCTCAATAACTTAAGGTTTGTGAACTTGAAATCCATAAAGGATTAGGAACGAAGTCTTTGGAATGGCTTTTTCGGCTTACTGCTGTACAGACAATGCCAAGACAAAAAAACCCCCAAAACCAAAGGTACTCCTCTTTCAGCTGTCAGGAACTTCTGAAAGGTTTGTAGTCATGAACTACAACTGCATCAGGATAAGCCAGTAAACTGGGCGATGTAGCTTATACAAGGAGGGGAAAAGTGGTTCTCCCATTTGAATCCCACTTACTGGTCTCATGACAGAGCAGCCAGTGACCCTGGCAGAAATCTGCTACAGATTGTCTCCACTACAGCCACTCCTTACTCACTGGGACATTTACTGCTCCATATTCTCCTGCTTAGTGTCCAGTGTCTGGCTTTGATAAATGTATTAATCACAGCTTTCTTGTATTCGATGCTGAAGTGTAGAGTCCAGAAGGACAGAAAAGCTCATTCCTGGACAGAAAAAAATTGGCTGAAGATATAAATGGGATACAGAGAGGGGTTTTAAAATTATCTTTGAAGGACTTTTTGAGAATGTGAGAGGTAGGCTGGGTGTGAGTGGAGGGAAGGAATAGACAAATCCATTTTGAATTTGGAATCAATGCCATTTTGGGATATCACAGTAGACTTGAACATATTTTCTACTCTACACTTAAGGTGTTAGCTAAGGGGGAAAAGGGTAAAAT
Organism: Upupa epops; assembly: GCA_013397515.1. Classification (NCBI taxonomy): domain Eukaryota; kingdom Metazoa; phylum Chordata; class Aves; order Bucerotiformes; family Upupidae; genus Upupa; species Upupa epops. Next base: position 223,972 of record VZRI01011084.1, on the reverse strand, counting down.
GAACATGAGTTCAGAGCATCATGTATCACCCACAAACAGGGTATTTAAAATACTACCACAATGGGGAACAGAAACTGAATAAGAATGCAACTAAAGTAGGTTTCTTGGAGAAAGTAGCTTAACAAGTAGCTTTTTAGTTCTGCTTTCATAACATGAACTGAGAAATTCTTTATTTCTCCCTCTTTATCCTTCGTGGGTTACATGGGCAGAGGATAACATGGTTCACACCACAGGTCTGCTGAAACAGCCCACAACAACTTCTAGGCCAAAGAAGATGACACCATGCTGTTGGGTGCAGCATAAAGTTTGTCCTATCACATTGAAATAAAACATGTTTTCTTTTGTGCCTTTCCATGCATACACAAATTATATATAAACTTGAAGCCAAAAGGAAAGCTGGTGAAAACCTGTTACACCACTTCTGACCTGTACATTGTGCGCTGTCATGTGCTCAGGCATCTGGTAGTTGTGGTGCAGCCATACTTCCCTCACATCAGTCTGTCACTTTTTAGTTTAATTCTCAAGTGCAGAGACTAACAGTTCTTTAGGAAAGCAACTGATAACCTGGTGTAGCCTGCCAACGACAAGAACATTGATGTTTCATTCAGCAGAAGTTGTTTAAGGGTCTTAAAATACAGAGAAACTTTTCCATGAGTTTTAGTGGTTTGCTTATTTTCTGTTGGGTTTGGAACAGATCCTGAACCCCAGATTGCTTTCAGGTGTTACAACATATTCTCTGCAGAGCTCAATATTATAATAAAAGCCCACAGGATGCTGAGGATGTACTTAAAGGTACAGAGCACGCTCTTCTCCATCCTGGCTTCTGCTGTTTATGGGTCCTACTATACTCAGTAATAAACAGAGAATCCTGCTTTCACTCTGCATTAGTCTTTAGCACTTCTCTAACAACATGTTCCTTTGGTGCTATGTGAAATTAACATTGTAATGGATTTTAGAGAGAGCTACAACCACTGTCAGTGTAGCTGATTCTGGCACTAAGCTGTCAGCTCACCTTGTGTGCTCTGCTGCATGTCAGGAGGCGGCACCCCCTCTCCTCAGTATGAGCATTGATGATGGATTATAATACCTGGGTGAAGGAAGCTGCTTTGGACTGTGGCAGAAAATTTCAGAGAGCAAGCTTGTTCCATGCCAGGAAAGAAAACATGAAGGAATTTTTTCCCCAACTGAAAACCCTCATAAAACCACAAGTCTGAATCAGTGGCCTACAAATCAGTGAGAGGGGAAGGAAGATTTTTGGCAGGGGACTCAGTAGTATAAGAGAAAGCAGTGACTGGAGAACTGCAATCTCAGTGTTAGGTGGGCTTGGAGGTAGAGAGTTACTCCATGAGCTTAAAAACTATTATGGCAAGAATTTTCCTCCATGGAAAGGGACAACTGGAAAAACTGACTACACTGAGACCTGGCTATTTGCCTGGTGGAAAGTGGATGGAACAGGAATGAAGCAGTATCTTTTATTCTGAGTACAGTTTATACAGAGGGACTCATAAAAGAAGCTGACAAAGCTACAGACGGAAAATCAGCCAGAAGGAACATGGCCTCTGAGGAGAAGTGGCTAACTGCTAACTCAAACCACAAAACCTCAGATGTACTCTATAACTTTTTGAGTTCTGACCCACCTGATTATGTGACAACACAAAAGCAAACAAGCAGAACACACTTGGGAACCTTGAGATGAGGCTCTGCTCTTCATGAAGAGCATCCTTGTCCCACACAGGGCAAGAAGCTTCCGCAAGGTTGAATCTGGAGATCTGAAGGCAGTGTAACTGTTTAACAATGTAGTATTTTTCTTTTTCAATGATTATAGTAATACAAGAGTGTTTCACGTAACTTCTTGTGCTAAGCTTGTTTTCATTCTAGCTAAAATACGAAACCCAACTAGGATGAGGTAAAAGGAGTCAATGGTTTGAGGACAAATGATCTAAAAATGTTGAAATAGTAAAGTAAAAACTTAGTAGAAACTTTCAGTAAAGTTGCCCAGGTGACAGCTGATCTGTTCTAGCAAGTGAGATTAACATCTGCCAAAGAGCAGTCAACTGGTTTCTTCACAGAGTTCAGGGATTTTTGTGTAATTTCTTTTAATTCATTTTTCTCTTTCTTCTCATTTTTAATTGGCAAAAAGACAGTATCAACCTTATGATGATACAAACCCGTGACAGACTACAAGTGATCCAGAACAGTGTTGCCATTTATCCTTCATTGGGCTGGAGTGTTTCCAACTCAGAAAAAACACATTTTATAGAACGAGGTTAATCACTCAATTTCAGGAGGTAACCATTAGATGGGAAGATACCCCTTCTCTGTGAGGGACACACAAAGATCAATGCGTACTCCCTCTAATAAGAGTTTCTTCCTGCAGAGTTGTGTTCTGGGAAGAATTTCTGACCACTTTGTACATCCAGGCTGTGCAGCACGAACAAATGGGGAGCCACTGCTACCAGAGAGCTTGTGGGACCTCTGAGTGAGGAACCTTTAGTCTACTTTGCTATGCAGCTGGCAGTATATTTGCTAAGGCCAGGAAATAATTCCAGGTTTGAAAAGCCAAACACATGCTCAAGCACCTTTCTAGCTTGATGCTTACTGTAGTGTCTTAGCTAGGTGCCAAAGGCTGATGCATTAGAAAACCATGGAGGATTTCTTCAGTGCTTGGCAACCTTAAATTAGTGTTCAAACCTCTGTGCTGAATGCCTGTATGGAGCAAACAAGGGGGAGGAAACACTGAGTTAGTTAAGTGCATTTCATAAGCATGTGAGGTAGTAATTGTGTTCTTTGACAGGCCAGAACGTTACTAACTCTAAGTTAACTCCACTGACAGTGGGGAGATGCCAGACAAACAATGTCAGCTTCCAGTCTACTCCTGCATATTTTGCGATAGTCAAATAAAATCTAAGTAAGGATTTCAAATTCACATGTGTAGGTATTTAGACATTTGCAACTGTGACCTTACAGGTGAAGGCTGCGGTAAAGCAAACCATGAATCAGATGGTGTAAGAGGTCAGCTGCTTCTCTGTACCAGCTGTAAGGCAGCACTGGTATTACCATAAAGTCTCAGGAATGTTTAATGTTACTATGCTGCAGAAACAAGCGCTGAGAAGAGTGTGTCTGCATCTTGCAAAGGAGAGCAGAGGAACACTTAGGGAAAGGAAACACTTCCCCGCTGCATTACAGCTGTCCTTACTGGCTTAGGGAAGCTAACCATAGTGTGAAGTTTATGAGGTCAGCACTTACGTTGCTGGGGAAGGGGAGGGAGGAGAGCATGAAGCTACCTGGCCTGGAAAGAGTTTTCCGAATGGTCTCCCAGAGGGTATAAAGATAGTAATCTGCTGCAGCTGCTCTAGTGTGATCTCTTTCCTTCAGTTTTGCCCCATCTGAAAAAAGCAAACAACAAGTAATGAATCACAATTGTACTCTAATACAAGTACAATAGATTTTGTACTAACATCTCAAGGCCTTCACCAAGCCCCTAAAAAACAGTAACCCAGAGCCTGCAGAACAGGAGAATGTATTTTCCCAAGGTTGTTGGTATTACTGTTTATACAAGAAGTGCATGTTTAGGTATGTCAGCATTCCGTGCAGAACTCTGGCCGTATGAAGAACCAAAGCAAGCTTTATCCTTTGGCTACTAAAGAAGAAACACAATCAGTGACAACTTCATGCGATTTCAAGATGTCTGGATTTCTGTCACACAGTGGGAAGTTACACTTTTATCCTTTTCTTCAGGAATGCATTATTGATGAAGACTGTGAAGCAGGGAAATACTGTCAGTTCTCCACCTTTGAATACAAGTGTCAGCTCTGTAAAACCCAGCACATGGTAAGTCCTGAACGAGATGTGATTTATTTTGGTCTTCAGAAACTAAATGTGTTACTTTTCTACTGTCTGCAAGTCAAAAGAGTGATAGAAAACAAGAACTTTCTGTGTGGTGTTCAAGGATGGATATGTAGAGTGTCTTGGGTTGGGGTTTTTTCTGCCTGTTAGCACAACTAAGTTTCTGCTCTCATAAGCATTAAAACCTGCACTCTACTGGCTCAGGCTTGACGTGTTAGGTGGCCTAGGGACAGTGTTAACCAACACACTGTAAGCTGCCAGTGGAATAGGCAAAGAGGAAATTCTGTGCCAGCTCCATGGGCTTCCAGCCTTTCATTCAGAGACACTGGCAGTGGCCTCCGTTCCTGCCTTCACTGACAACCTGTACAGTGCTGTAGAGCAATAGTTACTGGAAATGATCCTCTTGCACACATCATTTATGTTATTCAAATCATAAACCTCAGGAAGCAGTAAATTCTTGTTTGAGCTAAATGTTCCTGGCAGTAGCTGTGGTTAGATGATCTGTAGGTGACAGGTTCCTGAGAAGTTCAGTCTTTTTCTGTGGTGAAAGTCCAGTTTGAGGGCAGTCTGTCAAAAAAAGCCTTTTATCTGACTGTCCTTCTCCAAGCTCTGCTGATGGCATCTTGTGAAACAAATTAATTCCCCAAAGCATTTGCAGGCACTTAAGTGTGCAAGCAAGCAAACCTTGCTGTAAAGTCATGTAATCGATAGGATTATTACAATCCAAAGCAAACAAGCTGGTCCTGAAATTATTTACAGACTTGATAACTTCAGGGGGCTCCACCGACTTCAGTAGGTTGAAATGAATCGTTGCTTAAACACAAGTCCTGAGTGTAAGCTCAGGTGTTGCTAAGAAAGCTTATTCCTTGGTTGAGAAAATATTAAACAGACAATTTTTCATGCTGACATAGAATAATTAAAAATCAAAATCATCATGATTTAAACCAACCCTTTCTTTGCAGTCCTCAGAAGAACTTCTGTAGGAAAAAGTCAGGCCCTAGCTACACTCCTGTTAAGTTAGCTTATACTGAGGATGGTGGGATCAGTTCCGTGATCTACAACCCTCACAATTTCAAAACATTTCATTTTAATTAGTGGGTCTTAATAGTGCCAGCATAGTCCTTCTCCTTGCCCTGTGTTAAGGCCTTCCTGTGGGATCCACTGGAAGAGAAATTCTGATTATGTATGGTTGCCCAGACAGGGCTTCACACAGACAGAAGGCAGCTGTTAGAATGCTGACCTACCAGGACTCTTTAAAATGTTAACCAAACTACCTGAAAAGCCAACCACCACTTCTGTTGGGTTGATTTATTAGGTGGGTATAGCTGAAACACCAGACAATGGGCACACAATGGATTTCTTATTCGCTGAGAATTTTTCTTCAGAGATACCATTTTTAGAGATTTTCGGTTACATGTGAGGTCTGGTTCTTATCAAACTAAAAACTGGACTTGAGTAAGATCTTTGTGCTTTGTTCTTCGAAAGCAGGCTTTTTGCAATAAACTGGGAATTCCTGAATGCATTTAACAGGGGGGCATGTTTCATTTATTATGATTTTTTTTTTCTTGACTCAAAAGGATGCCCTAAAATCCTTATAGTACTATAGGATGTCTGGCCACTCGTCAATTTTAATATAAATGCTGAAATACAAACCCAAGTTTGGTGAGATTCAAAGTGTGGTAATATGGAAGGAGTACTGGTACTCTGCCATCAAGTTCCTGTCTGGCAAATAGCTATACGTATGCACAAAGTTGAGAGCCTAAGTGGGAACATGGCACAAATATTCTTAAGGCAGATAACTTCAGGACCAGGTTCTAATTCCGTGCTCAGCCATCTCTTCATACCTGCGGTTAGTGACAGTTTTATCCTGTGTTTCCATTCACAAGCACTGCTCACGGGATGTCGAGTGCTGTGGGGACCAGCTCTGTGTGTGGGGTAAGTGCAGGCAATCCACTTCAAAAGGAGAGAACGGCACGATTTGTGAGAACCAACAGGACTGCAACCCTGGGATGTGCTGTGCCTTTCAGAAAGGTAAAATTCTAAATAGAGCTGTTCATTAATTGCAATGGATTTTTACTTTCTGCAGTTGCCTGCTTTAGCAGTGCTTCATGGCTTTTCAGGTTAGGCCTAACCTCGAAGCTTTTTTCCTTCACTAGAGTACTGAAAAGGCTGTCCTAAGAAAGACTGTGTCCTCTGTATAGAAAAATTTAAATTTAAAAATTTTAACATAAGATATGGTCTGTTTTGGAATTAGGAACTGATAAGTGACATACATTAAGGGGTAAATACTGTGTCTTGGACACACACACACACACACACACATATTGACCGAGCCTATTCTAAAACATTCTGAACTCCTCATATATTTTATTCTGTCATGCCACAAAAAATACATGAGGTGAGCAAAGACAATAGGAAGAAGGACAGTCTGCTAGGAACATCTGGAATAGCCGAGTTCAAGGCTGATGCCCTTAAGTTCCTAGCATCAGGAAAAGTAAATGATGTATCGCAAATATCTTTCACAGTTGAAATTCACCCTGTGCAGGAACAAGGCTGCCAAGCCTCAAAAATGTCAGACAGCTTTACCTATTGTGGAATTACTGTAAGACATTATAGTTCTTGTAACCTCATTAGACTCTGAACAATTGATCTGGACTTGTAACCTCTGCAAAGGAATAGAAAAGTGTTCTACTATACAGAGGTATTTTTCAAATTGCAAGCCACTAGTGCTGTGCATTGGAGAGAGCTCCTGTGATGCTAGTTCTTTTAGATTTAGAATAACCTTTCAAGTCTCCAGCGGCTGGAATTGTGCAATCCTACTGCAGACAGCTGTCTCTCTGCCAAGATGCAGATGATCTTGTTTTTTATGTGCACATCTCAAGTACCGTACTCCCACCTAGTGGAAAGAACTTTAAGTTGTAGCACCCTAACACCTAAGCAGACATAAAAAGATGGTCAAGTCAGGTCTTTTTGTGTTGCCTGTGGACTCAAAGATGAGTTCACCTCAGTTTAGCAGTTAATGACTTCTCATAAAACTGTGCCCTGCAGAACTCTTGTTTCCTGTGTGTACTCCATTACCTGAAGAAGGGGAACCCTGCCACCACCCTTCAAATAGACTTCTCAACTTGATCACCTGGGAACTGGAACCTGATGGTGTACTTGAACGATGTCCATGTGCAAGTGGCTTGATCTGCCAACCTCAGAGGTGAGACTAAAACTGGGCAAGCAAGGTGCTTGGAGTTTTTGAGAGGTCTTTTACTGTGGTAAATAGATACAGAGACTGTAGGTTCTTCCACCATGAAAAGTTCTGACAGCTTTCCTCAGCAGTAGAATCATAGAACCATCAGGGATCAGAAGGGACTTTGAAAGATCATCCAGTCCAATCCCTCTGCCACAGCAGGATCACCTAGACCAAGTTGCACAGAAACATGTCCAGGAGAGTCTTGAACATCTCCAGAGAAAGAGACTCCTGGGCAGTCTGTTCCAATGCTCTGTGGCATTAAAACTTTCTCAAACTTGTTTTGTCCCCCACACGCCTGTGTGAGTTCAGTAACACTGCAATCCAGTGCTAATTACCTTCATGTATCAGGCTGCTAGTGCTTTATGAGCCATCAGAAAGTACAGGCAGTGGCTTAGTGGTTGACTAAGTATTAGTAGTGAGCAATAAACACAAACTATTGGTTTGCATCCTAGAAACTATGAGGAGACTGCACACAAATGGAACCTCAGAGCCCTCAGAAGGCAAAACATGAGAATCCAAAATGTGCACAAACGAAGCTTCAGGAACACGTTTAGTTCATTTACTTGTTTTCTGTGAAAGACACTGCAGTTTTAAGAAGTTGATGAGTGGTGCCTGACACAGCACCTGTAGACCGGTTCTGTCCTATGCAGTGCAGGCAGGATGCACCACTCAAGTGATGTTCCCTTGGCTCCTGTCAACAAATATTAATGATCTTTGTTCCCTTGTAAAGTTCCCATAACAGATGTAGGATGGTTGCAAGCAACTGAAGTTACCTTTCCAAACCAAGACAGCAGCAACACTATCCTGTTACTGTCCTCCTATTACTAAACTGTAGCAAATGACACCATCTCCTATTTAGAACATATTAAATACCTAACACTCTGGTTTTATGTAATAGGTAAGGGGGTTTTTGTAACATGTAGGTTTAACTCTACAGCCTGATGGCAATCAACATTACTTGTAAGTCATCACAATTGCTTGCAGGCAGAGGGGCCAGACTGTGTTGTATCCACTGCCATCTTGTGTCTCCCTATCAGACATTTTTGTTACGAGGATCTTTGTTCTAGCTCTGACTGTGGAAATCTCATCTTGAACACTCCATCTGTCAGGCATGTGAAAATCAAGATGTTTATGAAGTCAGTTGTGGTGAATGTGTCAGTACTGTGCAGCAAATGTTGCTTTCATGTGGCAAATGAAGAATTCTATTAAGGGACCAGACAAAGAGCCTATGAGCAGATGTACTGTATGACTAGACATTTCTCTTTCTCTAGCAGCCACAGCACCACATCAGTGTGTGAACTGTCTGCCAATGAAACAAGGAATAATGAAAAAGAAGATCCCTTAATCATGGACGAAATGCCGTTTCTCAGCCTGATACCCAGAGATATTCTTTCTGATTATGAAGAAAGCAGCGTCATTGAGGAAGTACGTAAAGAATTAGAAAGTCTGGAGGACCAAGCAGGTTTGAAGCTCGAGCCTGACTCGACTCAAGACCTGGTTTTAGAAGATGAAATTTAAAGTTCAAAAACACCAGACAGTTCAGTTAGTTATTTCTAGAAGTTTTTGTCTAGTGACTTGCTTATATAAACCCTAAACACACACTGCTGGATAGATGTGCAATAAACAAGGTCTTCAATGAGCATCCTTTTCTGGGCACCAAACCTGCATGTTCCAATCACTGTCAAATTCATTCAGTCCTTGGACCAAACCTTCTGTCAAAGACAAATGAGAAGTGTCAGTATTTCTCCTGAATTGGTACTTTCCCCTTGTGCATTAGAAATAAACTTACCAGTAGTTGTATTCATTAAAAAAAACCACAAGCATAAATAATCTTTAGTTATTAGACTGCAGAAATGACTTGTGTACCTGTGTTGATAATTAGAAGAACCATCCATTTTGGACTGGTTTTGTCACAGATTTAAAGTTACTGACTTTTTATTCAGAAAACAATTACTGAAGCTGCAACAATATTCTGGGCGTCATGTCCCACCACCACCCACACACTGGAGTGACAGAAAAGACAAAGGCTACTCACCCTTCGAAATGATTGTACCCAGAGCTGCTGTTCAGCTGCATACCAGAGAGTCCATCTACCCTGTAGCAGCCTTCAGTGTAACTTAAGAACTGGTGTTTCATAGCTACAGCATCCCTTGAGTTCAATACTTTCATTTACAGTAGTTGATGAAGTCCTACCCAATGGAAGGGCATACTATCAAAAGCGAAGTTACAACATTCTCTGTATGAACAAGTGGCATATACGTACGAATACCTGTACAGCGCATTGATTTCATGCGGGAACTTTCAACTTGACTGTTCAAGGTATACATGCTCTCAAGGGCAAAACACAGCATTCAGAACTGCGGGACAGCTAACTGGGCTGAACACAAGTAATGTAAATTGTGTTGCACAGCAGTGAACATAAAGTCACGACATCAGTGTAGCAGAGTTGCAGCAGTTTAGAGACTTGCACTTCTCCTATTTCATTCTATTACGCCTGGAAAAAATTCTTTGAGGAATGGTTTGTGCTTGTACTACACTTCAAAGATGTAAACCCCTGCCTGTTAGAAAGTGTGATTAGCACTACCATCTTAACAGGTCATTGATTAAGAAATCAATAGCAAGCTAAGAATAAAATCCCACCCATCAAACATCCTGGCTCCCAGCTGTCTGGACAGTTTGCTGCAGTGGCTCTCCCACAAACAATTTTTTTTGGTATAGATTTCACCATCTGTTATTGCAAGTGGTAAAAAAGACAGCAGGCTCCAGACAAGTTAACTCTTTATGGAATTTCTTCCCAAGAAATCCCTGCTGCTTATGTCTAATTCAGAACATTAGAACCCCAGCAACTGAAAAGGAACAGTGACAAGACTGCTCCTAGCCTGCAGGTCTTTCTCCACTGTTGGTCTACAAGACTTCCAAGACATCCTTTGGGTACCAGAGCTATTACATAGCATTAAGAACTGGAAGGGTATTTCACCAGAATGGCCTTTTAACTTCTGCCACTAGTTCTCACAGACCCGCTCTCGGAGTTCACCGAGTTTTCTGCACACTTGATCTTTTTTTTTGTTGTTTTTCCTCTCTTCTGAAGTCTCTAAGGACCCTTCAGCAGCCTGTGTACCTGTGTAGACAGTAGTTTAACCAGTACTTCACCTAGTGGATGGTACTCACGCAAAGCTTCCTGCAAGAACTGAACATGAATTTAGTGAAAAATCTTTTTTCTCTCTAAAGCAGAGCTTAGCTGTCCATTGTATCTGGAGCTTGGAAGTGTCACTGGTCAGTTATGGAAAAATAAACAGTTGAAAGAAAATTTGGTACGAGCGTAAGGAAAGAAAAGCAGCAGATGGGCTACAATGCACTTTTGTAACACTCTACATACAGCGGGGGGGTATGTGTGTGCACGCACCCACAGACACACACAGCCTTACATCTGACACTGCCTTGGGAAAGTGCTTTTCCATGAAATAACTTCGGAATTTTTCAAATAAAATCCACAGCACTTAATGAGTAAAATAACACAACAGAATGAACAAATGTTTTATTGGCATGTTCATTGTTGTAAACAGCATCTGGCATGAAAAAGTTTACCAAAATCTTTTGATTGTTATAAATTAGGTGGTTTTCCAAAAACTGAAGAGTTGTTCTCTATTGATCTTTATGGACCAAAGCAAAATAACTGCTGTTCCTAGGCTTTGCAATGAAATCATGTTGACTGCAGCAGTCTCTGCACCACAACCTGAACTATCAAGTTTGTACGTTAGAGGTTGCCCCAATGTTTGACTACGTATAGCTACGGAATCAACTCGGGGGGAAAAAACAAAACGACTTCCAGGGGGTGAAGCTGCAAACCTGTAAGAGTCTCAAAACCAAAATGTACAAAGGTAGCTGAACAAAACAAGAACTTCATTAACATGGGGAAGTACAACCCTAAAGTACCCAGCATCGTCAAACATAAAATGAATACAAATTTAAATAGGCAACTATACTTCCAAATGTACACAATGAGTGCTGATATGTGAACAGAAATACGATGGCAAATAGCTGAACTGCGGTTCTGTTAAATGGACAGGGCAGGATTTATTTACACATTGAACGCAATAGAATCAAGCTGCTCATCGGCTTCTGTAACCTATTAAAAACCAGTTTACCTTACAACAGCACTTCTGCAAAATGAACTGGCAGCTTTCTGCAGACATCTCTCAGGCCACCTGTTTTGTGGAAGAATGTTCTAAATCCCTACACTCGCAGCACTGTCTTTTCACCTTCATCCCTTTTCTGCTGCTTATCTAGAACCAATGCCTTAACATTTACTTGAGACTCTCTGATGAGGTAATGCGTGTATCAGTGAAACAAACAGAAAAAAGGATTCTTTCATGGCCTTTGCACAGCTTTTATTATTAAGCTATGAGTATCCTGTTTGAGGCTAGTTTCACTAGCTACTATGTGCACACTGTCCTCAAAAATTTCCACTCATTTCCCTCCCCGCCCGCTTTTTAGTTCTAATCTTTTATTTGCACATCCCTTTTAGCTTTACAGTACATTTGACTATAGTGCACAACATGATTCCAAGTCAAACAGTGACCCAACGGGGCACTGCGTTTCTGATTGGTAGCAGCCCAACCAGTGCTGGTGTCAGCGCTTTACACCTAATGAGTGTCCTGCCGTAATGGCACTACACAGTAGTAGTGAACCTTTTTATTTTAAACAAAAAAACTCCCCAGGGAAAATGCTCTAGCGAGTATCAGTCTTGAGTCAAATCTTTATTTGGTGCTCCGTCCAGATAAATTTTTAGTGCTTTTTCTTTACGAGGGGAGTAGGTTACCCGATGTCCAGTTTTCTGGAGTCTGCTGCTTTCTTTTTTCATCAGTTCATTTCTCTGCTCATCTGTTAATTCCATTAGTTCTTCAGTTTTATCCCTGAAGTGGAAAGAGATGTTCAAATTCTGATTAATGCAATAATCCAATAACCAGAAAGAAGACTTCTGTAGTGTTTTTCCTTGGAGTAACTTAGTAGAAACCACCTTACAAGATTATTTCCTTCTCCAGAAACAAACCATCTGTCAATACCTGCTTTTCCTGGGCAATTTGATGCCTATGTTCATTACATCATCCCTCCAATCTTATCCACAGAGGTTTGGCATTATTATACTGTAATAAAATACATACCTATAAAATATTACTGCTCCATCATCACAAATGTACAGAGGCCAGACATTCAATGTAGATACTTTAGGATTCCAGTCCAAGTCTTGATGAATCTCTAATATGGAAATGTCACATGGAAACGTTCCTCTACCCTGATAGGAAGGGATTACTTAGTGAATAAATCTCACAACCACACAGCCATGTCAGTAAAAGGTAAAAAAAGACAAAGCCTTATTTACCTTTGCAAATTCTATGTTTTCTAAGGGTATCCCACTTATTTCGCTCAGCTGTAAAGAAAAATGGTGAAATGAGCGCTAGTTCACATCATCACGCAATGTCTACATAGTGTCAGACCTGCCAAACCTACAAGTCAGTTCAAATATTCAAAAGCCCTCCAGCAATGCCAAGTACTGGTACAAAACTACAGTGACAAGGTACACGTTGGTGACACTTCTGGTTGCTAGTGTGTCACAACTGGCATTCTCAGAGATGGCATTTCATCATCCTTTAACTGTGAAGGAGTGACATAAAAAATAGAAACAGTTAATAAAACCAGAGTTCCAAGACACAAAGAACCCAACTGCTCCATGCTAAGCCTCTAGGTCCATCAGTTCATGCTCAGCAGTTTCCCTGTACAAAATTAGAGCTATTTCTCGGTCAGTCTGGAAGCAGGCAAAGCTCTACAGTGTCCACAACTAAAACCCATCTCGATATCACTGCTCCTCCTATGGTAACACCACCACAATTTCTCACACAGCACCACTGGCTGCCCTTCCCCCTAGTGACTGCCCCTGCTGTGCACATCACTAGTGCAGAGTTCATCATCCATTGTCCACTGCTACCCAGTCCTGGCACTGAGCACACAGGCACTCATTACTGCCTTGCCCTGAGTCAAACGCTGCGGTAGTCCAGTGGCCTTGGCAATACAGACACCAACTTCAGTTTTTATCTCTGGCTGCTTATTCCCCATAGAAGAGATTTCCTCTCAAGATTCTTGCCTCTTTCAAATCTCCAGTTAAATCAGTCATGTTCAAACCAAACTGACAGTGAGAAAAGCCAGTGCCATTTGGCAACTCGTTTCCCTAGCTAACTGGGATAAACAAACAGTACTGACAAAAGCCAGAGAAATTCTGAAATGCATTAGCCCCACCTTAACTTTTCAGGTAAAATTTATCTGAAAGAGCTGGCTGAACAAATCTGTTACTACAGATGTGTGGAATTCTATCTTCTCTTATTATTGGCTGGACTAAAACAATTAAGGTCTCACAGAGAATGCTGCTACATTTGCTCCCTGTACATTAATCCCTAGGAAAACAAGAGAAGACAACTCTCTATTCAGATAGAAGTGAAGAGGAAATCATTAAGACAGTGTACAAGACCATGTGTTTTTCAATGCTAAGGGACACAGGTAACAGCACATTTCTGAAACTTCAAGATATGACTTCTTTTGCTTGCATTCCATTGAATATTTTAGTAGCAGACTACATTAAATGAAGCAGCAAAGCTGGTAATTCATCAGCTCTGGGAATAAAACACAACTAGTTCTCAGTTTCAGGGTAAAAGAAAAAAAAAGCTGCCTTCAGAGAGGACACCAAGATACCACAAGAAAGTTGGTCATGTTACACATTCTACCTTATCCTTTAATTCTTCAACACTGCTGCTTTCCAGTACTACTTCCTGGAAAGAATCTAGTTTCATCTCTGATGGCCTCCATCGTCTCGATAAAACAGCAAGTTGTGACATGGATTTCATCTTTTCTACTCCTAGAATAGAAAGAGAAACTTGTACTAATACATCACCAAACAGCCAATTTACAATTAAGGGCTTCCCATGTTATAAGCACATTTGTGCATGGAAGAGTGCACTATGCATGCACATACATGGTAACACAGGAAGCCTCCTGCCAGGAGTACACACACAAAGAGGGAGTAGAGAAGGGACTACGACTTAGTTAAACAGAAGTTCAACTAACTCCAAGAGATTTTTCATAGACAGCACCGATCAGAAGCTATGCCATTTATTCTTTAGAGCACATTTTTCCATCACACCCAGCTGGGTTATACACACACACTATCTACCCAACCAACCAGGAGCTGATCTCCAGGTTTCATTTGCATGAAACCATCCCTCAGCAATCTGGTGCCTATTCATGTGCTTCACTTTATCAGAACAAGCTTTCTACGTTTGGCTTCTGGATTTCACACACTAACCACACTTGCTTTTAAAGCCTGTTTTACACCCACTCAGAGTTTGAGTACATGCTGCCGACAGACTTCTACCACAGGTAGAGAAAAAGTCTTCTAGGGCTTTCTGTGGTTGACAGAGCTAGCAACCAGCTTTCTGTGGTTGACAGAGCTAACAATGCCACTGTTAACATCACCATACACAGCAGCGACATCAAAGGGCTGATTTTAAGTCAATCTATAATTTTGTAATTTAGCGTGTAGAACTTGTGGCTTAAACACACATATACCTACCATGACAAGCTTCCCATGAAACCACCACGGTTTAAGCTTTTTGGTATCTTCTACAATCTTGCTTGTAACTACAGGCCTGATTACATTTGTATCACCTTTGACACCAAACTGTTGCCTCCTGGACCTCCCCTGCTCATTTCACCCTCTGGTATCTACACTGGCACAACGTTGCAAAAACATAAAAATACCAGGATTAAACACTGCTGCCGAAACACTGGAGGAACAGCTAAAGGAACAGCTCTACGCCAGGTATGCTTGTGAAGAGAAGCTCAAGCTTCACCTATCCAGTAACAGAAATACCTGTTTGTCTAGATTAAAACCACCATGGTCTCGTTTTTTCCACTTAAATTATGCTTTTGCCTTCAGAATTTAAAATTTTTAGTGTATACACAAGAAGACAGCTTAAGAAATGCCACACTGCTATGTGGATTTACACTCACACTTGTATTTAGCTACCTGTCACTACCACCAAGACTAGTCCAAAATCTAATAGCAAAACAAAAGCATGACATGTAGGCATTGCCAGAGTTTTCATACATAAGGGAAAACATGGGCATGTAACTGCCTACAGGAACACAGGATGTCCAAAAGCTTCCTGAAAACATACTAAACAGTTCTAGTAGAACTTCAGACATCACAGTCACAGGAAATCTGAGCTTGCACAACGCAGAGCTTATTATTTGCTTTTTGTTTCTACTGTTTTTCTAACAAAACACTATTAAAATGGCAGTAATTGTCCTAATAAAAAGCATAAAAGTTAAAAGGCATTTATCAATGTCCTCTTTGCTTTCTCTGATAATGTATCATTACCATCAAGTATTTCTAAGAAGACCTCCCAATTGCTTGAGATATTGATATCTTCTTCATAGATATGATAATCCAGAAACACTGTGCCTGGATTCTTCCAGGTTTTCTTTCGTAGGCGAAACCTGTAAACAGACAATGAAGAACACAGTGCATTTTTATCTGTTCATAAACGCTTAACCACTGCCAGAGATCAAAACTATTTTCTGGAATACAACTCTTTGATGGGAGGAGTGGTTTGGTTTATCAAATTTAACAATCTGAAATAGTCCTGAGAGCAAGAGGTATCACTACTGACTCTTAGTACTGAATCCTTCACAAACAAGGAAAACAAGCCTGCACTGCGCTTGTTTAGTGCAAGAAAGGTGGAAGGATTTACAGGAAAAAAACCAATTTCTTATATACAATAAGAAAATGGAATATTCACAGACATTTCTGACAAACCTGCTGTCTTTATTTTTTGGAGGGGGAAGTAGCACAGAAAAGGGATACAGATGAAGTAAAACCCCAGACAAAAACTGTAAAGGTTTCTTCCCACACAAAAGCAGCCAACAATTTTGTGATGTGTCCCACAGCAACATTACACAGGCATGGCATTCAAAAATCCTTTGGCTCAGTTACAGGGAAGAGAAACAAAACACCAGCTCCAGATCTAGTTCTAGTCCTTTTCTCAACAGGAAAGAGACAGCACTTGTTTTCCGGTGTTTTGCTGATTTTAGAAATAAGTCGAGGCCAAGCCAGCTCACGTAGCCCATCTTATAGATTCTTCTGAATGCTGGTGAATACAGTGTCAGCTAGATCACACCACTTGTAACCAACAACAGGTAAGCGAAATCAAGGCCACAAAGCATTTTCAGCCTTGATGAGATCATAGGTAAAGGGAAGATTGTACTGGATCAGTGCTTTATACACCATCTCTGCCAATGCAAAAGGCAGTCTGCAGCTCTGATCTACCCTGGGTCTGCAGCTAGAATTGAGAAGGTGGCTTTTTTGTGAACTGATTTACTGAACACTCTTCTTTCTGAAGGTAAACAACCTTAGAATAAAACTTCCCAGATCTAAACCTGTGAAGACATGTTGTACACAGGCAATTCCATATAGATATTACTGCCTATTATTCTACATGAGATGAAAGCTAAATTAATGTCTGCATCCACTACCTGATTTGAAGGCCACAGGAATTTCTGTTCCTTTCAGAAAATTCCAGTCTCCACAAGAAAACTATGCCCCCCATTTTGAAGTGATATTTGACTAGGGAACTTCATGGTCCAGCAGTCTCTTTACCTGTCAATTGTCAAGTCTAGGCCACATTGTTCTCGAAGCTGAGGAAGCAGTTCTTCTTTTGACTGTCGGACAGTCATTCCTTTAGCAAAAACTGCATCTAGAAGAAACTTGCATGGCTGTGAATGCGAACAGAAAGGGATTAAAGTGCTTAAAGCTGCATCAGTGCAAGAGAGGCACTTTTGTTTCAGGCTTGTCTTAAGCAAAGAGGTTTATTATCATCCATTCTGATAAGCACTGTCTGCAGCACCTGAATACAGCAAACTCTGTCAGCACTATGTTACTGAAAACAGCAACCATGAGCAAAACCAGTTTCTTATTTGGAAAGAACTCAACATGACTTTCTACATTCAGAAAAAAACATTTGCCCTCCCACTTATACTGCAGAGACAGACACGCAAGATACTGGAGATAAGCCATTTGTACACTCGGAACTGCATCAGACATAATTGCAATATTCCTTTCTAAATTAAGGAAACTGGAGAAAAGGAAGTCCATCTTTTCTCTGGCTTTTCCTGCAAATTTCAGAAAAAAACCTTGGCAAGGGCACACAATAATATTTTCCTCATGCAATCCTGAAATGTTCAACACCTTACCTCTGGCTCATTTACCAAAAGCTGGTAGACTTTGACTCTGTATTCTCCCTTCTTAAGGGCTCTTCCAAGTCTAATGGTTATCTAGAAGGCAAAAGGATTATCTGTTAGAGCTTGTACCAAAATCAGACTCATATCTTGGTAGCAACACACTCCCAAGACCAATGTAATGATTTCACCTAGGAAATTAACAAAAGGTTGTAAACTCTCTTCTTACATTTGTCTATATTGTATCAATAACATAATTTTACTGATTCAAAATAACTTCTGAATAACCTTATTGTCATCAGAAAATGATGAAAGTGTCTCATTCAGCCGAACACTCTCAAACTCTTGATTGCTGGCATAGACTCTAAAGACTTTGAAGTGAGAAGATGGAACTCCAACAAAAGGCTCCAAATGTTGTTTGAAGGCAGACAGTGTAATTCTTTTATCAACATGGACCATCAACCCTAAGCAAAAATAAACATGGCATGAAACACATGTACTACCACAAAAAACACTCTAGTGCAGCATTTCCATGTATTCACTTGGTCACTTTTATATGTTAACTGAGAGTGCTACTGTAACCTTTAAGAGCTTTGCTGTATTTCAAGGGTTTACAGGCCTACACTCCTGGAAGACAACAGTTCCAAACCTCCTCATCTTGCAATCAGTAAAGTAGTAGAGCATAGCAGTACCCTATCCTATTCAGTAAGACAACAAATGGAGAGAATCAGACAGCATTTGCAGATAACACTCCCTGCAACAGGTTTCCCCTGCGGGTGCACAAGTACTTCCTGTACTGGGGCTGGCCAGGCACTTACCACTAACGTTTGGTTTTCTTTTGGCGTTCAGTATTAAATCAAGCTAGGATTTTACTGAACATGATTAGGTCCCTTCTTTTCACTTTCATTAGCTTTAATCTGTCACATAATCAAGTTTTTCAATGTGTAATTCATTTGCAACACAGCATGCAAATTAAACGGTAACAAAATCTGGGTTACTTTACGACTTTTTTTAAAGAGAGAATACATACATTTTTGCCCATCTCCTGAACCTTCCTCCGTAGTGTAGGGTTCTGACTTAAAGTACATATACTGTGCTTCTCCTCTGCTCTTGCCACTTTCGTCATATTCACTATCTGTTCCAGAATCTTCTTCTGCTGTGTCCCAGGTCTCTTTTTTCCCCTGATTTGCTTTTGATCGCCTACTACTTGTGATACTATGAGAATCAAGTCCATTAGCCAGGGGAAGCGGGGCATTGTCCACGTTGCATAAAGTATCACTGCTATGACTGGAGCTGAGGATGTCGCTGTCCACTGAGCTTGTGCTCCGGTCATTATTTACATCTGAATCTGACCGTTCCTCAGACTGCAGATTTTCTGGATCAGAAATTTGAATTTGGTTTTCAAGTTCTCGGTTTTCGGCTGATGCTGAAGAGTCTATTTCATTTAAAGGCGATTCGATGTTTTCAAAATCACTTGCTTCTGTGCTTTTGCTGCTGTCTCCATTATCCCCCTCTTGCTGCTGCTGCAGGGACAAACTTTTAAGCTTTTCGGTGCTTTCTTCCAGAATTGCCTCTACAGATTTCATATTACCTACAGGTCCTTTTACTCTTTCACAGGCATCGTCCAAGTTGCCTGAATCTCCACTAGACTTCTGATAAACTGCTCGTCTAAGCTGAGATCCAGGTGATTGCTCTGGTAATGAAACATACAGTCTGATTGTATTTGCATGACGATCCAAAAGTTTCCATAAATGAGAATCTGTATATGCCACATGATGATCTAAAGACTCTGAGCTTTCAATAAATACCTGAACATAAAATAAACAGTATTTTATCATGTAGTCTGATTTTAAATAAAAGCAACAGTAGCAAACAGATTTCTGACGTGTGCTCAATTCTGTCACCAAGAAGCATGTTTTATAAAACATGAAAAGATACAATTAGAAATATAATAGCCTGTAGTTTATTAATGATTTTTCATTATTTTTGTAATTGTATCAAAACTGGAGCGTACTATAACCAGACTGATCTGTTACATAAATGCTTGTGTTTAGAGGCATATTTACATATCACTTCACGTGTGTCCCTCACCTGGTCACTCACACTAGTGGGCTCATGAGGCAGCTCACAGTCTGTCTCAGTTTTCCAGTACAGCATCATAAACAAGCAGTGTTTAAATGTATACATGCATGGGTAAGCAGTAGTGCAAATTACAACAACAAGGGAATTAATTTCTCCTTACCCTCTATCAAAAGCCCCTGTGTTGTAATGACAATGGGAATGCAAAAGGCTTGAAGCAACTGAATAGAAGACGAAGACATTGTTCTGCTCAGCTACTAGCCATAGAAGCGCTCCTAACCTCTCCCCATTGAGCAGTGTCATCTTGACCTTAAGTATCAGCAACAGAGGATATATAAAATGTGCTACTATGTGCTGTTAGCACTGTAGTAGAAAGGCTAACAACACAGATTTAAGTACTAAGTTACTAATTCTAAATATACTGCACAGGTATGGTAAAAATTTAAGTCTTTTTGAAAATATAATGTAAAGCTTGGCTAGGGATTATTTACATGGTGAAAATAAAATCAAAGCCCCACTAAAACTTGCTCTTAGTTTTGACATTATAGTTAAGTACTTCAATACTGAGAGCAGGCATATGGGAACCTTTAGAAAACAGATAGTCAGGTTTCATAGTGACATGCCAACCTTTGATCCCTAATAAGGGCTAACTTTAAAAAAAAAAATAATCTTTATTCTAATTTTTAAACCTCACGTCCATTTCAACCACTGAGTATCAGCTGGATGTCTGATTCTGAATCTATATATGAATTTATACACAGTCTGGAGAAGTCATCGGCACTACAATATTTGCTTGTGAAGGGCACACACCCAGAACACAGTGAAAGACGTGATAGTCGCCCATTTTAAATTCTAATGGGTATCTGTACCTTTTACAACACACAAGGTCCACAAATACACAACATGAACCAGATAAAAAAAACCAGACAATGTACCTTGTTACTTCGAAAAAACCCTTCCGCTTTCAGCGTTTTACTGGAAACATTCAGAAGACGTAAGTCATTGTAGCAACGTTCTAACACTACCCGCATGGTTTCAGCGGACAGGTTTGTGGCCTAAAATAAGACATTGACAGTAAGGAAACATGCACTTACTACATTTTGAACAAGTACTTAATTTTTAACATTACACACACAGACAGGTAGTTTGTCTGTAGAAAAAGAATGTGGAGAGAAAGTCTCCTAAACCCAGTTCTTCTCCTCCATCCTTTGACAGGTAGCAAATGTTGGCTTTTCAAAAATGGCAAATGACAGTAATATAACCTATCGATACTATTATTTAGGGTACAAGCCAATGGAAAATTGAAAGTACTCTCTCAAGCATGAGGTTTTGCACATAGTTCACTTCATCCTTAATTAGACTGAATTCATATCAATGAAGTAGGTTTTTTGTAACAGATATCATAAAGTTGCACCAACCACTGAACTACTTTACATGGAAACTGACCGAGTAAAACATTGGTCTTCTAATTCAACGGAGGCAGGAACATTCCCATGGTTTAAAGACAATCTACAAATCAACCTGTACCATAATAACAAGTGGCTACTGGTATGGAAAGGATGGTTTGTAGGGAGATCATGGACAGCTCTGTAAAATTTCAATTACCAAAGCCAATAGGGGAAATTACATGTTGATTCAGGTAGTTGGTAACATCTCACTAGTTTTGCCACTAAGCAGATACCCAGGGAGGTGAGTTGAAGTTACCAACCCCTTACTAACATGGACCCAAGCTCAATTTCCCAAAAAAACTTGTCATCTGGAAAACTAGTAAGCCATAGGGCCAGACAGTGGCTAAGCCTGTGCCAAAGCCAGAGAACAACTCTGGACAGAGGCAAAAGGCAGATTCCTGCTTTTAGCAGCAATGAGGAGATAAACAGGCTCAACTCTAACAGATAACACAATCCTACTGGACACGATGTAGTATGAACTACAGAAGGCACAGGTTCTCATTTTAGATACTTAAATTATGACATGCGTTCACAGTCAGAATGAAAACTCTATTACAAGTCCTTAATAGCTGTAAATTACCTTTGAAATTAGCTGCTTGAATTCTGAAACTGTTTGACTCAAATAAGCTCGTACACTTATTGGAGGAGCAACAGATTCAGTCTTCAGGTCAACTACATGAACCTTTACCATGACCTCTGTAAGGAAAATAGAACAAACCCAACATTTGTACAATGAAGAATTCAACAGGCAAAGAAAACACACATATGCTTGTTTGATGTACTGACTAAGGGGTTGCATTAAACAAACACGAACAGTAAAGAATCTGAAATGCAATCCAGTTTCAGAATTTTATTTTCAGTTCAATTTTAATGCCAAAGAGGCAAAAACGTTTTACAGTTTGACAAATCTCAGCCTTAGAACTGTTTCAAATAAAAACAAGTTTTAACTACATGTTGTGCTGCCAAGTACTGACTTCATAAAATTCAGTACAAAATTTTTCTTCTTTCACCCATCATAATGAAGTTTTACAGCTTTTATTTTCCTGCCATCACACAACATACAATTTTAGTCTATCCTTGTCTGTATGTAGCTAAATGTCTTACCACCAGGTTTATAGCACTGGAAAACTTGGTCAGCTCTTCTCGTTTCCAACAGTAAGTCGAACATGTATGTTGATTTGACACCTCCAAGTAATAAGCCCATTGGTGTATCCTCTTCTCCTTCATAAGATCGTTCCAAGTAGTCATGAAACTCATCATATTTGACAAGACGACAGCAATCCAAAGGGACAACCTCTTCTAAATCCATTAGCTAAAAAACACACAAACCCCACCAAAACACTTATTAATGCTTTACTTGTGAGGTTAGTTTTACCCTAGAAAACTACACGTATCTCCTCGTACATCCAGAAAACCTTTAAATTCATAAAACTTCAATTTGCTTTGAATACATCATACAGATTAAAAAAATAAGTGTGCAGTACACAGAGTTTCAAAATAAAAAAAAAACATAACCCTAAACAAAATGCAAAGAATGAAAGTTGGAAAGTATGCATCCAAGTACACAAAGACAAGTCCCAGAAGTATATTCAGAGGAATATATGGCTTAATCAGTTATACCAAATGGAATCTTAGATGTCTGAGTCAGTCATATGCACTAATAATCTATCATACATTAGACACATAAAACCTCAAAAGACAACAGCAGAAAAAAAGCTACATCTAACAACTGATGTGTTCTGTTGTGCACTGCATACCTTATAAGCAATTTCCACTGCTTCCTTCAATGTCTTGTCCTTATGAACTTCTAATTTGTTCTCCATCATTATTTGTTTTGTAGGATGCATGCAGAACAATTTAATCTATGAAATACAAAAGGATTTACAAAAATCTTTCAGAGTACATTTAAATTTACAATCCTATATACAAACAATCTAATATAAAACACATCTTCAGCTTAGTAGGACTGTTTCCTTTCAGCCGAAGTAAAAGCTGAAGTAGGAGTGCTTCCTTTCAGCCGGTTAGATGTGTACATTTCTGCCTATCTGTATCTTTATGCAAGCTAGGGTACAACAGCTGTAACTAGAACATGTTTATACCACAGGTAGTGTGCAAATGCTCCAAAACAAGAGACACACAGGAATGTAAAGTTCCTTTTTCCTACACAGAGCTACCCATTATGCAACCAGAGAGAACATTCTAATATAACCACCTGAATGATAGGTAGATCAACTGCCTGTCAGGCTTTAAGTTATTGATGTCATATTTTGTTTGTTATTATCAAATTTATATTTGGTTAAAGATTCTACAATTTTCAAAAGGTTACAATATTAAAAGATATAATACTATGAAGCAATGCAGCAACACAGTGTCTTTTGGAATTCATTTAGTTGAAATCAAGTTATGTCACATTAAGAATAGAATTTTTTCTCATTTTATAACCAATTCAAATTCACATGGAAAACAAAACCCACAGAAACTTCTGGTGAATACGTTTAGCAGATGCCTCCAATGCGTACAGGCTTCCAATGTGTGCATAATTCATTTTCTGGAAGTATTAATACAAATATTCTTATCACAAAAAAAGTATCAAAAGAATACTGTTTGCTGTAAAACATTTCTTACTGGAAGAACATTTTCACTTATTCAGCAGAAATTCTAACCTTGCAAGTGTTGCGCTCAATTTCACGTTGCCTCTTTTCTTGTTCTTCCAGCTCTCTCTCTTTCTGTACCAATTGTTTAATATGCTCTGGATACTCACGCACCTCAAGAAATTCTGCCAAAGAAAAAGCAATAGCTTTAAAAACAACTTCATGAGACTGATAAAAACCTTGGTCTTAACAGTATTCTCCTTGTGTTGTATTTACTTTATAACTACCTAAAGCTTCTACCTCAGATCCTGTTACTATAAAAGCAAATAATGTATTTTTATGACTGCACTTGTTCCTTGTATCATGAATTCTCAGAAACAAAGAGAAGCCTGAAAATTGATTTTGCAAGATCCTTGGCATTTCCTCCCTCCCTATTTCCTCACAGAAAATACCCACTGTCCAGCTTTTACTTTTCTATTGTTTTCTGCTGTCAGCTATTGCACAGAGTCAGGTACCATCTAAGCCCTGGTGAACGAAAAATACCAATACCACCACCCTCACCAAAATTAGTGCTGAGAATCTTACTAGTCAGGAACTACAAAAACACACACTTACTTGCATTTCTTGTTGGATCCTTCAGCCTATATATTAGCATATACGCATTTGTGGAACTGGTGGAAAAGAGAATAGTTATTTGAGTTTATGAGATAGGAGGGCAATATTCAAAAGTCATCTTGGCTTTTTTCCCTCTTTTTCAGAAAGCAGCTTTGTTCTTTCATACGTATCTCTTTGCAATACAGTAACCAAAAAAGCATTTTCCAAATTGAGTATCAAATTTTAATGATCTGAAGCAGCAGTCAGGACAGTTATGACAAGTATTTAAAGCATCTAGAACTAACTTTTAGACAACATGTTAAGCATATGCATCGTCTCATTGTTTTAATTGCACTTTAAACACCATCAGAACAGTAATTTTGCAGTACTACTAACCTAGCAAAAGCACTGGAATAATAGCCTCTGCTTCCAGAAGATCCACCGTATGTTTTCTTAATATCTTCCTGAGTTATCTAGCAGAGAATCAATTTAATTATTATTTAAGAAACTTGCACTAAGCGAGATACATTTATTCTTATTGGGAAAAATACATATTTAACAGTATTAATTTTAATTCATTAAAAGATTTCAGCTTATTTGCTGAGTAAAGAAAAACTTAAAGTGATCTGCCTCTTCCTTTTACAATGAATGTAAATATTTCTTTCTTTTAAAGTAGGAACTTCCAGAATAAACAATATCCAGGTTCTTGATTGCAGTAATCCTTATGGGTAAGTGCGGCACCCAAAATGCATTAGCAGAACAGGTTTACTGCAATCCAGATTGTGCTGTTATACTTCTCTAAGCAAGAGGTATTTGTTATGTATACAGAAGACAAAATTCTAAATCCAGTCCACATACAAGCAAAGGCTTCTTTACGAACCATCCACAGTTCACGATAACAAGGAAACACTTCTTCCCCAAAGACATAAAACCCCATACACAAATATATAAAAACCTCCATGAAATGGGGGAAGCAAATAAATGAAGTGTATGTATGTCACAGAATATTAGGGTAAGAAGATAGAACAAAGTAAATGCTTGAAATACCCACACATATAACCTGCTTTATTACATGCAAACTATAAGCTCAGTGGTTCATCCAGAAGTACAGAAGGCAACTAAAAATAGTATTTTTACCTTGCTAACATGTTGGTCATTAAAACTGTACCACTGGTCATCACTAAAAGACTTTATGCACGCATAATAATGGCCACCAGCAGCACTTCCAGAATGAACCATAACAGAGAAGAGCTCATACAATAAAGAACTCTAGGGAGAGAAGAAGTTGTGAGACATTAAAAGTAATAAAACAACCATTTAAAAATTATATGAACCCAAAGAAATACGAATAGTTCTATGTTAACCTGTACAACAAAAATGTTTACTAGAAACTTATCTCTGTAAATGGCACTGCACAACATCAGAGCTATAAGATGTCCTGATTGTAAAAATATTTCATACAAATGCAATAATGGAGTAACAACAACAATTTGCCTTTTTGCTGATGGGAAGGGAAAGAAGCAAAGACCAAATGACTTGAGAAAAAAAAAAAATCCCTGAAACATGTTTTTAACTGGATTAATGCATTTCTGTTACTCATTTTCTGTATAAGCTCCTATTTTGTGAGTTCTAGATTGATGCTAGATAGGCAAACGTATTTCCATACAAGGAACAAAACTAATGACCAACTTGCCTATAGCTATGAAGTTTAGACTTTGCTACTACCTTTCTCTGCACTCCCACATTGCTTTTTGTTCCTTTAGGTGTACTGTAAACCAGCAACACACTATTCACTGCTTATCAGCACTTTGCATTAATTTCTCTTTCATCATGCTGAATTTGCTGTTGAACCCTTCCTTTTCATGGATGGGATGAAGTAAGGACTCATCTGCACTGTTTTGTGTACACTAAAAAATAAAACTAAACAATACTGACTTGCACAAGTGTTATAATAGTTAAAACAATTTAATTACACAAACAGAAATTATTAGCATATACTGCATCCATTAGTAAGATATCCAAAACAGAAAGCTAACAGCTAGCCTGCCTTGAAACTGACTTGTTGCTCAATTCCTTTAAGATGAACACGTTTGACATCTGAACCCATGGCGTCATCTATACAACCATTTTCATAAAGGCTGACAGAGACTGATCAACTCTTTCAATCATTTCCTACTAAGCTGCAAGATGCTTTTGAAGCCGAAGCAGGTAGGTCTTTGACTACCGGCCTCAAAAGGAACACATAGCTCACAAGACAAAATAATCTTCAATTTGAGGTTCTGCTGCCAAAGCAGCAGAATTCTCAGTCTGACAAGCTGAGAAGACTTGTATCCTCGGGTGACCTTCAGACTAGATGGACGATTTCTTTTCTTGTGTCAATTTGTCAAGTTTGACTAAAAACACCCCCCCNCCCCCCATATTACCTGCAGTATCAGAATTAATTGTTACTACTCATATATGTGGCAGGTTGACCCTGGCCAGCGACCACACACCCACCCAGCCAGTCAGTCACTCCTCCCCTTGAATTGGATGTTTGAGAGAATCAGAAGTGAAGAACCCAGAAAATGTGTGGTTGGAGAGACTATCTTAATAAGTGGAAGAAACAGGAGGAAAAAAAAAAATAGTGGATGTAAAAGCATTACTCACCACCTCACACCTGCAGATCCAATGCCCAGCAGCAAGTATCTCAGCCACAACTACTTTGAGAATTCCCCAGTTTTTATTGCTGAGCATGGTATTACACAGTAGAGAATATGGGATGGAATACCCCTCTGTTCAACTCGCGTCAGCTGTCCCTGTTATGTCCCCTTTCCAGACTCTGGCCCACCTCTAACCAGATGCAATTACAAGGGCAGAACGACTAAAAGACAAGCCCTTGTGCTACGCAGCATCATTCAGCAAGAGTTAACACACGGAGTTAACACACAGTTTAAGTCACAAGAAAACACCTATAGACTACTATAAAAAAAATTAACTTCATCCCAACCAGACTCATTCCAACATTTCTTTTTTTAAAACATACCTTTTCACTGCCAGCTTTAGAGATTCTTTCTGCTGCGCTATTGCTTTCAAGGCAGATTCCTTCATCAACTCCATCATCGTTAGAAAAATCATTGCTCATCTGATCGCTGTGACAACTGCCTTCATTTTCAGCTCCACTATCAGTGCAACTCTCAGTCTGAGGAGACTTCTTAAGAATAGGACATACATACTAATATTATATAAAATTTACAGGAAAAAAGAAATAGCAAGTTTTGTGAAAGGAAAAATATTTCCATCTGTGTAACAAACCACACGCTTCAGTAACCTTGAGATCTCTCTCATCCAGCATTGAGAATGGACTTTTTTCTGTTAGTAAGTACCTTCATGACTTAGATCAGTGTTTTGTGGTCTGGTGTGCAATTGAATGATAATTACCTGGTCACATAATTAAGACTGTCTGTTAACAGCCTGTTCCATTTACTAGTTAATTTCATTAAATACCTGGAAGTGTAATAAAAGATACCAAAACCCATTGTAATGTGGCCTTGTTAATCAGAACTGTAATCACCAGAAATATTTTAAATCGCAAAATTTTTCACCATTTTGATTCATTGGACAGAGTCAAGGTATTACAGTAAGACTAACTAGTGTTCTATTAACTTAAAAGCACGTCACCACCACTATGAATGCAGTTTGTTTAGTACAAGGCCATACACTAATCTCTTACCTGATATTCTTTCCTGTGGAAAATTCTTTAGAATCATTCTGACCTTTGTTAGTTTTGTCTCAAGTTTTATTCTCCCAGACCAACTCTCATTCTCACTTAGTCCCCAGTTAACATTTCAATAGATATCAGATTGCTTAAATGGTATTTCTTATAAAGAAAGGGTTTGTATACAGCTAGAAAAAGCCCTCCACATGCATAGCAACGCAGTATTGACTATGAACTAGCAAAATAACATTTTTAGGAAAGGAATGGGTTTTGTTTTTAAAGCATGTCAAATACTATTTTAGTGAGTAATTGCACAACATGAATTTTGTTCTAAACCAGAACAGTTAAAAGCTGTAAGCTAGAAATTAAAATGTAAACTTTCTCATTTCTACAGCATACAGAACATTAAGAGTTAATCAATGTTTTCTGGACTAACTTCAGTAGTTCAGGGTATCAATTTTTCATCACCTCTAGTGACCAAAATGGGTTCAGACAAGTTTAAACAGTCTAGACATTCCAAATTAAAACACTGCTACAGTTAAAAAAACTTTAGTAGATTATTAATGTTATTAAAAAGGGTTTATTAGACCAACATTTTCATTTTCTTAATGGGAAACTTCAAGAAAGTTTAAGACTCCTTGGAACTCAGAGAGTTTACCTCATCTTCAACATCAATGAAGACACTCATGTCTAACTCTTCAGGAAAAGTCATACGATCATTGAGTTTTATTCTGTGCATAGTGGTATAATCAAAGTCAAATCGCTTCAGCTGTAATGTCAGCAGATATGGAAAATGCAAGAACCGCAGACCCTAAATGAAACAAAGACAAAATGACACTAGTACTGTCAGGACTGGTATTTTAACACAGCAATTTTTGGAAATATCAGAAGTCTTTACCTTCCTTGCATCACATTTCTTCTTGCATCGTTCACAAAAATACTGATTGGGGCCATCAAGAATCTCAGGCTGGATGAAAGCATGCAGCGCTTCTTCCTGATAATAAAAGAGATGTTACCTGGGTTTTAATTAATGTTTACTGTGCAGGTATGTCAGAATGATACATTTACAATAAGACTGCAAACAAATACGAATTACTTCAGATACATCTACAAACAAACTCTGATTGACATATAGTATGACATATAGGAAAATATGAATAGAAACCAACCTTTCTACCCAGCCCAAGGTTAAACAGTTAAACCATGATTAATTACCGCTTAACTCCATTTCACTCAGTTTTTAATGAATCCAAATAGTCTTTCCTTTAATAAACATAGGATATAAAATGATGTTTACTCCTGTTATCTTGCACATCACATTTAGTCATGTCTGTTCAATCAACTGTTGGGAAAATGAACTTATTAATCCCTGCTTTGACAATGTTCTCCCTAAATTCTGAGATGTTTCTTTTGCATCTCAGGAAGTTTCTTCCAACAGATACAATCCATTAATTACTGGGGAAAGGTGAAATGAAAATACGTTTCTCAGTTCATCAGTGCCCTGCCTGTAGACAGCTTTAGTCCCAGTCTACAGACTCCACAAAACTACATTTAAGTATTTGGGAAAAGGATGGAGGGGAAGCCAAAAAAAAAAAAAAAGTAGTATCTTGTATAAAGACAGAACTAGACAGAACTAACTTCCGAGCATAAAACTAATGAGACAACTAACTAATATCTGGCATTTACTCATCTGACAGCTGCCTAGAAGTTCTGTTGCTAATGCTTAAACCCAGGAGTTTAGGGATTTCTATTTTGCAAACAACATCCAAAACACAAACTGACCACATATCCTCCTCCAACGTAATTTGTAGCAACAATATTGAACATAAGCTGTAAGCCCTCAAAACCAAACTTGTTCCAACAGAATTCACTAAAAATATAAAGACAGGTGAAGTGAGGAATTTTACCCAAAGACCTTGTAAATTAAATCCTCTAAGCCAGTCAGCTCTCAAGCCAATATGTGCTGGGTTTCTAAACAGTGGAACCCATTCACAGAGGTCAAAAGAGATACAACTTGCATATTTAAATACGCAGTTTAAAGCCAGAAGGATCAACAGAAACAATGTCCTTAAAATCACAATCTCTCATGAAGACCTGTATCTGTTACCTGAAGTCTGAGTAAGAAGGAACTTAACAAGGCAGAGTAAACTTCACCAATCATAGTGTGGTGAATTTAAGATCACTCTATGTATCACACTGTTTGGTAAGTCACACTTCAGAAGGAAGTCAAGGATATGCCAAGCTCTTCAAAAAGCCTTCAAGTCTTCTGTTCTCCCCTCATTCCTTCTGAGTGCTCAGGGAAGCAGCAAGAACAGTTCTGTTTAACAAAAGCTCCGTTGCTGTTCTTGGGGAAATGAATATTCTGAGCTATTTAAAATTAGAAACTCAATAGCTAACACAGAAAACATGAAGTGTAGAAAGTATCAGCCGGAACTGTTACTAATCGAATGCCAGTTAGGACAATAACATTATTGCAAGTGCAAGAAAAACACTGCAATGCATGGATCAACATGAACACAAATGAATGGGAATATAAAAATGATGGGACATAAATGATTACATAACAGTTGTGCAGACCCGTGATGTGCAATTTAACAAGGAAACATCCTGTATGTTTTTACTTCTCACTAAGAGGGGTGATCCCTCAGACCCACAAAAACAGATTAAAGTACTACTACATTACTCTCATGGTTTCACTGCTTAGCACATACAGCGAGCTACACTTTCAAAACTGTGATTATAACTCCTCAAAACTATTATTTTTCAGTTACATGAATATCCACATTTTTAAACTTCTGTGTAAGTAACACTGCTGTTCTTCAGGTCTCCTTCAGTTTTCTCCTACATAATCCTTACACCAAACTGAATTCTGCTGATTAGGATGTTTCTTAGCACAATTCCTGTTCTAATGAAGTTCACCATTTTCTACTCAGACAGTTTATTCAGCTAAAACAGTGACAAAGCTTCTATGCTACACAACCTACCATGACATCCCTCATTTTTGTATGACTCAATGTTTAATGTTACCTTTGACATTATCTTTGAGGCAGTGACTATAATGAGGCCGTAGAGATACTGAGAGATACTAAGCTTTTCTAACATTCCAAACAGAGACATACTCCAAAACAAACCACAAATATCAAGCAATAGATTAGCACGCAAAAGACTAAATTTAAAATTTGTTCATTTAGTTCACAGAATCAAAAAAACACCACAGGCTGAAAAAGAATTCAGATCATCTCATACTAACTCCCACTCAAAGCAGGTTCAACTTAGAGCACATTGCTCAGGACCTTGTCCAGCCAAGTTCTAAGTATATACAATTTTTACTATTCAGATCATGTGACTTGTGACCCTTAGTATACTAAAAATGCCATGACTGTTCAAACTTATTGACTGGCTAAAGACGGGCACTTTGGACACACTTCTGTCCACAAAAAGGCATTATGTTATAGGCAGTAGTTCAACAGGTATCTTCCTGTGAGCAAGGGTAATTGCATAAATTTGTATAACCTATGAACCAAAGCAACAGAACCTTTATGAAACCTTACACAATGAAGAGTGATTCAGCAAAACTTTCTTGGAAAAAGCAACTTATCAGAGAATTTCTTAGCTTATCTAGATTTCCCTTGTCCAAAGGATACCATCTACCTACCACTTCTGTTGCTTAGCTAGCTTAAAAAATAAATAGCAACCTTCCACAAACTGCCTTCGACAGTTTTCATTTGGCAATGACATCTCAAAGTAAAGTTCAAGTCCACACCAATTTCTCTCCCAAAAAGGTCTACTGGTAGGCATACTTCTAGCCTCAAAAACAAAAAAGCTAACATACAGAGACAGTGAAAAACTAACAATGCTTAACAAAACAGAACTGTACATGCTATGCCTCCAGAATATTTCTACTATTACCAGCCTTTTGGTATCCCAAACCAATTTCAACTGTTTTATAGCAGTATCATTTTCGCATGTCAGCTAGTTCCCTATTGCATCTACTTGTTTCAGCTCTTCCTTCACCTTGTCAATTTTTTATCTCTTAGACATCTTTCCAGCTTATGTATAATGCTAAATACAGGCAGGCTAGTACCTACACAATCAGTATGTATATTGCTGCTACTGTTTACCACTCTCAAATAACCTATATATTTTTATGTCTACATGTCTTCTATTCTCAAGGAAAGACTTGATTCTGGTATAACAGATAGTATCAGTTCTTTGTCAGAAAGTATCTTGAGATAACATCCTGACCAGATCTCAGGGTCCCACAGATGCCTTGTGAGCTACATAGTCTCACTAGCATGAAACATGAGTGGGGAATCAGGGAAATAAAAAGTTTCAAAATGCAAACTTTAAAACAATGCTTAAGAATTTCAGGCTGAGTTTCTATTAGGAAATAAAGCAAGCATAACATTATCCTTCACAGTTCTTCCATGATCCTATGTATTTATAAGTAACACATATATATTCATAAATACAACACTTCAGGTATCTGCAATGTTTTGGTAGTACACAATGTCGAACAGTGGGATAATACACTTTATGTGGCATTCTACAGATTAACCTTATTTAAGGCTCATACATCCATCCTCTCTTGTTAGAAAGTAATGGAAAATCACTTACCTCTAACTAGAGTTCTTTGAAGGTAGTATCCTCCTTAGATCCCCTATCTTGGGTTGTGTCGCCTGCTGCAAGTTCCCTCAGGAGCTGACTAGCAAGGTCTAAAAAGTTTTATGTTCCCTTCTACAAGCCCTATTAGCGCATGTGTGAAGTTTGATCTCTCACTCATAGCCTTTTACCTGAACCTACTAAATTACCATCACCTATGGATCAATGGAGGATACTACCTTCAGAGAATTCCACTTAGAAACAGGCGATTTTTCCCTTCTCCAAAAGCAAGTATCCTCCATATCTCCCCACTGTTCAAGACTACAAAACTAAAAATGACAGCTGCTATGGATAATACAAATGCAGTGGAGAGAATCAACTGAATATAATTAGAAAAACGAATTAAAAAAAGCTCAAAAATTGAAGCATCAGTACAAGCTGCAACCATGTAACTGTGTAATAAAAAAATCTTTAAAAAGTATTTTTCTCAATGTAGTAAACCCATTAAATGCTGATTTACAGGAAAAATATCAAATACTACCATAGGTAATGTGCTATTTAATTAATCGTTCAAATCTTCTGTGTTTTTACAAATAGACAAAAGGTCTTTTTTTTAGCTTTCCACTATAGGCTTCCCTACTAGAAAGGGATTTCAATTTGAAACACGAATGTTTTGCTTTCAACAATGCACTGTACAACTACATAAGTTGAACAGTTTTAATCATTTAAGTAGATTAAACACTTAATGGAAAAAAGGTTACAAAAAAAAATAAATTTGTTTTGGGGGTATTCTAGAAATCAGTTTTTAAAAGGTAAAAGGGAAAGCCATTTGCACCAATCCGTACCAATACACCCTCAACTAGCTAGCTAGTTCTAAAAAATTTTAATGACATCATAACAAGAATTAAAAGGATTTTATTAACTTGAATCCTTTTTGTGAAATCAGTCTACCTCATCTTTACTGCTTCAAGATTAGTACTTAAAGCTTCGAACTTTGAAGTACTCTGAACCTACTGTAGTTTAACCTACTTTTATTAATTCTTTTCTTAACGTAATTACTGTTAAGAATGAAGGACTACTAGCGCTTCAAGAATATTGCCAGCACACTAAATACAAAAGGAAAAGTGTTTATAGATAATAAATAATCATGGTAAGCCAACTGTGTAACTAATGTTTGTTTAAAACATTTACTGAAATACTTGTTTGACTTATTCTCACTCTTTTTCACAACTTCACTTGTAGTACAGGCAATTCTAAGCTGCAACAGTGAGATTTCACAGATTCTAATCATTTCCTTTCAGGGGATGGAAATGACAAAACAACTTTCCACAGGTTTACTAATATATGTGCTTGCCAACATCAGTAAAGTTGGAGCAAAAGTGACCAAGACCAATATATGATAGACCTTTTTCTGATCATTAAATCGCTTGTTAAAAGCGTATGGTATTTAAGAACTGAAATTCCAAAAGCTAAACAACACGGCAGTTAAATTAAAAATTTTAAGTCAAGCTCTGTTCTTTCACTAAGATTCTCAATGATGTTATGAAAATTTAGCAGATGTGCCAATAAAGTGAACAACTCAAAACTCAGTGATCTAAAAAAAATACCTCAAGTGAATGCCAAAGATTTTATTAGGAAGGAAATAATGGATTACTGCAGCCCTAAGGCAATAACGTTGCATTTCCCCTCCCCTTATACATGCACCAGTAGGACTCATTGAAGGGTAAAATAAAAAAAAACAACCAAACAAAAAATAAACCAAAAAGCCAAAAAAAATCTTCTAGAACTTGCTAGCTGGTTCACTGCACAAAGACGAACACCCCAAGATGGAGTATCTAGGATGATACTTACCATGTAACAAATTATACCACTGTCGCATTATGTATTCTACTGTGTATGGATGCACTATTAGTCAGCATAATAGTACACACCACGCTAGCAAACGCCTGGTTGGAGCCATATGGCCGGATGACCAAAGGAATATCCAGGTAAGTGTCGATTCTCCAGCCTTCATAGCCACATTCTAGACACCTTACATAGTCCTTCAGTTTGCCTTGATACAGCTGATTTATAAGATCGGCCTGAAACAGACAGACAATTGAGAGAACTTTAACTCAACGTAACAGAACGTATTTCCTCAGCACAGTAATATTTTTGCACATAAAGTATTTTCTTTTTTCAAAACTGCATAGCTACACACCTAAAACAGCATTGCCCTGCAAGACATCCAGCTCTTGATTTCTGGTTTTCCCCTGCACCACGACTGCACAAAACACATACCAAACAAGTGTCTCAAAACACATCCTAGGCACCTCTGAGGGTACTTCAAGGTCACATTTAAACCTGACTACAAAATCACCAGAATATAAGTTTTTGCTTTTAAAATCAAGCCTGATTTTGCAGGCACTGCTAACAAATTGATACTGCAGCCCTTCCTCATGTTTCCAGAAGTACGTGGAATAAGGATACATAAAGAGAACATTTACCAATCTACAAATCTGAAAATTGAGCTATGAGTCGTCTGCTTATCATGAGCAAAGCACATGTTATGCACATACTCCCAACTTTCTTCTACCCTAGAAAAGTGGCCTTGAACTTCAAGAGCTCAAAACATAGCCTAATACTGACAGCACCAAAACTATCACAATCTCTTGTTGTGCTTCAAATAAATTAAGTATCCACACAACACACTACTTTTAACCGGGAGAAAAAACCATAAGCAATACTTAAGCTACAGTATTATAAACTGTGTAACTACTGCATCAAACAATAAAATGGGCTATTTTAGACTTTTAATAATCTGGTATTTAAAAATCAGTTACCATTTTCCACAAAAAAACAAATGAAACTACACACAATACTGCTGAATTCACACAGTAAGATGTAAGTTTCCCCCCATGTTAAGGACTTGCCTGTTCTGTCTGCTTCCATTTCTGCTCCAAAGCATCAAACATGACTCTACAAAGCTCCTGTACATCATGTTGCTGCCACGCTGTTAGAAATGGAAATGAGTGTTAACCAAAACAAGTTATTAGACCCAATACTAACTATAGCCTCACAATGCTTCCTAAAAAATTATTGATCTGTAAGTCTGTAGCTCTTGTTTACTACATTATTCACTAATGGGCCTGTAATTCTATGAGCAGCTGCCTCGCAAGCTAGAAATAAGCTGCTTGCTGGCTCACAAACAAGAATTGTGTTGATAAATAAGAATATGTAAAGATACAGAAACACTAAACAAAATAAACCAGGTCTGACTTATTTTGTACATTACTCCAATTCTGTAAAACTCAATTTTCATGTCCTCACTATCATATGACTACTCCATGTGAAAATCAGCAGGCTACAGGACAAAACCACACAAATCAGTCTTGAAAAGAAAAATAAATGCTTGACTCCATGGAATTATGTGTATTATTTTCTATTTAAGTGTGGAATTACCAGTATTATTTTCTATTTAAGGTAAACATTTTAAAGCTAAATGTTAAATGCACAACTGATACTGTTTTTAAAGTAACTCTTTTTGAGAAACTTGCAAAGCATAATGACAGCTTAATTACAAAAATACTTTTTACTTTAACAGTCTAAAACTCAGACATAATTTCTCTAAATATCAAAACACACACCACAAAGTGTGTTTAAAATATTTAATATTTTATCAAAACATACAATATAGTATAACTATATTAACATTTTTTATTATTTGTTCTAGTATTTTTCCAATTGATAGCAGTTCAGGCCCCAACAGGTAGCTGCTGAAGCAAGTAACAACAGCTTAACAGCTGCATATTACCCTCACTACTATCCCATCCAAAACTCCGTGTAACATCTGTTGTTTCAATTGCTCTTTTTTTGCTGGTCTGCAGTAAAACGAACAGTCTTTGAAGCTGGTAGGGGATACTTGTCACAGGATCCTCTTCAGAATCTTCGAATTCCCATCTAGTCCCAACACAAGACAAAATTTGACAAAAATGCTTTGAAAACAGTACTCAAAAAGCCCTGTTTCTTGGGAAAAGTCAAATGAAATAACTTTCTACTTTTGCATAAATAACATCAATATTCCTTAAATATACAAATCTAATACAAATTTGAAGCCACTCACCGCACTAATACAGACATGAAGTGTGCTTACTATCAGACTAGAAAATTTTAAGACAGGGCAAATTCTTTAAAAAGCTTGTCCCTGCCACAACCAACAACATATCTCAGTAAATTGCTTAAAACCGGTTATAAGCAGATAATTTTCAGTAGTCTATCCAGCTTGACATCAACTGTACTTTTCAGTATCCAAATGGAAATTCTGGCAGGAGTAATTCAAAAGGGCACCCTACCAATATATTTCAGCACAAATTTAAGAACAGGTTCTAATCCTATGTACTCACTTATATAAAGCATTTCTAAATTCAGGAGTCATGAAAAGTGTTTGTAGAAGGCTGTTCAAGTAGCAAGTCATTGCTTGATTTACTAGCCCCACATAACCTAAAAACAGAAGAAAGTTAAACATATGATAAGAAAACAATTGTGTAGTAATGTCTATTTAAGACCTACACCCACCTCTTGTTACTTGCTATTTATAATATTAAAATCTGAAGAAATATTACTGTTGCTCATTTGTGATAGTAGAGTACCATTTTGCACAACAGAAGTAATCTCCCTGAATGAAACAAAGCTGTCTTAGTGGTAATTATCTTCCATAATAATAACCAATATTTCATGATGAATGCTGAACCAATGGAAACACAGGTAACTGTAAATATTTTAATAGTAAATTTTACAGAAGGAGCTAGAATTTGGTAAGAAAAAAGTGTGCATTACGTTACTTGCTGAAAAAAGGCAATTAAAAATATCTCAGTTACAATGTGAATATGTGAATATAATGTCCACCTGTATTGGTTTACTACCATCTAAAAACTATAAAGATCTCTAAAATGCCGACACATGCGTGAACCTGCACTAGCTAGTGGGGAACCAGGCAGCAGAGGGTGAACTTCTTGAAAAATCATAGGAGTGGGCAAAGAAATTTCAACCAGGGCTACGGTAGGAAGACTCCAGTTAACATGCTGAGTGCAGACATTTGACAACAGTCCTTCCATAACAGACTATCACGTACTCATTAAGCTGTGAGTGAGCACACAATCTGAAGTACCTTTCGGTAACATAATCCCAATAGCTCAGCTAAGGGGACAGTAGCAGACTGACAAAAAAAGTATTCATTAAATTAAAATTATTAGTTGCACTGTTCCAAGTAAGAAGAGAACAAGATACAGCTCTTCAGCATTTCTGTTCCCAAAGCAACAGGAAAATATTGCACAAAAAAAAAGATGGCAAATGCAGCAGCAAAGTGTGTTCTTTCAATCAAGCTCCAATTTATTTAAAGAATCTTCTAGTGCCATTTGAAAATAATAAAATACAAAATAACTTTTTTTTCATAAGAGAACACTATACCTGTCTCAGATTTGCTCAGGACTGAAGAATAAGAATAGCTTTGACTGACATAGTCATTGGTACAGCCAACAGAGCCTTCCCTTGGAAGAGGGCCAATAAATCTGTCTTGTGCACTGTCATCTGTTGTTCCTGACTCCTCCTGAAAACAAAAGCTCATTGATTTTATGCAAAAAATTAGACAACTGATTTTTACTGTAGTATCTACCAGTTTGTACTTCTTTCTCTCATGTGTAAGAAATCAATTTTGCCAAGCATATCACACAAATTATGTAAAACATCAAATACACAGTTACTCAAGCAGCTATAATTGTGCCTTCCAAATTCTCAACCCCCTTAAGAAATCATTCTTCACTTAATTGGAAGCAACAGTACACTGTATGGTCAAATATAGTACTATAATGTATCAAACAAGCACATTTGCAATTTAGCAACTTCTGTATCTCAAGTTTTCTGCTCTGATATACAGAATTCATTTTCCCAGACATAAAAAACACAAACCCACACAAAAAAATTTCAGAATCACACTCAAATTCTGATCTTGTACATGACTACAATGGGGGGGCTTTTTCCCCTTTTCAGATAACTAAGTGCACAATAAAGGCTAAGTAGGCCAGTATTATGCTGACGTAAGACCTGAGTCATACATCTTAATATATCACTGTCCATCCAATCCTTGATTTACATAAACTGCAGCTGTGTTTACCTTTCACTGCATCACATTTGAGAAATAGGAAACGTTAAATATTTTGTTATGGCACACAGTTGTTTCTAGCAACAATGACAACTTCTACTTTTGTTTTTTTTAGAGGAAAATTTGGAAGCAGATAACAGCTTGTGATACAGGACTGGCATTCTGTCAGAGTGGCCCCATATGCTTTCAAACACCCAGAGGAAAAGGATTAGGTATGTGATTAAACTTGTAATGTTAACTTATCTCTAAACCTGTCAAAGATTAATTAATTATATAACTGTAGAAAACTACTCACAGCAAAGCATTACATAAATATTTTACAGGCATGAATAAAAAGTGACAGCAAATCATTACTAATGGACCTGGTCGTACTTAGGAAAACTGTAGAAGTATAAAATAGTCTAAAAGCCTATATATTTAATTTTCTGATCTCACAGGAGCAATACATGGAACATACATCTCTCTTCCTCTCAACACTACAACTTATGCAGCCAAGAAAAATTTTACTTACTGGCATTATATGTGGCTGCTCACCATCTTTGTCTGTCAAATGCAGAAAATTCTTTTTCCCTGGCTCAAAACCAGCATCAAGAATAGTTTTGTCACTGTTCTGATCTATTGGAGTCTGATAAAAACAAAACCAAGCACTATTTTTAAAAAGCAGATCTATATTCAATTAACAGATTTCATGGACATAGTGAAATGAAAGAATCAGGTATAAACACACTCATTATTAATGCTGAAAAGAATGTAGGAAAAGTCTAAGTATTACAGTACAGTTTAAGTCTTATAATAAATTCAAATACGAATAAGAAATACAGAAAGTCACTACACAACATGTAAAATATTGCACACACTATCACAGAACACAGGAAATTATCATGGTTGCTATTATTAAAAATACATTTTTATAATTAACACTAGTACTACATTTGAATGATCATATTAGTTTCTTCTGTTTGATGATTAGTTATGTATCAATTGAGAATGTATTTGTGGACAAAAATGTAGATATAACAGAAAATAAAAAATTAAGCCAAATCAAAATAGTATCAGTCTGCTCTTGTGCACCTATTGCAAATTTTTACAAGTCAAACTTCTACAGGAATTAAACAAGCAACTGTACAATACACATACCACTTTTAAAATGTGAAGATTTAAACATCTGGTATCAAGAGGAAAGAGAAAGCATTTTTGACATACCGTATCAATTACACTATCTCCATTTCCCCACATTAAATCAAATGTTCCATTCATGTAGCCCACTTTTGAAGCCACATCTTCAAACAGCCTTTTAAGTGGTGTGGAAGCTGGCAGGTTCAAGGTAACACGCTCATTCACTGTCTTGGAATTTGTGGTATCTTGTATTATACACAACACTCTGGGTTCCTCAGCAGCACTTTCCACCTGAAATGACACCAGGCATCAGTATTAGTCAAGTTAAGAATATTCTGGGATTCATTTGAAAAATTGTAATGTGACTTCAATCCATACTTTTACAACTTGAGGACTCTAAAACTGGACTTCACTCTTGAAAGCAGGCATGAGAAAATTAAGAATTTTCCAGTTTTGTAAAACATCTATAAAAACAAGCTCAATTTTTATAGAATAAGGAAATTGTTCAGGTGATATATAAACCGTTCAAGTTCAAGAATTTCAGTCAGTAAGCAGAAAGAACATTGTTTCAAATCAGGAACCGATTTTCAAAACAGCATTTCAAACTCATACTTCGCTTTCACACAATCTTAAATCCTGCTGAGGTAGAAGTGTAACTTCTGTGATTGTCAGGAATGCAACCCAGATGACCTGCACGCTTCTAAATAATCTTGGAAGCTGACTATCAGCAAAAAGTTTCACCATCAAGCCACCATCTCTCTTCTACTAAATCAACTGGCTGCATGAGTCACCAGAGAAAAGTCTTCCGCGTGAACAGACCAGGAAAATTAACACTGCCAAATGGCTTAGACTAGATAAAGAGACTTAAAACATCAAATTTAATATATCTGAAATCAGAAATGTAACAATCTTAAATGAAGGTGGCGATGCAACAGTGATAAAATTTTACAGACCCTGGTAAGCAGAGAACACTTTCCAACACTGAAAACCCAGGCATCAAAGATACAAAACACAATCAATGAATTGTCTTAATTATCCATAGCTGCTGAACAGTAAGGAATAACTAATATTTAGATACAGGGCACACAAGAAAGCATCAGGCCAGTAACAGGAATAATTAGTCCCCAAGGACCCAGCCATTTCAACTTGTAACACACAGAAACCATTAGTAATGCACGTCAGAGCACCTGCATTATGGTCCATGGCTAGCAGGCACATATCAATTAAAATGCAAAGGCACGTGCAAGGCTATCTTGATTTTCAGCAGACAGAAACATTAATAAATAGTAAAAACTGTGCTCATACTAAAGCTATCAGCCATATCATAAGCATCTTCCAGAGAATGAAGAGCTACAAAGAAGACAAACATCTTCAGCATCCCTTGGTACTTCTACACAAGCAGCTTCCAAATGGATGGCCACCATCAAAGCCATACAGACCCTTAACAGTGGTCTTATATCACCAACTCTTTTAAAAAAGGATCTGAAAGATTTTGGTTGATGTTGTATGCCTTCATTTTACAACATTTCAAGATCAGCTGACAGCAACTTTAAACCAAAAGTCTAGCTGATTTGCAGTACCTATTCCTACAATTGAAAAATTTGGCTAAGAAGGACAAACAAAGCCATGCACTTTTAAGCCTGTACTGCTTCAGTTTGCCTTAGCCTGTGAATTTTAAGGACTTAAGTCCAATTTCTGTAAGTTTATCAAATGCAATGTTGCATTTGCAAATTCCAGCAAATCTGCAGCATTTCATCTCCATGCATTTAATCCTTACCAGAAAATTTCAGGTTCATGAACTAGTTTTCAAGATGACCAACAAAACTAAAACTTACATTTCTCCTGTGTTCTTTAAATTTGTCTCTTTCATTGTGTGGTTACAAAAGAGAAAAATTAAGCTCCTTCAGTAGACTACATACCTGATTTTGATTTTTCTGAATATCAGCAGCTACAACTCAGAAAATTTCAAAGATCAACCTATGCTTATAATCCAGACTTCCCAGCAGTGGTAGAGACTTGTTCATGGTGCAAGCCCACCCTTCTCTCTAGAAGAGTGCAAAGAGGTTAAAAGGCTTTTTCTACCATTCATACAATAAACTCAGATTTTAACAACTTCCAGAGCAGTTTTCCACTGATCCTACACTTTGCCCTACTACTGCATATGAGCAAGTTAGGAATAGCTGTCCACTGGACACTCAATTCTTTCTTGTCCTACTGCTTTTACATAATCAGCACCTTATTTGCCCTCATCTCTACAGAAGACACCTATAAATCCAAGTCTTCCCACTCCCACTTTCTCCAATACTTTGGATAGTGAATCAGTTGTGACAAATGGGAGCTGCTATTATAAGTAATTAGACACCAGTATCTGACGGATGGAAATAACATTAAGTGAGCAAATTACATAAGATTTGCTGTGGGTTGCTGGATGTTCCATGTCAGAAAAATCCTCTCTTCCTTGTTCACAGATGTAATTCTGACAGACTGAAATGGTTTAACTTGGGGTTATTACAGCAACGGGTATTAAGCCATCATTTGTGCTGTTGCTGCTTCAAGTAGTTCATAGTAAACAGATAAAGCAAAAATAACCTCAGTCCAACTCTATTAATGGCAAGCATTCACATACACCACCCGTTGTCATTAGACAACACCACAAACACCTTCTTTGTGGTATTTTACTATAAAAACAGTGTAAAAAGGCAACACTGGACAGTGCTAGGCCTCTAAACTATTTTGACAGATTGTTATGAAACAAAGTCCACAAAGCAAGCATAAAACTTGATGATTACACAACCCCATGTGACAACTACCTAATATACCACTTTTAAATCAAAAGCTATGAGACACAAAACCCCACATAGCAGGGTAAAAGCATATAAACACAATTTGAAGCTTCTACTGTTAAACTGCATTTAATATATATTTGTGTTTGAGAACATGCACAAAAAAAATCAATAGTTCATGCTTGTGTTAAGAAATCAACAAAAGCTAAAACATCACGCTGTTATTATGTATCTTAGTTATTTTATGAGGTTGATTTCTTCTGACTACCTGTGAAAATTTCTTCTTCATTTCAGCAAAGATACTTTGTCTGCAACTCCAAAACATATCCTATGATGTATAAAAACAAAATTAACAAATCTTGACTTCTTTTGCATTAAGTCAATTTCAAAGTGCAAATAAAATGTTACTGGAGTTCCAAACCACTGTTCAAAGAATAACTTTAAAAGGAATAGCTTCCAAATGCTGGAAGTAGTTCTCTAATATGAGTTTAGTTCATTCTATTTTATTAATACTAGTAAAGGAGTAGTGTTATGCAAAATATTAAGTTGCCATACATAATAGACTATATTTCATAAAGTGAATAAAGAATACATAAACCACAGTTGAAGACATAAATTCATACTAATCAATTCCTTCATTATATTAAAGAGCCCTGCAGAAGTAGGAAAATGTTTTACCTCAAATGGCTTAAGCACAAGATTAACACATAAGCCTGTAATTCACTTTATTATTGGATTTGTAAAATATGAAGCTATCCAGTTTTGCATGAAACTTTCCCCTCATGCTTGAATTATTTCCTGTAGGAAATTTTTATTAATATGAACCTATTTTGGAATAAGCAGCTGAAGGCAAAGAGGATGTTACTGACTTTTCCTTATTCCTAACACTCCCTTAGTACCTGATGTAGTATAAAACATTGCAACAATACACGGTACCTGTACAAAACCATCTTCTGACTATGGTTGAACAGATAAGAAAAAACATAAAGTGAGACTGTTGATGCTTCATTGCTTTTTTCCAAATTTCTTCAACTCTGCACTCAGTAAAGATGATAAAAAAATAAAGTACTGACATAAGCTTTACTGATGTGCCCTATCTGCCCCACCAAATGACCTATAAAAATGGCCCAAATTAGACCACTGTATTTAACTTATCAGAAGAATGACACGTAAAGCACAATTTTTCTCTCAATACAGTAACTTGTTTTGAAGTTTTAGTAATTCCAGATTAGCAATGGTATGCAGTAATAGCTTTCTTCACACAGTAGCTTCCAATTTCAAATACAAGAGAGGTTTTAAAGACTAAAAAAAATCTGTAACCAAACCACTACAGAAAACAAACTCCCACAATATGTCTTGCTGCTTACTTGATTTACCTGCTCTCAAATGCAAGTTACACACATTCTGCTAAAGTGACTTAAAGGTTAATACAGTTCTGGAAGCATAACCTTGAAACTGAAGATTTAAGTTATTATAACAGTCATCAAATACATTGCCCAGTACCAAAAATGTAACTCTTCCAAGTTTCCTCCTAGACAGCATCTCCAAAGAGCCCTTCAGTCTGAATTCCTCTCCCAAATCAAGCAAGTCCAATACACACAAGGACATGTGTAATCTCATGCTATTGCACTAGGTGCATGCAGTGGAGGACAGAAGGGAAGGGCAGCAGGCTCCAGGTACTACCTGAAATGGTCAGAGGTATGTACAGGTTGCTTTTTTTAAAAATGCTGGTTCCTCAGTAAAGGACTGCTAGAAGATTTTCAAGTTATTTCACTCTAAAAAAACCTCTTAACAGCAGAAGTTGGTTTTCAATATTCCACAAAGTCTTCAGCCTGTGCATTTTGAACTACAGACTGCAAAGCCCACAACTTTCTCCTCCCAACTGGACTAGTCATGCTCCATGGGTTTTCCCCCAGCCTAAAAGAAACTCCTTTTACAGAGGCCTGCATCCCAAAAACAGCCAGGTGAGCAGGTCACTCACTCCCTGATGAAGTAAACAAGAGGTGGAAAAGGTCATAGAAATGAGCAAAGCATTGAGAAGATATCTCCACCACTTTAGACAATTGTAGTTTCTCACTTACTGAAGAAAAATCAGGCTAAAATTTGGCTTCTTTAGAGCAAAGAAAGAATGTTTTTAGAAGACTGGCTAATTCTGTCAGAGCACCAAGTCGTTACTCAACACA
The DNA here is from genome assembly GCA_013397515.1 of Upupa epops. Taxonomy (NCBI): domain Eukaryota; kingdom Metazoa; phylum Chordata; class Aves; order Bucerotiformes; family Upupidae; genus Upupa; species Upupa epops. The sequence continues at coordinate 179,375 of VZRI01011084.1, read as the reverse complement.
GGAGCCTCACTGCAGCCCGGTGTGGGTTACACTCATAATTCAGTTACAAGTGCTCAAATCAAAACATACTTTACAAAGGAGTATGTTATAGTATGCTTGTGACAAACCAAATACACTTCTTTAAAAAACACTGATGCCAGGATGTCTCAATAACCAGTTTGATTTTGAGCTGTTAACTCGATACATCTTGTGTTGGAAGGCTTCCCAAGGTAAAGTAATTCTGAACAACTTTTGGACACAATCATTTACTTTTCAATGACTGACTGATGCTAGTATCAGGTTTGTGAGTACTTGAATAACAAATTTAACCCTCTGCTTTGAATCCTTCTTTATACCTGGAGAGACTTAAGGTGAAACACAACAACTGTGCTTTTAAGTTAGTGAAACTAAGTAGATTTGCTCTCCTATCACTAGTGAGAAAAGAAAAGCTACTTCACATTGAACTTAAAACACCATCCACGTTCAGGAACACTTTCCATGACTATCCACTTTCCTAAACATCAAGCATGAACCCTCTCCTTTTTATCCTCTGCCAAGATGGGTTATCAAGGATTGACAAGACTTAGGGAACCCTCTTGATTAGGGACAAGACTCTAAAAACAGAATGCAAAACTACAAAAAGGTGTGTATTGGGCCAGGCTGAGGTAGAGGGAGCTTTATTTACAGAAGCACCTATGGCTGTGTTTTCAACTTGAGTGAAATTGTTTTAAATCATTTGAAAAAATGTTTATAGCACAGTAATGTTTTGGCTTATACTGACCACTGTTTGCACAGCATCAGGACCAACTTCAATTCTTACTGTGACCCCCAGTGAACAGACTGAAGGCTGTGCTAGAGGCTGACAAGGATGCAGGCAGGTGACTCAGAGTAACCAAGAAAACATTTAACACCAACAGCAACAAAAGCGAAATGAGGACGTCCAGTTAGGCTCCATCTCTGCTTGGAAACTGGTGAGGTATTGGTCTTCCTGTAGGATCAGTCCTTCACTAATTGAACAATTATATCTTAACCCCCCAAGTTTTCTTTGTTTTCTTTTTCATCTATCCCACTGGGGGTGGGATGCAAATGAATGGCTGTCCACTGCTTAGGTACCAACTGAGGGTATCACATAAGAGGGTGATTTTAAAAAACAGTAATGATACCAGTTCCAAGATTGTTTTAATTTGATATGATTGAAATGTGGGTTTATTTTGTGTTTTTACCCTCATTGCTTATCAGATTTTAATACCCATTTACCCATGCTGGATAGCAACAATTGCTAAGAACTTCCCTAGCCACAGAATTACAGCTGAAGACACTTCAAAGACAGTGAAAGGAAAGGCAAGTAATTAAAATTGACTAAATATTCTTGAAATATCTCTATGCAGTAACATCAACAGCTTACCATCTATTCTGGAAACTCAACATTAAGACTGATCAATTTACAGTGAGCTAGTAACACTTCACACGTACACAACACAGCAGCCTAAACACACCAATGCTCTAGTTATACAAAAAGTTCAAGTTTGAAAAGCTGCCAGAAGCAGCAGTCTGGTTCCCACCTGCTTATTTCCACTCCCACACTGTCCCCTTTCTTGTGCTGGTACAAATGATCATGCTGCTACATGTTAAAACAAGCTCAGATGGCTAATCTTCCTTAAAATGAATAAGTTTTGGTTGTTTTTTCATTGGTTAGGTTTAACCCTGAGTCAGCCCCCTAGCTTCTCACAGGAATCCTTAACAATCCTGGAAAAGGTTTGAGTGATACAACAGTACCAGCACAGTAGCAGTTAACACTACTATTTTAATGCACGTATTATATCTAGTCAACACCACTAGACACAGCACAAATTTCTTTGTTATCCTTTGGTGTTGAAATGCCACCTTCCATCATTCATGAGAGTCTCTGTGAACTTTAGCACTGCTCACAGTGCAAGAGAGACAACTCAGCCTTCTATCTTCAACAATCCTGAAAAACAGAGAGTGTCATTATGGGAGGAAGTCTACTGCTTTTGCCCTCACATCATGCTTACTCCGCATTCCAGCCTGCTGCAGATACAAGTCAACTGCCAGAAGGCCGGGACCATACTGAGGACTAGTGGTCCTAGCTAAGGAAATCCTAAGAAAGCTTTTTTATGGATGACCCAATGCAGAAATGAGAAGAGGTACAAAATCATACTTGCAGCAGGGTCTTTGGTTCTTTTGGGAAAAGAATACATGTTTTGCCCTCCTCTGTACCTCATATACATTACATAATTTCTTTTTTTCAATGACTACCTCTTCAGAAATCCTTCTCTAGTACCAAAATGTTAATTAAAAAAGGAACAAAAGTGTTTGCTACCTCACTGAAACATAGTTGCATTGTCAGCTGTTAGCTGTCACTCCTGTAGAATGCATATGGACAAATTATTTTTGTAACACTTACACACTTCAAAGTCTAACACGTCCAAATTTCAAAACATATACAAAAATAACCCTATGCCTCAGAAACAAAAAGTATGTTATGAGGCTATTGTTGGCCTTTGAAAGTTCATTCCTATTCTTGTGGATTACTGGGTCATTCCTAAAAAGATCTGATAAAACATAAATGACAACCTGAAAAGGCTGGTGTGAGGCCAGAGGTAAGTATGTACATGTATCTAGGGGGGTCCAAAACATTATTACAAAAGGATATAGCGGAATGGCATGTATCTGGGGGCAGCTGAACTAGAGATCAAAACATCTACTTCTCAGTATTACAGAGACTATTTTTGATCCAAGTTCAGTATTTTAGAACTTCAGACAAGTATTAAGTATGTCTTGAAGGACCAGTCTTCTGACACTCATCCCTAATGGCCTTTTAAATATGGTAAACTAAGATGATACAAGACTAATTACTTCCCTTAAAAAAATTAATCAAACCTACCTATCAATAATGAAAGAGAACACGTATTTCCTGACGATGCCTACAGATCACACAGAGCTCTTAACTGTGTTTCCCATTATTAAATTAAGGGCTAAAATTTAATAGATCCAGAATGTTAATGGACTTGAGATTTTAAGCCTAAATAGTTTTTCCTTAACTAGACATTTAAGAGTAAAATATTCAAAAAGTTGCAACGTCACTGAATGAATTTTCTTTCATACTAAGACCCTAAATTACTAACTTCCAAGGGTTTCTGTAACCAGACTAATAATTATGAGAATTAAATGTAAATTAAGTTCTCTAGACTTGAAAACTTATCTGCCAGCCTCTAAACATATATTAGAGTACAAGCTTTAGATTCATATCTGAAACACCCATCACACACAGTTTCCATTTGTTTTCATCTTCTCTCCACTTCTTAATCATCACGCTCCTTGGTGGTTTTTTGGAAAAAAAAAATCTTTAAAAAGGTGATGCAACAGCATCAAAAGATACTCATAATAACACAATTCATTTCATATGGAGAGTTACAGAAGCAGTGGATGTTTCACACTTGCTCTCCATTCTTTCAAGTCTGAACTACCATGAATTGTACTGAAACATTTTCCTACACTGCTAGTTTTCTGTGGAATTTTCTGCTGTACTGAGTTACAAATGCAATGTTAGCATAAAATCAAACTAGAGTCCAAACCAAAATAATACGAGTTTTCCATTTCAGGACCATTTTGAAATGAAGGTTTATTGACTACAGGAATCACCACATGCATGCTGAGAAAGTTAAACTCTTGTCGAGTTTAGATACTAAAAATGTGAACATAGGGTATCATAGAATCATCAAGGATTGGAAAGGACCTTGAAAGATCATCTAGTCCAATCCCCCTGCCACAGCAGGACACCTAGACCAAGTCACAGAACAGAACATTACGGATTGGAAGCGACCTGGAAAGATCATCCAGTCCAGCCCCCCAGCCACAGCAGGGTCACCCAGACCAAGTCCAGGCAGGTTTCAAATGTCTCCATAAAAGGAGACTCCACAATCCCCCTGGGCAGCCCCCTCTAGTGCCCCCTTATCCTCATGGGGAAGAAATTACAGAGTCAGGGTTGGAAGGGACCACAGGATCATTCAGTTCCAACACCCCCTGCCATGGGCAGGGACACTCTACCCTAGATTATGCTGGCCAGATCCTCATCCAGCCCAGCCTTAAACACCACCAGGGATGGGGCCCCAATCACCTCCCTGGGCAACCCATTCCAGGCTCTCACCACTCTCACAGTGAAGAACTTCCTCCTCACATCAAGTCTAAACCTCTCTAGTCCTGCTACCTGAGATCCTAAAAAGCCCCTCCCCAGTTTTTTTGTAGCCCCCTTCAGATACTGGAGGCCACAATAAGGTCACCTCATAGCCTCTTCTCCAGACTGAACAGCCCCAACTCTCTCAGTCTGACCTCATATGAGAGGTGCTCCAGCCCTCTGATCATCCTTGTGTCCCTCCTCTGGACACACTCCACACTCCACACTCCACGTCCTTCTAGTAAGGGCTCTAGAACTGGAAACAGAACTGTTCACCCACTGGCGAAGGATAAACAGAAGCTGAATACCAAGGTATGTCAGCAGGGCTTCTTTGTGGTTCTCTTAACAATACTACACTGAATTAAGAGTAACAGTAACATAAGCGCTCACAACCATGGGCAGAAATCATCTGCAAAAAGCTCTAGGGAGAATATGGACCTTTGAAGCACAATGTCTCCACAGAAGGTATAGATACAACAAAGTATAGATGATAAAGGATGTAGATATTTTTCTATTATTAATTGATGACAATATTTTACCCACAAAATACAAAAAACCTGTATATAGTTCTTTTTTTTGCAGTCACTGATCTCAACACAACACTTCCACCAATCATTAAACATACCTGCTCTTCCACTCTTGCAGCACTGTGCAAGAATTTCATTTTTTTTTTCAAAATAAGCTATTTACATTGGTTGGAGACATTATTTACAGTGAAGACTTTCATATATTGTCTATTTCTCATACCATTTCAAAACTAGAGAATTCATCAATCCCATGAAATTTGTGCATGCTTCTTCATGTTACCTAAAAGGTTTTAATCACAGGATTACTACAAAGCTAGACCTGAACTGCAGCCTGAAAAGAGTTCAAGGTACACATGAAACTGATTTTCTGAAGCATCATTGTGGTTAAAATCTCAAGGATTCAATTTAATCAAGTTACAGTTACCAGTTTTACCCCTTAATATTCTAGAACATGGCTAACGAGTTACACGATACACCAAATTGCTGATAAAGAGAGATAGCTGACACTTCTTTAATGTATTATCTGCATCCAAATAACTACTTCAAAGCTTCAGAAAAAGTTCACTACTTTCAGAAAGTGTGTAGCTGCACAAAAAAAAAAATTAACCTTTATACTTATTACTTAGAAACTGTGATCACTGTGACCCACAAACACTACAGAAAACTGTACTACTTTGTCTGCAGTGACATTAATGCAGCAAAAAAAACAACCCCTTACGTTATTTAGTTGTTAGTTAATTCCCCAGAGTAACAATTTAGGCTAGCAGCATTTAAATATTGAGGTTCTAATACTATGTACTACCTAAGAGGTAGCTGGTACATCTCAGGCAAAAAACTTCTCATACAATGATCTCAAGGTGCTACTAGATAATATCTTGATCATCTTTCTTACACTAAAGATTACATTCCCAGATGTATAACAAGGGGAACTAAACACTAACTGAGATGCCCAGTGGCTGAACCAAGGCAGACGTCCTGCCTTATTCACCAAAACAAATTACTACCCTAGTACGATTTAGAAAGCATCTGTTTGCAAGGAACAAATGACTTGGTGAAATTCTGTGTGGATTTTCTGTTTGTGTCCTATCACTTTCCAGCACAACAAAGTAGTCAGGTTCTCTATTTGCCACTATCATACCTTTATGTTTTGCAACACAGCACAAGAAAAGGAGGAAAAACGGATTAATTACACAAACTGCAAGCACTTGCAGAATCTCTTAAGAAAGAACAAGGATGTCATCAGCATTGATAAGAACATTATGCCTTCACTAAACAGAATTGTAAAATATCTTAAATCACATTCCTACTCCTCTAATGAGGTTAGAGCGATAGCCATCAAGAAACATTTGATTTGTTCACTGCAGAATATTAAAACACATTCATTAGTGTAGGGATGAAAAGAATCACAGTAGTTAGCCAAGACAGAACTCACACTATCTTCTTTGACTTCATGGCAGCAAGTACAAAGCTTGAATATATATATTCTGACAGGTGAACTCTGGATATTTTCTCAACGTGTTCCAGCATGAACTATCTGTACAGCATTTATTTCATTAGCGGCACAGACACTTCGAAAATGTCATAGCAGAATATGCTTTTTATATTCTGACCAACTCCTTTTATACTCTGACGAGTACTGGCAATATTCACTAAGTTCTAACACACCTTGATTTAAAAAAAAATGTTTTAGTTAACTTTCTCTACAACTGCGTTGATTAGAATATTGTATTCTATTTGAAGTAAATTAATCTAAAGTCTGAAGTCTACCTTTTATGACTTCCACTATTCCTTAGAGAAAAGTGTTTTCCTTCATACTAGCATCATTTTCTTATTATTTCCATTATTATCTTACTTATACTACTCCCCTCCCCACCACTATTATATCAGACTAATGGGAAAAACCTGACAGCTAACAACAAAGCAATTTTTACAGAACATGCTTAGCATTTATTGCAGGATGCATCAGTGTCCTGTATGTTACCCAATCATTTCTATCTAATAAAACAGAAAGTAAGTTTAAATTGTATTACTTACCTTTTGGATGGAGAGAAAATGAACTGAGGACTAGAAAGTAACAAGGACCAGTTCACACTGAACCCCAGATCCACTGAACAGGGATTCTCATTGCTCCCACCACAATGGATTATTGGTCACACAAATACAGGAACAGTTGGGAAAGTGTTAGGCAATGGTAGGAATTCATGAATTCTTTTACTAAATGCCTATATAATTTGGGCAAAGCTCTTAATACAAAATACAATCCCCACACTGTGTTATTAGAAAATGCTTTATACATCTGTTCCAAATGAAAACATCATGCCAAAATTATAAGCAAGAGAACAAGACCCTGATTACCTGCCATCAGAGATGCAGCTGAAAGAAAAATTCTTCTAAGAAGACACCAATAGAAGATACTCAGGCAGTGAAACTATCACTATTTTGTACCACTGAAAACATGCCATTATTCTACAAACACTAATGAAAAGATCCAGGCAATGTACATTAAAAATAGCAGTCTAAACTCCTGTCAGCACACACACACACACATACATATATATACACACACAAACATAAACTGAAAAGTTATAAATAAACTGTTTCCATTCTTAAAATACAGAGGCTGTTAACACTGTAGATACCTCTTACTAGTGTATCTGTCATGGCATCACACAGGCTTGTAAACAACCACCAAACTCCTTGCCCTGTGCTCTCCTTTAGATGATTAGTCATTCCCCAGATTGGCCTAGAGCACACAACATTACATTTCTTCTTGCTTTTTTACACTGGATTGCTAATGAAAATTATGGTTGTGTACTCATCTTTAGCAGAGACTGGTTAACACCTCAGTTTCATCTTTGAAACAGCATAAGACAGTGAGCTATACAAGTAATATCATTCAGCCCCTTGGGAAGAGAAAAAAAAAATCCCATGAACTGTAATCCTTTATCCACCCCTAAAGGGCAGAACTGAAACTCCCTACAATGTGCTTTGCCTCCGGCTGCTGATAATGACATAATAGGAATATTTAGAAGACGACTGTTGAGAACTCAGACTTGGAGAATTCTGTTTAGGCTTAAGTCAGTGTTCACTGCAATGACACTATTAATGAACCTCAGAAGCTTTTTACATGACTGCTGTAGTATAACACTTGTGAAACTTCCTACTATTGAAATAAAAAATAATGTACTGAAAAATATTGGAAATGTGGAAGATAAGCTTATTACAATATATATATTTAAATATAAACCAGATAGATTTAGTGTTTTCCTTCTCAGTTTGCTTTTATTATATTTTTTTCAGTTTTATTTACTCACATATGTACAGGAGCATAATAAAGAATTTGGAGAACTTGTTGAGAAAAAGCAACTTATGCTAATGTTATCAATGTACCATAGGTATCGTATAACATGTATTCATCTTCCTATACTCATACTTCCCCTCCCTACTGAAAGAAGTGCATTCAAAATCTTAGTCTAATGACTCAGTTAAAAATACACATCTGATTCATTCGTATATTCTGAATACAACTTTAAAGCCAACAGGGATACTATTAATACATATAACTAAAGAAACAGCTTTAGCAATCTGCTTTCATTTATCACCTCATCTATTTCAGTTAACTACAGCTAATGTCGTAATGTTTTTCCTCCAGTCTCCTTTATCTCTATCTTCTGTCTTTTTAAAATATTTAGGCATACTTGTTACTACACTACATGCCTTGTTTGAAGTTTCTGGAGATTCTAGTTTCCTATAAAAAACTTAATAGTGCTTGAAACATTAGGGGTTAAGAAAGTACAAAAAAGGTAACAATTACCTTTTATCCTTTGTTCTGTACTAACTTGTACTAATAATTTGTTTCTAAAATTCAGTATTTACATTTCACAGTTCTTCTCAAGGATACTACTTAAGGAGCAGTACCTCATTTTGCTAAACGCCATAAAACTGAAGTCCTTACCTCATAAAGTTTCCCGTAAGAATACATGGTAAAACAGGTAGACGTAATAAACCACTGACATCGGTCAAAGAGCAATAGGAGAGTTTTAAGAAATTTACCAAAACAGTAGAACTGACAGTTGGCTGAACACAAAGTTTCTGCTAATACTACTACACGAATGTCTCCAAACATTTCAGACCATCACTTGAGGGCTCCTTCCCGGAGCGGTATCGCTGTCCCCTGACACGTGTCATTTGCCTATCGCTGCGGGACAGGGCTTTTGCCTTCCTCTTCCACGCAGGCTCTTATCTTTAGCCTATGGGCAAAAACAAACCTCCTGCTTTCCTCTTGCGGCACAGGAGACGAAGGGGCCACAATAAAGAAAACTCAGTCCACTGCTGAGCTGGGCTACGTTTTCTCCGGTGCTCACCGAAAAGCTCTACTGCGCGTTCTACGGGGCACTTCGTGCGGGTTCAGAGCCTTCCCGTGAACTCGGCCGCGGCCTCCTCAGCAGCCACCCAATAGCGGTCCTTTCCCTCAACAGGGGCCACCCTCAAGCACCCATAGCCCCACCTCGCCGCGGGGCCTTCTCTCCCCTCTGCCGCTGTGCTCAGAGCCCTGACCGAGAGTGGCCCCACCGCTAGCACAGCCCAGCCCCGCGCGGACAGGTGCAGCGCCCCTGTCCCCTCAGAGGCCTGATGCGGCCCGTGATCAGCCCGGCGATCTCCTCCCCTCCAGCCCATAGAGAAAAGGCCTCCCCTTCCTCCCTGCACCGCCACTCGCCCCCGCCCAGCCCTGCGGGCCAAGGGCTGCCCGGCCCCTCACAAAGACGGACCAGAGGGGACCGCCAGACCCGAGAGGGAGACAGCGGAGCCAAGCCGGGCCAGGCCAGGCCAAGCCGAGCTGGGCCTCCTCCACACCCCACGCCCTCGGACAGCTCCAGCACCTCAGGCCTCCCACTCTCCCGGGAGCCATCACAGCCTCCCGCTGCGGTGCCCAGATCAGGCCTATCCCGCACCGCGTCCGCACCGCCGCACCTCTTTGGGAACGAGCTGGTTCTCCTCGCTGGGCACCATGGCCGGTGGCGCGGCGCCGATCCCACAGCAGCCTGAGCCGAGCGTCGTCGTCGTCAGCACCGGTAGGCGGAGGGACGCCAGTAGCGCATCCTCCTGCCGCCCCGCCTCCGCCAATCAATGGGGAAAATGGCCGCCGGCAATGCTCTCGCGAGAACTATCCTCGCTCTGCCGTCATGGTTTATGCACCGGCGCCGCGGTGCCTGGTTGCGGGCTCAGTGCGGAGAGCGGTGTGCGAGATTCTTGTGCGTAGCCTCTCGAAGCTGGTGGGGTAAAGCCACAGTGGCCCGTCTTACGAGCTGTAAATCATCTTCAGCGCCCCAAGCCCAGCCCAGTCACACCTCACCCTCTTTAAATCTCCCTCCCCTTCACCTGTCCCAAGGCGCACCGTCCAGAAGGCTGTCCCTGGGGTGACTGGGCTGGGCTTGGGGCGCTGTGTGTAGTGGTTAAAGTTGAGTGACAGTGAGTGCGTGAGGAGGTGGCGAATCCAGCGGCCTGCAGGGGCGGGACAGCTGTTGAAGGCCCGGGCCTCACGCAGTTCCGGGGAAGGGGTCGCAGTGAGCAAGTGTGGGGTAGTCTCGCTGCTGAGGTAGGGGGGACAGCGTCGTTCTTCTTTGAAGTAGTGCTGTGAAGCACGTGCTAGTTCCCCGGCAAAATTAGGGTTAATAGTTCTTTATCAAGTGCAAGGTTTTTTGTATGGAATCACCCGTTTATTTATTTCCTTCGAGTTTAAATATGTTTTTGAGGCACCTGAGAAACACTGAAAGTCAAATATCAATCACCAGAATGAACAAAATGCACACTAATCGAAAAGTAACGTACATTAATGTCTGCTTCGCTGCAGAATGGTTTTTACGTGAAAAACATTTTACTTACCTAATGAAGAATGGTAAATAGTAGTCTTACGCTTTCAAACATTATTTTGTTTCTCGTTATTTTAGTGTCATCTTGTGGGAAAATGCAGAATTGTGGGTATGTTATGGTTTTACGACCAAGAAACTCTTCTGTTTTGGGGTAATGTCTGAAACACATTGTACTGAAGGTTATTGGAAATCTATTGTGAAGCTTTAGTAAAAAATAAGTTATCTTTACTGTTTTCATGTTTAAAGTACGTAGTTTCTCAGGTTTCTCTCCTTCACCCAGCCTTCTCAAAGGTGAGATAAGCAGCCTCTTTTGTTGGAGTAAGGATGTGTTATTAGTATTTATATTAGCATAGTACTTTAACAGTTTTAGAAAGACTAGAATAACAGTAGTTATTTGTGTGAATAACTCATCAGTAGTTTTATTTTCATCTTCAAGTGTGCTGTGGTAGGTGCTAAGATTTTTTTTAGTCTGCTCCTTGAATGAAGCAAACAAATCCCCTCATTCAAAACTTAAAGCAGATTTTAAGTGGGTTTCTGACATTACTTATGTAAAATAGTTGTGAGTTTTAATAGGGGAAAACAGTATTAACTCTTAAGATGGCTTTTACTAATGCTTATCACCCACGTTTTTGATCAAAAGCTTTGGAGCTTAATTGGGTTGGGTTTGGTTTTGGTTTCTTTTTTGAGGGGGATTTTGTAATTATTTTAGGGTGAGAAAAAGTATACAGAAGAACTGGAAAATGGTGTGGTTTGTAGATATTTGAAGAAGCACAATTGCCAGGTGATCTTCTGTTGTCCAGTTGTGTCCAACAATCCATGAGATTAGCGAGCAAGTACAAAAGCTAAAGACCCGTAACATGGATATAGGCTTTGCAGCAGAAGGTGATCCAATCATGGAAGCACTTGCTGAGAGCCTCCAGCAGCGGTATGCCACCGATGAGTATTACTTTCCCCCTCCCTTTTGTGGGGAACACACAGACACAAGGAATCCAGGTATGAGAAGCTTTCAGAGAGTGCTCATGACACTTTTCAATGTCTTTTTTGCCTTTCTGAAGTGTTACCTTATAATGGGGTTTTGTTGTTTGGTTGGGGTTTTTTTTTGCTTTGCTGTCATTTGTGCTTAACAAGGGGCAAAGCTTTGGGACTCAATGACTTTAATTAAAATACATTGTTCTATTGGGATAAAGAGGTTGATGCCACAAATATGCAGCTACTAGATAAGGATCAGAAGTTTGTTTTTTAAAGAAACACTTTCTGATGCTTCTGCCAACCTTTAAAGCTATGCAAACATCAAGTGCCGCATGTGTACATGAAACATCTGCAATGGAGTAATAATCTCTAGTTAATAATTAAATCTCCAGGAGCTCTTGTAATTTGTAGTCAGTACAGTATTTAATGCCTTTATGTGAGACTTCTGAAAGGGAAATACTGAGAGTTCAGGTTTTATGAAGGGGATCCCAGCTTATGTAAAGACAGAATTAACATGCCACAGGCTTATTAGTGTGAACACAAAAAATTCCTATCTTGGGCTAAAAATTAAACTGAATTTGCAGGTACAGGTAAATTTCTTAGGATGTTGATTGTCAAACTGTTGTTCAGAGATGCATTAATGAGAATCACAAGTGCTGAAATATGTCAGTTTTTCAATGACTACTTGGCTAGTGTTAGTCAATCACTGCTTATCACACTAATGTAGGCATCATATTAATGAAAATGTAGTTACGCAACATTGATATGTAGAGAAAATAGCACTTTAGAGAAATGATGGGAATGGGATGAGGTATCCCATTCTGCTGTCTCTTAAAAATAATGCTTTAGTAATTTCTTCTTACTGTAAAAATTCATTCACTTCTGTCCCAGTATTTGTAGCTAAGATTTGACAATTAATGTAAAAAGTTCTTAAAATCAGATTGCTACCGTCCAGCTCTTCCACATGCATGGCTGTGTGCTAAGAACTCGAGGGGTGCAAAATACTAAGAAAATGGGTACATGGCAGAATACAGTTGTTGCCTTCCTCAGTAATGTTTTCCTACCTGTTTGAAAGAGAAAGCCTGTGAAAGACGATTATATAGCTGAATATTGGGATGTCTTCCCGAAACACTTCAGTTTGATATGTTCAAATAGGCTGTTGGTGGGAGGTCCATTTTCTGTTTCAGAGGTTGCTGCTTGCATTTATAGTCAGCATGACAGTGCTTGTTTTCTTCTGTTGTTAAAAAACAAACCAACCAACCAAGAAAAAAATCCCAAACCTGCAGTTTGCAACACTTGGTGAGTTGTTGATAAATTATCAAAGTATTGTAGCCATTCTGTATTTGTCAGCAGCAGAAACATAGCCAGTGCTGATGCAGGGCTCTTTTAGAGCTCTTCTGCATTGTCAGCACTTCAAGGACAACCGGCTGAAGGCCTTTCCCCTTCACTCTTTGGCAAGTCCACATCTACTGATAGAAGAGATGTGTGAAAGTTCAGGATATCAATCCAGCAGTTCATTGCGCTGCTGGTTACTTTGCTGTTTGGGCCTCAAGTGACTTTTCCAGAATTGCACAGGGACTTGCACAGGTTTTGAAGTATTTTTCTGAAAATCTACATCCTACTGGCTCCATCAACCAGTGCTTTTAGTAAGTGTAGGGGAAGAACCAACACAACAGTTAATTTGACCATTATATGCTTGAAGGTAGAGTGTGATGAGAGCAGGGGACAGTTACTGGGGAGAACAAGTAGAATGAGTGCAAGATAAAGAGGGGAAATAGTAGAAGTATTCATCTTCATAGGTGATGATTAGAGCTTCATTTTATCTTTGCTCCCTAAATATGAAGCAGGCCAATAAAAGGGAAATTAAGATCTTTAAAAAGTGAACAGTGATTAAACTCTTTTCTAATTCTTGTTAGAAGGGGCTTTTGTATTTTAACAATTTAGACTGTTTCTTATATATGCTAAATGCTGGAATCAAGGTATTGATTGAACTTGAAGAAAAAATTTCTATTAATTTCTAATAATTTTCTATTAAAAAGAAGAGAGTTATAGTCTCACATGTCTTAAGAAGTGTATGCAGAATTTTAGGAAATAGAAAAATCAGTTTCTAAGAGTTGAGAATTATGTGGGAAATTAAGCTTTAAATGGGAGATTTACTATGGAAAAATATTTGTTTGCTTTAAAAAGACTATTGTGGTAGGTCTTGTAGGTCTACTAGGTAAGTAAGCAGCCCTCTGAAGTTGAACTTCATGAGCTTAAGAAAAGAAGTTAGTTTTAAGTTTAGTGCCAAACATTGCATTCTGCTATTCTACTATAGCATCTTTTGCTATAGTATTAGTAAGCATGCAAGTGCTTTCTGTCCTCTGACCTGTTAATTCATGCCAAGACCTTTTAAATCAAACCCAGTAGGGGATACTTTTAATTAATTATAAATCAGCAGCCAACATTTTTGTTAAATATTATCTCTTTATTCCAGTGTCAAGACATTAAGGGTTCAGTTATTAGCTTCTTTTCCATGGTAGCATTAATCTTGTGTATGAATTCCCAAATGAGTTTGAGGCTGAAATTGCAGTTCCAAAGACAAATACAAGTCCTTCAGAGAGTTTTGCAAAACCATGAATGCTTTAGTAACACTGAATTCTTTTATCAGCTTGAGTTATGATTTTGAACATTTTGTACTTAAAACTACAGAGCAGTTCCTAGCACTAGTAGTCTAAACAAAACACCATTTCATGGGATTTGATGTGCTTCTTGAAACCTTCCTGGTGTAGCTGAGAGTAAAACACAAGCACTATCAGGACACCTTCCACTTTGTGCAGTGAGAGTTTAGAAGATGATTTTGGCTGATACTGTGTAGAGTTTACGAGATCCAAGTAAATTAAACACAAAATTTGCTGGCTTGGGCTCATGGCCAGACTGTAACATGACTCTCTAAAATGTGTGCAGGAGCTTGGAAATCTACTATGTTATTAAATGTGCAGACTGTTGCACTGTACTGCATACATCGTTTTTTGGACATGGGCTAGTATCTTAGCTAACACCCTCCTCTAAGGCTGGAGGTTAGCAGGGTTGAGGCATCTTTGTACACAGCAACACCTTACCTATGGCAAAGCTAGAAGAGAGGAGAGTTGCCTCGAATGCATACCATGATGGTAGGGTCAGTCACCCAAATGGTTCAGTTATTTCGGAGGTTCAAAACAAGCTCACGTTGACGTAACCAGTATATTTTAAAATGTTGCACGTGAGCAGCTGCTGTTGGAGAATCACTGTAAGAGTGCAAAAGCAGCATTAAATAAGACTCCATAATACATTAAAATAACAGCAGCTTTAGCTTCATGTGGGGCTTCTGTCTAGGGACAGAAGATATTTATAGCTGTCCTTGAGTCCAGGGGAGTTAAATAGTTCAGGTTTGTGTTAGGGGTTCCCCTTCAGATTAAATCTGGTGATGTTTAGTATTATGAATCAGTGTTAATTATACCGCTTACAGCAATTTGAGCAAGCAGGAAATGGTTTCCCATCCTCAGCAAGCCCTAGTACATAGAGGTCATTGCTTCATCCTGGATTTAAGTTATTAGGTGGCCTTCTGCTAAATGAGACATGTTTTCTTTACCTTTGCTTTGTAAGGTGGTGTGATTATCAGTGTAGGGTGTTAGCTTACAGGTGTCTAGGCTTCACCCCATCCCCTTACTGAAGGGAGGGAAGTGCAGCAGATGGCATCTTTTGAATGTCTTGTCTCATGGCTTTGGGTGCCAGGACAGTACCTGCAGAAGGATCTGTGCCCTTGGCTACCTTGTGGTGTGCTGTGTCCTTGGCCTGTCTGCACTACCCAGGAGCAGAAACCTGACAGCCTTCTCTGCTGGCACAGGGGTGGAAGGCAGGAGGGTTCTATAACCTCTTCTCCCATTCTGTCATGATTGCTGTGCTTGACACCAATCTTTCTGCTTTGCTCTGTGCCCTCACTCATAATTTTCTTCCACAGGTGATGGGAGGAACTTTATATTTGAAATACTGGTATAGGCTGGGTTATTTTATAACTTTTAGAATTGCTGGGAGGGATGGGGGTGGAAGGGAATTGCTTTTCATCTGTGATCCATTCATAGTGCCATGGCTTCCTCCTGTTTGTCATAGGACGTCCATGTGTCTGTAGCTCTGTAAATTCCTGCTTGTGCAGTCTGCATAGCACAGCAAGCATTGTGTCCCCACAATGGTAGGGGTGCAGCATGTCCTGCAGTGAGACATCTCTGAAGTGGTTTTTACGTAGTACGCACGTAGCTGTGGGGAGGCTTGGTCTGGAACCAGCTTCTGGCTCTGTGGTTTTGTGAGCTCAACCTTGTCCTTGTTTTGCAATAGGCTGTCCCCTGCACATTTGCAACTTTCTTGGGCTTTAAGGACTAGTCTGCTGTGGGGGATTGCTAAACTATTTCTTCCATGAATTAATGTAGCTTTATCTTTGGCAACAGCAAAGGGAGCTGCCAGAGGTCTTATATAGCGCTTAAAATGTCAGCTGGCCATCTGGAGCAGCTGCCAGCATGGGAGCTCTGGCAGGGGGAACACTGTCACAGGGTGAACGTGGGGAATGTCCATGTGGACATAGCATGAGTCAGGGTGGGCAGGGCCTTGTGTACAGAATATCCTGATGTTGACAAAATGCCCTCTGAATTCTCTCAGCAAGTTGTCTCCTGTGTTGCTTGGGTCATGTTTAAGGAAATGCTACTGGCTCCTGGGTGTTGTGTTTTATGTTCACACCTGACTATAAGTTGCTTGTCGCAGCATGGGGGCTTCATTAATAAAGTAATCCTGCAGTCCTGGTAATCTCTTCTCTGGGTAAAGGTGAAACCTTATTAGTGAGAGTGTTAAGAAAGACTATAATTTCTAAAAACAATAGTTCTATTTACATTTATCTTTTAATTGACTTTTTCTTTTAAATGTTTGGAATTCATGTGTTGGTTGGACTGAATTAACATGAGCACACTAATAAAAACATTCCCTAACTGCTGTCCTTGCTTGTCCTCCCTGCTTTTGTGAGAAGATTCCTCTGGAGAGCAGGTGGGATTCCTCTGCATTTTGATTAGAAGACTTGGCTACACAACTTAGAAGTTTGTGCATGTTTCTGGTAATTTGAATCTACTATTTGCTGTGCGTGCAGGAAGTAAATGTCTTTTCAGACTGTTACTTCTTTGCAATGAATTGTGCCAGCTGATATAAGTTAGATGTATACCCGCTTGCTTGTCTCATGCGATTTAAGCCAGGCTTGTTATTTAGACCTGTTGGATGTGAGCATGTCTACCAGACAGAGATGCCTATAGAGGCAGAGAAAAATTCCAGATGATTTGGATCCCATTCCAGAGGCTTAGCTCTTCAGGAGAGGGTTCTATGTGGCAAAGTTAAAGGAGAAGGACTGGTTGGGAGTTTTGTTTAGCTGGTTAGTAACGTTGGGTGTATCCATGGAATGCAGGGATGCATGAATTAGGAGGGTCTCAATGCCAGGCTCATAGACATAATAGCAGGGTGGGTACTGTGGTATTTACCACAGTGTTTTACATTGGGGATTAATCTGTACCCATCCTTGTGCTAGAAATGTGCCTTTCATGCCCTACACCTTTGCATATTTGCTGGTTTTATGTTCTTTATGGTAACACAAGATTGACAAGAAGCATCCAAACAAGTTTTAAATACTAATAAATAAATAGAACTGTGATTTTCATACCACCAGTAACAGAAATGCTTACAGGAAACCAAATTCCAGAGTTGTTGATGGGAATCTTCTCCCCAGGGTAAGAGAGCCAAAAGCATCCATGAATGGTTGTTTTTTTGATACTCTGGGTTTACTACTATGTACAGGAAAACTTGCACATAAAATAAAGCTGCTGTCTTGTTCTGCATCCAGGATCAGAGTTGTATTGCAGATTTGTTTGTTAAAGTCTAGGAGGGTTTCTAAAATGGAAAAAACACAAGCCTCACATCATCAGAGTTTTATCAGCAAAACCACCCAAGATAAACAAGGATAATAAAGACAGTAATATTTGCCTTGTAGGTTTTTTGATCCTTCAGACCACTGAATTTGAGGAAAAATAAGAGCTTTACTGAAACATACTCTTCTAACTGTGACATTTTTTGCTAATAGCTGACTATCCTACCGTCTGGTCCTTCAGATGCTTGCTGTTCTTGCTGGTTCTAACCTTTGTCAAAGACAGGCTGAAACTAGAGTGGCTAGTCTTTTGGTAATCTGCTTTTTGTATTCCCATATTATTTATTGTTGTGTATTTGACGGAAGTTATGTTTCAGACATGAAGGGGTTAATGAAGCTTTAACCACCTCATAAAAACATTGGTGTTCTTGGCAGCTTACATGGTAGTTGGTAGTTTGCCTGCAGTCACATAGAAGGACTATTATCCTTTTTGATTGCCACATTTCTGTAGAGCCAAACTAGATTTAGAGAATTGTTAGGGTCTTTTTCTAAATCCCTCATCTGTAATAGTGATTTTATGGTGCCTCTTCTGAAAATTGAAAGGGCAACAGTTAATAAAACTATGAACTTATATGTTAAAATTAATAAAATACTGTTAATTACAAGGTGTTTTGAAGATGCTTTTGTGATTTAATTATTTCAAAATTAATTTATGGCTCAAGAAACAACTGTCTAAACCTCATTGCTAGATGAATTTTGGTTCTTTGTCCACTTAAGCCGTGGCTTTGCTTTAAGATGAAGTAACTAATTTATTTTTAATGTCTCTTTAATTTGAGGAAGGTGGGAAAAGTGAAAGCAGTAAGACTACTTTTTAAATGTCCACTACAAGTGAGTATTTTGGAAAATTTCAGAGGAATTACTATTTGTTTGTGCTGTACTGGCTATTTCAAATCCATCGTCTGAATGAGCATGTTGAACTTGATATTCTCAAAGGTCTTTTCCAACCTGGGCAGATCTATGATTCCATGATGCTGCTCAATGCACTTGGATTGTTTAGTGCCTTTTTTTCTAGGCAGTGTTAGACTATAAAACACTAAAGTTGGTTTGGTACTAACAGAGAGCATGAGTAATCTTGTTAAAACCTTCATACCTGTGGGATATTCTTGGGCAGAGATTCATTTATGTAAAGCCTTGAAATGCAACCATTATGATTTCAGATCCATGGCTGTTATTTGTTGCTGCTGTTCCCATGACTGTTTGCTTGTCTGTGTGTCAGGAGACTCTGTTATTGGTAAATACACGTTTTAATGTATCTGTGTGTTGCTGCGGCCTTGAATCGTAGCAATAACTGAGATTTGTGATTTTGAAGTATCCACTTATTTTTCACTACCTATTTTGCATTCTTTTCCCACATTTTTAAAGGTTAGGTGCTTTTACTTATTATATGCCAATGATCATAAAAGGAACAAACATCTTTAAAAGAACAAACATGATACAGTCCATCTGCTTTTCTCTATGAGCCTTCATAGAAAAAAAGGCAAAAGTAAACAGTGGTAATAAGGCTTCTGGTAAGAAAATCTACTATATTACCAAAATGCTAAAACATTGATATTGAGTCAAACAGATCTATCCCTGCCAAGTCTTTTGTTGATGCAAAAATGGAACCTAATGTACTGAATCACAGAGGCAGATCTAGGTGTCCAGACACCTTGCTAACAGGAGGTTCATGATTCTGCTGTGAGCTGTTTTGGTGGTTGAATCAGAGCAAGGTTTGAGAAGAACAGGAAACCACATAAGGACGTCTCTGTTGGTTGTTTACTAGTAGCCAGTACCACTGGAATAAACAGCTGTACTGGCAGTACAGTGTCTCTTTTGTCATCCAGTCTAGCGGCACTGGTGATGAAAACTTTAAGCTCGTGCCTTGAATTTGGTGAAGGAAGCTTCAGGGATGAGAAAGCTTGTCATATGATTTTTAAAACTGAAGCAATGTGCAGCAGTTTTGGTCATAGACAAGAGCTTTTTGAATCCACAAGTAGTTTTTGCCAATATCACTCTGTAAACAAAACTTTAATAGATAAACATACAAGTTGAAACTTGTGGTCCACTATACCTCCCCAAAATATACCTCCCACCTATCTTCCCCTATACTGTAGAGGTATTACACAATTCTCTCAGCTGTCTGGGCAGAGAAACCTATGATAAAAAGAGTCAAGTTTCTCATTGCAGTGTGACAGCAAGATGGGGAAGAAAGTCTAAAACCAGACTGTGCAATTTAAATGGGGATCTTAGTTCTGCAGCCTTAGCCACCTTTTTTGTGAAGTTAAGAAGTATCTGCAGACTGAGTCAGTGAATAGACCTCAGTTTGCATTGCAGAGTTACAGCAAGTGGTGGTAATACAGGAGTGTTTTCTTCATTAGAAGCTACCGGTGATGATCTCACATTTTGTCTAAGTGGAGGTAAACATTTGGATCCTCTAAACAGCCTCCTGCATGTGTAGTGTTTTCATAGGAAAGGAAAAATAGTGATTTCACCAAATGACAGATGAAATACAGAGTAAACTATGTTCAGATACTGCTTAAATAAATCTTATTTCTTTATGTTGAAAGGGGATTTGATTGCTGTTTTCTAGAACACCACACATGAATCCAGGGGGTAGGGGTGTGTGGAACCGTGGAAATTTAATAAGAGTAGAACACTTCTGTGGTTTCAGTGCTGAGCAGATGAAAAGGAATGTATTTACCTGCATTCAGTGGAGGTTAAGACTGACATTATTGAAGTATAGTACAGTGTAGTGAGTAGGTTGGAAAGAAGAATGCTCTTACATTGAAATGATTATACCTCTGTCAGAGAAAGAGAGTAGTTGATTTACCTTACTGAGGTCCATATTCTCCCCAGGTCTTCTGCACAATAAAATCCAGACACCTCTGTGCTTAGTTCTGCATCATCAGCCAGTTAAGATGTGTTATAAGAATATACCTTTTTGTAATTTCTGTGATGGGAATAATTTAATTAGGTTCTTAGCTGAATAACTGCAGTTCAGTGACTAAGTTACACCTCTAAACTGTATACTTGGAAGGAAAGGTCAGTTAAATAGGGAATGATTTTGTATGGGAAGACCTTTCTGCTCTTCTGTGGTTCTGTAATACTTGTTTTTGATGCCACATCGTGAGTGCACCTTGGTTATCTTTGAAGGCCTAGAATAACTTACAATAGGTTGTATTTAGACCAACTTCTACAATTCTTTTTCAAGGAATAGCTGGCAAATCTGTGTTTTTGGGTAGGTAGCAGCACTTTGATATAGTTTTTGGGAAAGCAGAAAAGTTTAACTCAGTCAACCTTTGTTGGGTTTAGGTTGGGTTTAGCAAATTCAAAGGAGCTTAAATATGAAAAATAAGTACTTTATATTCTTGCTGTTCAAAAAGAAATCTAATACTAGTAGAAAAATAAGAAAAGGATTATGAAAGCATTTTACTTGTTTTGATTTTTGCAGGAAACTGGTTCCTTTTTGAACGAAAGAATTCATACTAGCTATTGATGTAAACACTGCAGCAATTTACATAAGGCTCTTACTCTTCCTTTTATGTATTCTGTATGAATTTAAAATTAAGATAAAATTTTAATTCAGAACTGTACTCAGTCCCTTCATCCCTGAGTGTCAAGGTGTCAAGGATGGATGCACATAACTTTGAGTTAAGTATCTGACCTTGCAAAATCCTTTTGCATTGCTTGGATTTTCCAATACAAAATAGCAGCTGCACAATGAAGGGCAAAAGAAAGATACTGGAATTAACCAACTTGTAGCATTGACTGTCTCTAGTTCCTGTGGCTTTATTTTCAGCTGAAATGCAAGTTCTCATAGTTTTGGATTAACCTCTGCAACACTGAGTGTTCAGCTCGCTACTAAAGATAGAGCTTAGTTGTGAGGATTCTTAGTTCTTGGTCAGTATTGCTTGTCTTGCTTATCATCTCCGCTGTGTCTTCAAAGACCTATTTATGCCCAGTTCACGTCCCTGTTGATTCCTTACCTCTGTCTCTCAGAAACTCCTTAAAATAAATCTATAGAAGGAAAAGCTTGATTTAAGCATTTCCCTCACAAGATGGCAGCATTGCTTCGAGGAGTAAAATCGCCTGCTGTGTTAGGGGTATCTTGACAGTTTTTAGTGTTTCCGTTTTATCTTGCTGTGTATGACAGCAACTCTTGACGGTTGTGTTCATTTCTGTTATCCAGTCACAGCCCTGGATAAGTTTCATTTGCTGCCACTTTTCTCAGCTTTGTGATAAAAATAACTTATCAAGGCAGTAATTAGTTTTGTGAATTGTATTAAAACTCTAATCATTTTGATTCTTTGTCATTAGTGACTCTAGTTAATACTGTAGTTGCATTTCTGAGGCTTCAGCTGCAAACCTCGATTGGCTTTATTTCAATTGCTCTAAGCAAAAATATTTTATATGCATTTTCATTTCAGATTTATATATATTACCTTCCTGCCTACTGATTGCCTTTATTATTTTGGGGCTTAATCTTGTTCTTTCTACAGTTAATGGCTGAGTGAGAATGTTAGAGTAACTCCTGTAAGGAGACAGAAACAACTTTAAGAGAGCTTCATAAAGTAAATTTTTGTTTTGCTTTGTTCCCTGTATAAATGGAGTGATTAAAAAGCTGCTGTTTGAACTATTAGAAATATCAATCTCCAGTTACCTGTGGGCAATCTCTTTACCTGATTTCAGGGCAGCACTGTTTAAATTTTAGAAGAATTAGGTGAAGTTTATTTCTGATTCTAAAAGCAGTTTAGAAATACAGAAATCCTCTGTACTGTCTTGAGTTCAGTTATGTTTCTCAAGAATACATATACATATTTTTCCCTTCTAATTATCATTTTACCTGTGGTTCTGGTTTGACGTGAGTTTTAGATCATTTACTTTTGCGGCTTCGAATGTGTTTTCTAATAATGGTGAAAGACGAAAAGCCATGGATAGAAATATGAAGATAAGGAAGTTAGGCTGTTTTGTGATTAAAAAAACCTCTGAATTCTCTTCTTTCCTTCCTAACCCAGCAGAGAGTGTAGGTAAATTATTGTATTTTGATTTTGCTGGATTTCTTGCCTGAGGGACTGGGGAGTAAGTAATTGGTTGTCAGCTCTGAATCCCAATCTGAATTTTTCAATTCTGTGAAAACTCGTATGGCTGGTTTGGAGCCTTCCTATTTATGGCATCTGGTGAAGAATCTTTTCTTTCCATCTGGTCTGTGTTGGGAGAAGAAGGCCTGAGTATAACATCCATCTTGTTCTTGGAACCTGATGAATGGAGAGAGTGGGAGTTTTGGAACCTTAGAGATCAAAAGAGGAAAGGTTTTGCATGCAATCCATTGTTTGCTGAAATGGAGAGAGACTTTCCACATTTGTGGTCATAGGAATTGACCTGCTGGAAATAGGGGCTTGTAGGCACATGGAGCTGCGACCTAGCTCTTAAAAGACCCACTAGTGTTGAGGGACATATGCACAGACTTAATGGCCTCTATGTTTCCACGAGGAAAGGAGATAATAGCAACTTGGTCCAGTGAATTTAATATCTTGCTGGCTTTTTCCCAAATTCAATTAATGCTTGGTTNTATACAAGTTGCATTGTGAAAGTCTGTTGTAATTTGAATGTAAAGGGTCTTAGCTTGAGTGACTGGGATGTAAATTTGGCAACTCATGATGGGCAGCCTAGAATTCCAAGCTGAGTCAGCTCCTCTATGAACCAGTACAGCTAGTCTAGAGGTTCCTATTTCTTGCTGGGAGTTAGTCCCATCTTGTCTGTGTTCAGAGAAAAAGCATATGTTCCTGGAGCTGGGCACAGCAGCCATTCTCCATTTTGGAATTTGATGAATAGAGAGATGAGAGGGATCAGCAGAGGAAAAGTTTCTCATGCAATCCATTGTTTGCTGAAATGGAGAGAGACTTACCACATTTGTGGTCATAGGAATTGACCTGGTGGAAATAGGGGCTTGTAGGCACATGGAGCTGCGACCTAGCTCTTAAAAGACCCACTAGTGTTGAGGGACATATGCACAGACTTAATGGCCTCTATGTTTCCATGAGGAAAGGAACAAATGGAGGTTTCTTCCCTGAAGGGCTGGAGATAATAGCAACTTGGTCCAGTGAATTTAATATCTTGCTGGCTTTTTCCCAAATTCAATTAATGCTTGGTTTTGCATGCAATTTATAAGTGGTTTTTGAATTGTCCTTGGGTTTTTTTTTTTGTTTTGACCCATTAGCACATTAACTAAATTAATTGATGAATCTTGTTTCAGACCTGATCAACTGGATCAACAGATGACAAAATAGAAGAAATGTTGTATACGTTCATTTGTAGAGGTTGGTGTTTCCTTTTTAATGTGTCTTCTGGGATGTTTTAAGAACTGAACTGGAATGTGTGGATAGCAATGGGTGAGAGTTTCAGAAAGGCAAGTTCAAACACTGGAGGTTGTTTTGGCTCCTGCAGGTCAGCACACCTCTGTCATTCCTACTCTCTGGGTACAAAAGAGAGAGAGCATGAATCTAACCTCCTGGTCACAATAAAGCCTGTGATGTTCTCCATGTGCCCTCTGCTGCTTGCTTCCTCACTCCCTTGTTCCAGCAGTAGAACAGGTCTGACCTTATCTACTTTCAGAGGAGATTGAAATACATTTTGCTTTAAAGAGCAAGACAATCTAAGAGTGAGCCTGGAGCAGGAAATTCAGGGGCATTGTTTGTTTCAAGAAACTAAATAATTGAGATTATTGGTGATTAAATGCAGTATGGCATTTAATGTTCAGATTTAACTCACAACATTAGAAGTCGGAGCTATTTTAGAAGTAGACTGTATGCAATTAATTTATCTCCTTTCTAGTGGATAAATGGGTCTTACTAGTTTGTGACTGTCTTTGTGGTCCCTTATTCTAGAACTATTGATGTACATGTTGAAGTGTATTTATATTTTTGGAAAGCTTTATAATGTGCTTGGCTTCTTTTGTGGTTTTTGGTGCTTTTTTTTTGAAGCACTCTTGAAAGAAAGACTGGTGAATGAGATACTTGACCTTTATAGTGGCACTTGTAAGAAAAAACCCTAAACATTTATGATGTAGCTTTTATAACATCCAAGTTTAGTGCAGAGAAGTAGAGCTAGCACAGAGAGCAACAGTTCTGACACAAGATGAACATGTCTTTCTCTTTAAGTTTTCCAACTCCCATTACCATATTTAACTCAGCTAAAGTTATTAAAAGTACAATAAGATGCATGCTCAAGAAACCTCTCTGTAAGATACAAAGCTGTGCTACGCATGCAGGAGGAGTGTTCTAATTCAGTTCTCAGAGAGAGGAGAAACAGAGCAGTGTGCAACAGATGTGTATTGAGACATGACCTTGACGTTTGTATTGCCGACAACAGAAGCTTGCAGGCAGCATGTTATGTGGAGAATATTTGAAGCAAGATAGGAAAACCAATCAACTCAGAAACAGAAACCTTGACTGCATTGTAATAAAAACAAGTACTAACACCTGCTGTGAGACTAAAGCTTTTCATTGTGTTTTTCTGAAAGAGAAAAGCTTTGTAAACCATCCAGTATCTAAAATAACTTCCATAGCACAGAGGAAGCAAATACTATGCCTTTCATTTACAAATTGACTGTACGTCTTTGAGAGACGCGGCTCAAGACTATTAGATGCGTAATACAAAATACTTCAGTAACAATCTATGGAACATGCTAGTCCCTTGCTAAGAAATGGTTTGGCATAAGAAGACTGTGGCACCTTTATGATTTCTGTTAAGTGAGTAACATGCAGTAGTGCTCGGAAATTGCTAGAGAGAATCTCCAATACCTTTTAAAATGGTATTTGCGTGTAATAAACTCTTAATGCTGACATATGGAGTTAAGATTTGCTATCTGAGCCTTGATATTTATATTGAATACAAAATCATTTTTCTTTACTTTCTTTAACCATTTAAAGTTTCTGGGCACACTGTTTCTATGCTTTTTCCTTGTTACTTGGTTCAGCTCTGAATTGTGCCACTCAAGGGCACTGAAGCGTATTCTGATTTGTTCCATTTCCAGGTGAGGAAATGCACCTTCTAATTGACCAGCCAGAAGTTCAGCACTGGAACTGTAGAGGTTAAGGCAGGGATGATATGGCTGCTGGGCATACCCTAGCTGTAAATATCATGATCTGCCTCAGACTCCCTCAAAAAGTTACACTACGAGCTGACCACATGGCCTGTTAACAGACCCAGCCCAATTACCAGGTGCTGTCTGTCTTGTCAGCCTATTGCTAATTGGTTTTGCTGTACCAGCCAGTTGTAAGGTGATGTGTATACTCTATAGATAAGGAAGTTGCTTAAACAGTGGCTGCACACATGCAATAAAGCTCTCGCTCTCGCTTGCTCTTCTGCCAACATTCTGCTGGACTCCGGCTCTTTCTTCATGGAATCAAAAATAAATTTCATTCGTTCTAATTTGTGTCAAGAGGAATAAAGGCTTTGCAGACTACATTCTGCCTTCATGGCAAATCTTGTCTTCTAACTACAGTTAAATAGAATGGTATCATTAAGTATTTGANTGTGTATACTCTATAGATAAGGAAGTTGCTTAAACAGTGGCTGCACACATGCAATAAAGCTCTCGCTCTCGCTTGCTCTTCTGCCAACATTCTGCTGGACTCCGGCTCTTTCTTCATGGAATCAAAAATAAATTTCATTCGTTCTAATTTGTGTCAAGAGGAATAAAGGCTTTGCAGACTACATTCTGCCTTCATGGCAAATCTCGTCTTCTAACTACAGTTAAATAGAATGGTATCATTAAGTATTTGAAATGATCAGTGAAAAGTGCTAAGAAGGAAATACTCTGTGGATTATATATGGAGTGTACGTTCAGTACTGTGGAGACAGTAGCTTAAAGATCACGTGAATAGTTCTGTTTTGGTCCAGACCAGCTGCAGATGGAACACCATCAAATACATTGTTTAAACAGGCTGTAAAAACAGCCTTGCTAAATCTGAGCATTGTGATGATTCCAGCAGCTCACTGAAACAAGCTATTTTTGGCAGGAAAGAAAGAAGATAGAACTTGGGATCTGCACTTAGAACCTAATTTTCTGTTTATTTAGGGAACAGGAAATGAAAAACAACATTACAGCTCATGGTAAACTTGTCAGAAAAAACAAGGATAAAAAATGAAGATAAATCTGATCTTTCTTCAGGGGAAGAAATCAGGCTGATAGATGTGTCTGGTTGGCTTGATGAAGAAGGAATGATTGGAAAGTTTGGTTTTATTTAGGATTGGATAGTTGTCTGGAAAAGACAACCAGTGAGGTCTTTGAGGGGGGGAGTTTTGTTTAGCTCTCTTACCCACTTTTTCTATATATCATCTTGTGCTTTATGAGGTCCCTTTTGAAAGCCTTGTCCCAGATAACATAGTCCTGTTGCATTGTGCTTGGAAGCCATGTGTGAAATTTTGATTAATAATGAAATGCCTCTTGTTAATATAAGTGCACTGATAATTGAGTTTCTACGTTTCTAATATTCAGTGCTCCTAAATGTTCTTAAAGGAATCCATTCCTAGCAGTGAAGGAACTATGATTTTGTGATCTATGCAGTGTTTTCCTGGCTGCTTCAGCACTGCTACTGAATTTGTGACCAGAAGAGCCGAGGTTATGAAATCAACTTTGAAGCAGAGTAAAAGGCTAAGGAACATAGAATTTGAAAGGATCTTCACAAATTCAAAGAACAATTTCAATGAAGTCTTATACTGGCTAGGACAGTCAGTATAAGAGTCCTGAGTATTTTAAATCAATCATCTGTTAGTTGAGGATTGCCACAAATTACCTGAAGGATTGAAGAAGGATTCTTTTCTCTGTTGCTGCCTCATGCATCTTATTACTTTTGTTGTTTCTTTGTTCTGTCTTTGCTGGGATCTACCGACAGGAGTCAGAACATGCTGTACCATCAGTCCTGTGGGAAATTTTCAAGATTCTGTTAGTGTTTTCTGTCCATGTCTGGCAATGCCATCCAGCATGCAGTTGCCAAATTTTAGAGGAGAAAAGAATTCCCCCCTCATTCTCTCATCCTTGTTTATGCTGTCAGAGGCTGTTGTCTGTGCTCATCTGTTTATAGATTAAAGTTCATGTTCTGGGCTTAGTTCAGCAGCTTCACTCTAACTCCATGACATCGCAAGACCTGTAGTGTTGATAAATAATCTTGTTGTTTATTTTTGTGTGATGTCTGAAGTAGGGTTTGCTCATCTTTTATAATAAAGGTGTACATAACAGGCTGTGAGCTACTATGTATGCATGCATAGGCAGAATAGATGTTGATGTGAAATCATCTCCTACATTTGTTTAAGACTGATCATGGAGCAGATCCTCCTAAAGGCCCTGCTGAAGCCTATGAAAATGTGATTGGTAACCAACATGGCTTCATCAGAGGCAAATACTGTCTAACTAATTTGCTGGCCTTTTATAATGACGTTACAGCACAAGTGGACAAGGGAAGAGCAACTGACATCATCTACCTGGACTTGTGTAAAACATTTGACACTGTCCTGTGTGACATCCTGGTCACCAAGCTGGAAAATCATGGACGTGATGAACGGACCACTCACTGGATAATTAATTGGCTGGATAGTCACACTCAGAGAGCTGTGGTCAATGGCTCAATGTCCAGATGGAGAGCAGTGATGAGTGGTGGCCCTCAAGGGTCAGTACTGGGACCAGTGGTGTTTAGCATCTTTGTCAGTGATATGGACAGTGGCATTGAGTGCCCTCTCAGCAAGTTTGCCAATGACACCAAGCTGTGTGGTGTGGTGTGGTGGGCATGCTGGAGGGAAGGGATGACATCCAGAGGGACCTGGACAGGCTTGAGAGGTGGGCCAGTGCTAACCTCATGAGATTCAACAAGGCCAAG